>BSBM01000445.1:7937500-8265000 GCA_027924585.1 Larix kaempferi
TCCCTGTTGAACATAAAATTTAGAAAATCACCCACGTTCTTTCTCCTGCATTTTTTTCCTCATTCATCACATTCTGTTCACTGGTTTCACACACAATCCAACAAGCATTTTCATGGTAGATTGAATTCATACACCGTTTGGATAAAATACACAATATTTGGGGCTCTATTTGGCTCTTTGTATTGAATACACACCTATTGGGCTCTATTTGGATCAATTGAGTGAATACACAACAGTTGGACTCTGTTTGGCACCTTGGATTGAATTCTCATGCTACTTGGATACACATGAAGTCTTCTTACATATAGTGGACACATCAAAAGAGCATTTGACATTTGAAGCAAAGAGCAATCATAATCCTTGAGGTATGGTGAAAATTTGATCTTGTTAAATGTAATTTAGTCTTCATTCACTTGTTTGAATGGCATCTATTTTGGTTTTTCCTCATGAATTGTATGATAGATCTATTTTAGTCTTCTTAATCTTCAACATAGACAATAAAAACATCCTACCAAAAAAAAAATACAACATGCACCAAGCAATGCTTTCAACCTTTCATGAAGATAATAAAAAAAAAATTACTTGCATCACCACCAATAACATTTCATAATCACATTCCTCCATCTAGTAGACAAACATTTGTTGAATTCCTCATGGTTTCACCACAACAACTCACACAAACACCGAAACAATTGAAAAGTCTTAGTCTTTTGGGGCTATTTTCCCTCATCCATACCATGAAAATGAAGTCAATATGAGCTTCTCCCTTGTACGGAATTTGCTGGACTACTAACATCCCATACCACCATCCAATACCATACTACTGAGTTCCTAGATGTGATGTTGTAACTTTATATGTAGGGCATCCCCAATAGCTTTTAAGATTATATGAAAACATTATCACTAGATGTTGTTGTACCTAATCAATTGCTACATTGAGCTTTAGTAATCATGTACATCGAGTTTTAATATCTTGTTTGTTGTTCATTCTTGCAGGGGTCATATTTTCGTTTTTCCAAAAGTGCATTGAATATGGGCAACATACGTAATAATCAAATAAAGTCTAGAAGGAGGCCGCTGCCCCCTGAAAAGGCCCATGAGATAAGAGAAAAGGCCAAGTTGTACATGCAAAACCGTAAAAATCAAAATGTTATTGCCTTAGATCCATCAACAAGCAATGAAAAAGTTGTTGAAGTCAATCAAATCTTGCCTGATGTCGAGTATGAAGGGATGGATGTTGAACAAGTTCTTAATTGGAAACCACCCCAAGAAGAGCACCCACCTGGAAAACACACTCCATTGCAGGACTAATTACTGAACGAAGGGCCACAACAAACCGTTGACGAGACTCGTACTTCCTTGCCGACTCCCTTGCCTCAACTATCAACCGGACGACAAAGAACTCCCAGACGTATTCATGTGGATGAAAGTTCATTTTCAGGACTTGAAGGTAAGATGTCCAAACTCACTATTGATGTCCAAACTCACTATTGATTTCTTGCTTTGTTAAAATCACATTGTCTAGCTCATGTTAGGAGAATTTTGTGCATAAACGTAGTTAGAAGTTCAGAGGCCAACAATCATGTTGTTATAAATCTACAATCTTCTTTTAATTTGATTGGAAAAACTTCTCGCACAAAAGATTTTAATGTGGCCCATCATGTACTGTCGGAATCGATTGTAGACAAATCCACAAGGCAACGTCGCCTACTATCACACACATGTAAAATATTTAAAGAAGATAGAAAGACTCTTCAAAAGTATTCTGCCATTAGAGAAAAACTTGAGACCCCAGGCCAAAAAGATTGTTGGGCCTTTGTTGGTAGGTTACCTCGTTCAGACATGAAGCTCATTGATGTTGTTAAAGAACTAGTGCAAAAGTCTTGGCATGATAACACTAGACCATCATCGAATCAAAGAGATGTTTTAAAGTTGAGAAAAGGTGTTAGGGGGGGTGAACCCCATGTCAAGCACTTCCTTGACACCACACAAACATAACTCTATGAGAGGTTCAAGAATGAGCACACACAATTGAACTTGGGCCAAAATTCCTTCGAAAAATGCAAACCCTGGTCTGTTAGAATTTGCATTGATCACAGTACATGTTGTTGTAGATACCATGTAGAGTTTGAGTACTATTATGATACATATAGACATATATTTTGTGGTTTGCATACTAACATTGTGCAGGATTTCCCTTCGTTACAACCACCGAATGCATCCAGATAATTTATACATAGCATAATGTATGGAAGGCCTGAAGGACAAAAATATTATAAAATATCATGTTTATATGGGACGTGTTCCAGTTGCAGTGGATTTTCATTATTGAGCCGCTACATCCACGCAACTACGGAGCACGAATTTGGGAGGATGTCAGTAGAAATGCAGAACTTCCAGTACATAACATATCAAGTAGATAGTTCGAAGGAAAGCAAAAAAATTGCATTGGTGAAGTCACGGGTAATCTAAGTTTGCATTCTTTCATACTGTACATGTTGAATTTGTACATATATATTCAGATTGAAAATGTCACATTGTATTAATGCCCTTGGTTTTGTGGCACCAGGTACAAATTTGTGATTTCATGAAGGAATTCTACCAAAAGACCGAGCATTATGTACAGCACGTCCATGTAGCACGATGGCAGGATGAACAATACAGACAGTGCAGGGACACCTTTCCCAAGGGCACAATATTGTCGGTTGTGGACTTTGCGGAAAACTATACCCTACAGCCACAGAATGAGATTCAAAGTCAATACTACCATTCATACCAAGTTATCATAATGGTCCATATCACGTACATGCACGCGCCAGAAAGCAGCAACGACATGAGGATGATATTGAAAGAGACCAACTTCTACATCAGTGACGACAGGTGCCACAACCTGCATTATGTGCAGCATTGCTTCAAAATTTTCTATGATCATCTGAAGGAGAGAGGGATACATATGGATCAGCATTGGATATGGTCAGATGGTTGTGCAGGCCAGTTAAAAAATGCACGTGTTTTCCAGTGGTTGAGTATGTTGCATAAGACTTATGATGTGCTACATGTATGGAACTATTTTTAGACCGGGAATGGAAAGGGAGAGCACGATGGGGCTGGAGCATGGCTCAAAACTTCCCTACGAAGGGAGGAGATGAGGTGCATGGGAGGCCCTCATATTCGGAATGCCGAATCCACAGTTCGATGGTGCAAAGAAAAAATTTCAGATCGAACCACGAAGCAACACATACCAATAGGTAGAGGACATGTTGTCAGAAATTTCTGGAATGTAGTTGATATAGATCGATCGCGTTCCTATAGTTGTAGTATTGTGCAAGGCACTCATGGATTTCATTCGGTTCGAAGCTCAAACAATCCTTTATTTGAAATATGGACGCAAAAACTTTCTTGCTTTTGTGGGTTTTGCAGCAGTTTTGAGTGGGATGAGTGCAAATAAATGGATTGGGTTGATGAATGGGATCATGTATCACTTGCAGTGGACCCACGTGCAGTTGCTGAAACAATCCAGTTAGAGGAAGGCCAATCCTCTATTTCGAATGAATATGATCATATATATGATCTTGTACAACCAGGTAAATATTTCTGCATGCATATCCTAGTTCCCTCCTTGTTTTTGTAATTTTCCAAGTTATCAAACCACTGCTTGTTGGAATATGACCTTAAAATGTATTTTTGCAGGACACATCTACGCAGTTGTCGCCCCAATAGACAGTGCAATTGGGATGAATTATTGGTTGGCACAATGCATCCAGGGGAAGAAAACCCTCCTCGCATCATTAACAGATAGTGAAGGCATTACCTTTTCGACTGGCTCGATGGTTGTTCAGGGGGAATATCTTACAGTGGATGGAAAGGGACCAAAGAGCAATGGCTACACACACATAGATTATAGACCAGGTTCACGGGTGTATCACTTTACACACTTGATCATGGGTACAAACATCCAACTACAGACAATGTCAACAAAGTCATCAAACAAGGTACTCTACTTACTACCTCATGTGGAGCATGAGAGGTTGTTCGAGACAATCAAAAACCAAGAGGATCCAAAAGGCCTAATTGACTGAGGTGCATAGTATAGCCATGTGATTGTTTATTCATGCATGGTTAATGTTATTCATGTTAGATGGTTTATTTGATATTGTTATCTTATATCGTTTATTTGATGTCTGAGTTATGATTAAGTTATGATTTATAGCCATGTGATTGTTTATTCATGTATGATTAACCCTAGAAGCACTAATATAACCCTACAAACATAATCTGGCCCTAGAAATGCTAGAAAGCTAAACTAACCCTAGAAACACTAATCTAACCCTCAGAAACTAATCTAGAATCCTAAAAACATAATCTAGCCCTAGAAATCCTAGAAAGCTAAACTAACCCTAGAAACACTAACCTAACCCTCAGAAACTAATCTAGAATCCTAGAAACATAATCTAGCCCTAGAAATCCTAGAAATCTAAACTAACCCTAGAAACACTAATCCAACCCTCAGAAACTAATCTAGAATCCTAGAAACCTAATGTAGCCCTATTAACCTAATCTAGCCCTAGAATCTGTGACCCACCACACGTACCCTCAATAGGGGGTATTTGGACTCCAAGTGGGATAGGATCACTATTAGAAGGGTTTGTTACCCAATCTATTAAGGGCCCAAGTCACATTGCGTCATTTCCAGTCTTATATAGCCTATATGCCGCTAATCAAATGCCAAAAAATCTGGCTGGGAGAACACTTGTTATCTTACACACTCTAATTAACCTCTAGGCAAAGCAACGGCCATTGCTCTGCAACTTGTGAAGGCTGTGCAAGAAAAAAACTAAGTGCTACTAATCAGAGGAGGGTAGTTGTCACTGGATTGCGAGTAGTCACTTCCTTTCGTCATGATCCAGGTACTTTCTAGGGAAATCTTCTTCAAGGACAGAGTCGTATCGGTGATATTGAGAGCTTTGATTGCTCTGATTTTCCAAGTGTAATTGGCATCAATGCGATTCATTTGCTTCCTCTCATTTACACCTCTTTTGAATTTTTCTACTTGACTTGTAAATGTGGAATAGTCTACCAAGTCAAAGGGTTTTTTATCATCATTATCTCACCAAGAGCCACATACAAAAAAACCATGCATCATGTACAAAATAAAAATGCAAAAGCCTTCGGGTCAATGCTTAATTAGTGATCTCCACCATGCATGATTCACTCAAGCATGATTATCCTTACAATACATGCAAGAGCTAGCAACAACATTCAACATTGCCTTCACACAACCTCTATGACCTCTATTCCTTATGTAGCTCAGTCTCCATGCTTTATGCACTATGGTCATAACAATCATAGCAATTGTCTAATAATTCATAAACACATGTGATCAATAATGAATACTCAATCCATTGTGATGTCGCATAAGTAAAAAAAAATGAGACCAAGACTTACTTGGGACAAAATATTGTTGATTCATATCTTCAACCCCCCCCATCTATTACAGTTATTCTTCACAGCTACAAAATCCCAACAATGACATAATAATTGGGAATCACATTCAACTCAAGCACATCATTAGTAGTACTTATTTGCAACTTTTTCATGATAATTATTTCATAAAACATAATATTAGTAGCATCTTGTAGAATATTTTCTCATTATATAGTGCATTGCATCAAACCAATAGACAATGACTACTATTTTGCAACAAATAACCTCCAAAAAACATAGAACCAATGACATCATAGAAAAACCATAGAACATAGAAACACACTATGTAACATAATTATCAATGAAAAATATACTTTATTATATGTTAATCCTCTTATCCTACAAATGAAACTTCCCAATATTTTGTTGCTTCCGGTTCTCTTGTCAGATTTATTAGAAAATATAGGGAGATGTTTTTCAACAAAATTCAATGCAATTGCACATTTATTACATGTATATGTACATTAAGGACATATAACTACTTCCTTAAAAAAAAAAAGTTGAGAGAAAATCTCTTAATAACTTAACACTCAACCTAAACACAAAGATATTATAGAAATTAATCATAAAAATACTCACCTAACACATACTTAGCTGAGAGAATATCTCAATTATATCAACATCGACTTAGTTAGGCTCATAAAAACCACATCCACCCTATGATACCTCATGTATACATCAACTTAACTTATGTGCACAAACTTCAACCATATGTGAACCCATCATATAACACCTTACCTAATCTAGTAGGTCAATCACTCATCATAACCATGAAGTAATAGGTCATAGTATACATATGCAAAATTCTTCATATTTGCACTTGTATCCTCATCCATTAGCATACACCAAATATATTTTAAAGCATTGCATTATCAGCCCTCACCCAAACCCTAGCACTAAACCATCTCCTTCATCATCACCATCACCATCGCCATCACCATCTCCATCATCATCATTGACTCTAACTCTAACCCTAATTCAATTTCCTTCTATAACCCTAGCCCTATCCCTCACCCAAACCCTAGCACTAAGCCACCTTCTCCATCCTCACCATCACCATCACCGTCACCATCAACATCTTAATCATCACCACCATCTCCATCATCATCATTGACTCTAACTCTAACCCTAATTCAATTTCCTTCTATAATCCTAGCCCTAACCCTCACCCAAACCATAGCATTAAGCCATCTTCTCCATCCTGACCATCACCATCAACGTCTTCATCATCACCACCATCTCCATCATCATCATTGACTCTACCTCTAACCCTAATTCAATTTCCTTCTATAACCCTAGCCCTAACCCTCGTCCAAACCCTAGGACTAAGCCATCTTCCCCATCCTCACCATCACCATCACCATCACCATCAACGTCTTCATCATCACCACCATCTCCATCATCATCATTGTCTCTACGTCTAACCCTAATTCAATTTCCTTCTATAACCCTATCCCTAACCCTCACCCAAACCCCACGACTAAGCCATCTTCCCCATCCTCACCATCACCATCACCGTCACCATCAACGTTTTCATCATCACCACCATCTCCATCATCATCATTGACTCAACCTCTAACCCTAATTCAATTTCCTTCTACAACCCTAGCCCTAAGCCTCACCCAACCCTAGCACTAAGCCATCTTCTCCATCCTCACCATCACCATCACCGTCACCATCACCATCAACGTCTTCATCATCACCACCATCTCCATCATCATCATTGACTCTACCTCTAACCCTAACTCTGACTCCAACTCTAACTCTAACTCCAGGTTCCTCATCAAAGCCTCCATAATCATCATCTTCATGACCATTGCCATCGCCATCACCATCACCGTCAACCTCTTCATCATCATCATCATACGTGCCCGGTGGATGATTTTCCAGAGTTGACCCCCGTGTGCAAAAATTGCACACTCCCTCACTAAGCAAAACCCTAGTTTCCAAGATGGACATACAAGATGAGGGTGGGGCCACCGGACCAGAGGGGAGGGGCAACCCTAGCACTATCCCGGCATGTAGAATCCAACAGAGTCGACGGTTCGTCGATCCGAGCCATGGTCTTCATTCTATGGCTCGTCCCGTCTCGCATCCAGAAGGCCTTCAGGGACACCTGCTAGATACCTGTCGGGGGCATAGAACTCCAACCATGCAACAAAATCGGGTTTCGGGGAGTCTTGCAGGTGTGTCTAGGCAGGTTCTGGCCGAGAACGCTAGCCACAAGTGCCCGGTGGAATATTTTCCAGAGTTGACCCCTGTGTGCAAAAATTGCACACTCCCTCACTGAGCAAAACCCTAGTTTCCAAGATGGACGTACAAGATGAGGGTGGGGCCATCGGGCTGGAGGGGAAGGGTACCCCTAGCACTATCCCGGCGTGCTGAATCCAATGGAGTCGATGGTTCGTTGATCCGAGCCACAGTCTTCATTCTATGGCTCATCTTGTCTCCCTGCCAGAAGGCCTTCAGGGACACCTGCTGGATACCTACCGGGGGTGTAGAAATCCAACCGTGCAACAAAAATGGGTTCCAAGGAGTCTTGCAGGTGTCTCTAGGAAGGTTCCAGCCAGGAACGCTAACCCTAAGGTCCTGGTGGAATATTTTCCAGAGTTGACCCCCGTGTGCAAAAATTGCAAACTCCCTCACTGAGCAAAACCCTAGTTTCCAAGATGGACGTACAAGATGAGGGCGGGGACACTGGTTCGGAGGGGAGGAGCACCCCTAGAACTATCCCGATGTGCTAAATCCAATGGAGTTGACGGTTCATCGATCCAAGCCACGGTATTCATTATATGGCTCGTCCCATCTCGCTGCCAGAAGGCCTTCAGGGACACCTGCTGGATACCTACCAGGAGCGTAGAACTCCAACTGTGCAACAAAACCAGGTTCTGGGGAGTCCTGTAGGTGTGTCTAGGTAGGTTCCAGCTGGGAACGCTAGCCCTAAGTTCCCGGTGGAATATTTTCTAGAGTTGACCCCCGTTTGCAAAAATTGCACACTCCCTCACTGAGCAAAACCCTAGTTTCCAAGATGGACGTACAAGATGAGGGTGGGGCCACCGGGCCAAAGGGGAGGGGTACCCCTAGCACTATCCCAGTTTGTTGAATCCAACGGAGTCAACGGTTTGTCGATCCGAGCCACGGTATTCATTCTATGGCTCGTCTCGTCTCGCTGCAAGAAGACCTTCAGGGACACCTGCTGGATACCTGTCGGGGGCGTAGAACTCCAATCGTGCAACAAAACCATGTTCCAGGGAGTCCTGCAGGTGTGTCTAGGCAGGTTCTAGCCAGGAACGCTAGCCACAAGTGCTTGGTGGAATATTTTCCATATTTGACCCCTGTGTGCAAAAATTGCACACTCCCTCACTGAGCAAAACCCTAGTTTCCAAGATGGACGTACAAGATGAGGGCAGGGACACCGGTCCAGAGGGGAGGAGCACCCCTAGCACTATCTCGGTGTGCTGAATCCAACGGAGTCGACAGTTCATCGATCTGCGCCACGGTCTTCATTCTATGGCTCGTCCTTATAACTTCTCTTAGCAATGACAACAAATCCTTCATTGTTCACAAAAGCTCGGACAATACTCCCTGCTTTTAAACGCATTCTGGAGAGACCAAGAGGACAAGTTCATCAAAGCGACTTCATTCATCTATATTCTCGTAATGTACACATAGTCCATCCTTATCTTGATAAACAAGAGTTTTATAATAGCTTGAATGTTTTGGGTGTGGTTATCTCCCTGTATTCGGTTGTCTGATTGCTTGACAAGCTTTCCTGAAAATCTATACGTTGAACTTCTTTGTTTTATTGCTAAAAAATGGAAGGGATTTTCAAGTCACCTGCAAAACACTCCTTTGTTGAAATATCTAAGTTCTTCCAACAACATAGATTTGGCTAGTGTATCAAATGCTGTCGTCCACACTAGAATTTATCTTTCATCAAAGGAGTTGCTCATATTATGACTAACGAAATGGTCTCAGGAGCTTGGAAGTGCCGACAAATATTATTCCATGCCTGAATCTACCCAGAAGGCAATTATAAATTTAGATCCTCGAGAATTCCTGAATCTACCTAGAAGGAAATTATAAATTTAGATCCTCGAGAAGGTAAGAAACTGTATGAGTGGTTGAATCAGTATCCTAAAATTACAGAGATTTCTATCTCAAAGTTTGCTGAGCGGCTCCTGGATGTAGTATAAGACTCAACAGACAGTAAACTTGTTATCACCACTAGAATGGCCCCAGGGTACCCAACTAGAATGCCCGTAGCACCCGAACCATGGCTCGGTTCGTGAATCCATCTACTCCTGTGGGTCCGAGATGCCGGGTTTCAGCTAGGGGACCCCCCACAGCGTGCCTCGAATACCCGGAAGCGGTGCCAATGGGCCATCGCCGGAGCTAGGGTTTTGCTCAGTGAAGGCCATTCCAAATTCGCTCAATGGGACCATTTCTCATCCGGAGGCCCCCGGGCATGCGTGGCCACCATGGACAGGTCCACTATGGCCACATGGACCTGTGGGAGCCGACGAAATCCAAGTCCGCTCGCCGGTTTGGGTTCCGTGGCCGCAGAGCAAATGCCCAAAGTGTCCCTGAATGGCCCAGGGGAGCCCGACTAGAATGCCCATGGCACCCAAACCGTGGCTTGGTTCGTGAATCTGTCAATTTTGGTGGGTTCGAGATGGTGGGTTTCAACTAGGGGAGCCCCCACAATGTCCCTTGAAGACCTGGAAGTGGTGCCAACGAGCCATCTCCGGAGCTAGGGTTTTTCTCAGTGATGGCCATTCCAAATTTTCTCAAGGGGGACATTTCTCATCCGGATTCCCCCAAGCATGCGTGGCCACCATGGACAGGTCCACTATGTCCACGTGGACCTATGGGAAACGACAGAATCCAATTCCGCTCGCCGGTTTGGGTTCTGTGGTCGTGGAGCAAATGCCCAAAGTGCCCCTGAACGACCCCGGGGTGCCCGACTAGAATTCCCGTGGCACCCGAACTGTGTCTCGATTTGTGAATCCATCAATTCCAGTGGATCCGGGATAGCGGGTTTCAGCTAGGGGACCCCCCGCAGCATCCCCCGAAGACCCAGAAGCGGTGCCAACGAGCCATCTCCGGAGCTAGGGTTTTGCTCAATGATGACCATTCCAAATTTGCTCAAGGGGGCCATTTCTCATCTGGATGCCCCCGGGCATGCGTGGCCACTGTGGATAGGTCCACAATGGCCATGTGGACCTGTGGGAGGCGACAGGATCCAAGTCCTCTCGCCGAGTTGGGTTCCATGGCCCCGGGGCAAATCCTCTAGGTGTCCCTGAACGGCCTCAGGGTGCTCGACTAGAATGCCCGTGGCACCAGAATCGTGGCTCGGTTCGCGAATTCGTTGACTTCGGTGGGTCCGGGACGCCGGGTTTTAGATAGGGGACCCCCCACAACATGCCTCGAAGCACCAGAAGCGGTTCCAATGGGCCATCCCCTGAGCTAGGGTTTTGCTTAGTGAGGGCCATTCCATATTCGCTCGGGGGGGGCCATTTCTCGTCCGGAGGCAGAAGAAGATCAATTTTCAACAAAACAATGTAGTTAGCAGAAGAAGATTAATTTTCAAGAAAACAATGTAGTTATTACATGTGTAGGCAGTAGTTTCCCGTGGAAAACGAGTGCAGGGTTGAGTAGAGGAAAGATGTTGGGAAATGGGCTATTACATTAGTTTTTCCGATGGGCAAGTGGTTTACAGAAGGAAATATGGCAGTTGTAGGTATCTATGCTTTTCTTCCGACGGAAATAGGATTTCCCTCAGGAGAAAAAAGTAGATACCTACAATCTCCAAAGCATAGATACCTACAGCCACCCATCGAAAAAGCTAATGTAATAGCCCATTTCCCAACATCTTTCCTCTGCTCAACCCTACACTCGTTTTCCACGGGAAACCGCTGCCTCCACATGTAATAACTACATTGTTTTGTTGAAAATTGATCTTCTTCTACTAACTACATTGTTTTGTTGAAAACTGATCTTCTTCTGCCTCCGGACAAGAAATGCCCCCCATGAGCGAATCTAGAATGGCCTTCGGGTGCTACGGGCATTCTAGTCAGGCACCACGGTGGCCACGCACGCCTGGGGGCCTCGGGACGAGAAATGAACCCCTTGAGAGGACATGGATTTCGTCGCCTCCCATAGGTCCACATGGCCATTGTGGACCTATCCACAATGGCCATGCACGCCCGAGGGCATTCGGACGAGAAATGGCCCCCTTGAGAAAATTTGGAATGGCCATCAGTGAGCAAAACCCTAGCTCCGGAGATGGCTCGTTGGCACCGCTTTCGGGTCTTCGGGGGACACTGTGGGGGGACCCCTAGTTGAAACCCGCCATCCCGGACCCACTGGAATCGACGGATTCATGAACCGATCCACGGTTCGAGTGCCACGAGCATTCTAATCAGGCCCCCCGAGGTCGTTCAGGGACACCTGGAGGATTTTCCCCGGGACCATGGAACCCAACCCGGTGAGAAGACTCGAATTCCGTCGGCTCCCATAGTGGATCTTTCCATAGTGACCATGCATGCCCAGGGGCCTCCGGACGAGAAATGCCCCCCTTGAGCAAATTTGGAATGGCCTTCACTGAGAAAAACCCTAGCTCCGGGGATGGCCCATTGGAACTGCTTCCGGGTCTTCGAGGCATGCTGTGGGGGGTCCCCTAGCTGAAACCTGGCGTCCCAGACCCACCAGAGTCGACGGATTCGCGAACCAAGCCACGGTTCGGGCACTACAGGCATTCTAGTCGGGCACCTCGGGGCCATTCAGGGACACTTTGGGCATTTGCTCCGCGGCCACGGAACCCAACCCGGCAAGCAGAATTGGATTCTGTCAGCTCCCACAGGTCCACGTGGCCATAGTGGACCTGTCCATGGTGGCCACGCACGCCCGGGGGCCTCCGGACGAGAAATGGCCCCATTGAGCGAATTTGGAATGGCCTTCACTGAGCAAAACCCTAGCTCCGGGGATGGCCCATTGGCACCACTTCTGGGTCTTCAAGGCACACCGTGGGGGGTCCCCTAGCTGAAACTCGGTGTCCCAGACCCACCGGAGTCAACGGATTCGCGAACCGAGCCACGGTTCGGGTGCTACGGGCATTCTAGTCGGGCAGCCCGGGGTCGTTCAGGGACACTTGGAGGATTTGACCCGGGGCCACGGAACCCAAACCAGCGAGAGGACTTGGATTACCTCACCTCCCATAGGTGCACTTGGCCATTGTGGACTTGTCCACGGTGACCACGCACGCCCGGGGGCCTCCTGTCGAGAAATGGCCCCTTTTAGTGAATTTGGCATGGCCTTCACATTGGGGTCAACTCTGGAAAATATTCCAACAGGCACTTAGGGATAGCATTCCTGGCCAGAACCTTCCTAGACACACCTGTAGGAATCCCCGAAACCTGGTTTTGTTGCACGGTTGGAGTTCTACGCCCCCGGCAGGTATCCAGTAGGTGTCCCTGAAGGCCTTTTGGATGCGAGATGGGACAAGCCATAGAATAAAGACCGTGGCTCGGATCGACGAACCGTCGACTCCATTAGATTCAGCACATCGGGATATTTCTAGGGGTACCCCTCCCCTCTGTCTCGGTGGCCCCACCCTCATCTTGTACGTCCATCTTCGAAACTAGGGTTTTGCTCAGTGACTGAGTGTGCAATTTTTGCATACAGGGGTCAACTCTGGAAAATCATCCACTGGGAACTTGTGGCTAGCATTCCCGGCCAGAACCTACCTAGACACACCTGCATGACTCCCCAGAACTCGGGTTTGTTGCACGGTTGGAGTTCTACGCCCCCGGCAGGTATCCATCAGGTGTCCCTGAAGACCTTCTGGATGCGAGATGGGACGAGCCATAGAATGAAGACCGTGGCTCGGATTGATGAACCGTCAACTCTGTTGGATTCATCATGTCGGGATAGTGCTAGGAGTGCCCCTCCCCTCTGGCCTGGTGGCCCCGCCCTCATCTTGTACGTCCATCTTGGAAACTAGGGTTTTGCTCAGTGAGGGATTGTGCAATTTTTTCACACAGGGGTCAACTCTGGAAAATAATCCATCGGGCACTTGTGGTTAGCATTCTCGGCGGGAACCTGCCTAGACACACCTACAGGACTCCCAGAACCCAATTTTGTTGCACGGTTGGAGTTCTACGCCCCCGGCAGGTATCCAGCAGGTGTCCCTGAAGGCCTTTTGGATGCGAGATGGGACGAGCCATAGAATGAAGACCGTGGCTCAGATCGATGAACCATCGACTCCGTTGGATTCAACACACCAGGATAGTGCTAGGGGTGCCCCTCCCCTCCGGCCCGGTGGGGCCTCCCTCATCTTGTACGTCCATCTTGGAAACTAGTGTTTTGCTCAGTGAGGGAGTGTGCAATTTTTGCACACGGGGGTCAACTCTGGAAAATCTTCCATCGGGCACATGTGATGATGATGATGGTGATGATGATGAAGATGTTGGTGGTGATGGTGATGGCGATGGCAATGGTCATGAAGATGATGATGATGGAGGCTTTGATGAGGAACCTGGAGTTAGAGTTAGGGTTAGAGGTAGAGTCAATGATGATGATGGAGATGGTGGTGATGATGAATACGTTGATGGTGACGGTGATGGTGATGGTGAGGATGGAGAAGATGGCTTAGTGTTAAGGTTTGGATGAGGGTTAGGGCTAGTGTTATAGAAGGAAATTGAATTAGGGTTAGAGTTAGAGTCAATGATAATGATGGAGATGGTGGTGATAATGAAGACGTTGATGGTGACGGTGATGGTTGTGGTGAGGATGGAGAAGATGGCTTAGTGCTAGGGTTTGGGTGAGGGTTAGGGCTAGGGTTATAGAAGGAAATTGAATTAGGGTTAGAGTTAGAGTCAAAGATGATGATGGAGATGGTGGTGATGATGAAGACGTTGATGGTGACGGTGATGGTGATGGTGAGGATGGAGAAGATGGCTTAGTGCTAGGGTTTGGGTGAGGATTAGGGCTAGGGTTTGGGTGAGGTTGATGGTGATGGTGATGGTGATGGTGATAGTGATGATGATGGTGATGGTGGTGAGGTTGATCGTGATGGTGATGGTGATGATGGAGATGGTGATGGTTCCATCTTGCATCCAAAAGATGGAGATGGTGATGATGACGAAGATGGTGATGATAATGAAGATGGTGATGGTTGTGATGATGGTGATGGTGGTGAGGTTGATGGTGATGGTGATGGTGATGGTGATGGTGATGATGAAGATGGTGATGGTTCCATCTCGCATCCAAAAGATGGAGATGGTGATGATGACGAGGATGGTGATGATGATGAAGATGGTGACGTTGATGATGATGGTGATGGTGGTGAGGTTGATGGTGATGGTGATGGTGATGATGAAGATGGTGATGGTTCCGTTTCGCATCCAAAAGATGGATATGGTGATGGTGATGAAGATGGCGATGATGATGAAGATGGTGACGTTGATGATGATGGTGATGGTGGTGAGGTTGATGGTGATGGTGATGGTGATGATGAAGATTGTGATGGTTCCGTCTCGCATCCAAAAGATGAAGATGGTGATGGTGATGAAGATGGTGATGATGATGAAGATGGTGACATTGATGATGATGGTGATGGTGGTGAGATTGATGGTGATGGTGATGGTGATGATGAAGATGGTGATGGTTCCGTCTCGCATCCAAAAGATGGAGATGGTTATGATGACGAAGATGGTGATGATGATGAAGGCATTGATGATGATGGAGATGGTGATGAAGATGATGATAAAGATGATGAAGGCGTTGGGGAATTTATTTATATCCAATGTATTTGACTCTAAGAACCTCTAATGTGTGATTATAAAAAAATCAAGATTCCCTCAACCCCCAAACATGCCCTTTCAAAGAATTTTTTATCTTTGAGTGTGGTATGGGTGCCAACATGAGGTTTTGTCTACTAAGGATGGATCTTGGCGTCTTGACCACGGTTGGGGTGATGACAATGAGGTTCATATGACTCCAATGAATCTTCCATGGATCATGGGGTAAAATGATCTCTCAAGTATTATTGCATGTGAACTTGCACGTACCAATCTACAACAAATCTTTCGCAGGAGTGGATTTGTCTATGTGAATAGATAAGTGAAAAGATTTTAGCAACAAGACCTATCAATTTTAACTTGGAAGTATGCGAAATGTTCAAAGTGGGATTGAGAAGCTTGATGGTGATTGTAGTAGTGGGCATGGTATTGGTGAGAATGATGACATGATAGTGGAATTAAACATTAATATGGTGACCCCGGATCTTGGATCCTAGCCTAGAAACATGAGAGCCTAGCCTAAAAACCCTAGTTGGTAGCATAAACCCTAGTTTGTATTCTAATCACAATGAAACCCTATTGTGTATCCTAAGATCTAGCACTAAATTATAATACATGTAAAGATTAAATCATTTTCATTGTACATATATATTCATCTGCATACATTTGAATCCAAACCACTATACACATATATGCATACATAAAATTAGATCGCTATCACATAATGATAAATTAAGGAAGTCCTAATTGTAAATGGTATTGGATGTGATGGTCATCAAATCAAAGGTGGCTATATCTGTGAGTGAGAATTAATGAGCTAGCTATACATCATGCTCAAGGTTGTCCTATTTGTATGGTGACAATTGATTAAGAAATGATTCTATTAATTTGTTGCATGATCTTAAGTGGATAAAATGGTCAAAATAAATACTAGTGACGACATTTCATTATGTAGAGTATGGCCATTTTGGATCTCATTATGTAGAGCTATTAACAATCATGTTGGATCTCATTTTAACCTTTTGACTACAATGGACATTTTCTATTTTTAAGTGTTCTTTTCCTAGTACTCAAGTTCCCAATATATATCTTATATGCCATGAGGTGTGATTTGTCCATCCATTTATTCCATTTGTTTTTAGATTAATTCTCACACATGATTTTGTTTGAGTTAGCCTATGTTTACAATGTTCTCTTAACATAGATACCATTAGAAGATTTTACATGTGGAAAGATAAACCAAGCTGAACTACGATATCCAACTTCTCTTCTAAGATCTAGGTAAAACCCAAATTTACACAACATCACATCATGATACACACAACATGAGACAACCACATTAGACAACGAGATATATAAATCACATAACTGAAAATCCATGTACATCGAGGCTACAAAACTCATCCAAACATATACAATTTCTAGTGAATAGTGGAACATGGTTCCCAATGTACGTACAATGGAAACTTGTGCCGTACATAAAATGAGACAACTCATGCCGTAGATACAAAATACATGGCAACTCGTGCCATAGATACAAAGTACATCAAAACTAGTGCACAAAAGTGCCACATCGTGGCTAATGTACATAACACGTGGCGTGTCAAGCATTGTAACCACCGCTGTCACTCCCAGGTGCAGATCTAAAGTCGATCTTCCTATTCTTCGAGCTACCGGTGCCTCGAGTCTTGGTCCGTCTAGGAGTAGACCGTCTCTCCGAGCTTTGGAACAAATGATATAAGATACCGTCATTTTCAAGCATTTGCAAAATTTACCACATTTATAAAACAAATGTAGAATTCGAATATTAAATAAATCACCTTTGACATGAGTGGGAAACGTTGGGGAGGTGTCCTGGATCTGCGGAGCCTCTCAGCAATTCTAGCCTACAACATTTAAAACAATCATTTCATTGAAAAGTCATAATTGCTTAAATTAATTTTTGTTAATGCATCAAAATATTTTCATAAATTAACTTGATTCTCACTGTGAACTCCTCCGACGATGGACATGGCTGGCCTTCTGGGCTAGCAGGTGGAGTAGATGGCCGGACAACCAACTCCGATGCAGTGATGGGGGGGGGCGCAGATGTAGTGGCAACCACTACAGGTGCAACCACTGGAGATACTGATGAGGATATTGGAAGAGTAGATGCCACAATAGTGGCGGGAAGTGGGGATGATATGGTGGGAGAAGACATGGTGGTATGGGGTGGAGGAGGACCATGTGGACTATGAACCCCTGCCGGCTGTAGGATAGAGGGTATTGAACAGAAAGGGATACGAACGGTGTTGAGGGATGGTGCATGGGAGGGTAGTCCTGCATGGAGGGAGAAGGATGGACAAATGGGAGGTTGTGGACGAAGAGGGGAAGGTGGAAGGAAGGGGGGGCATGGACGAATGGGGGAGGATGGATAGACATGGGGGCGTGGATAAATTGGGGGGGATGTATGGACGTAGGGGGGTGGGCGAGTGGGGGAGGATGAATGGAGGGGGGAGTATGGTCGGAGTGGGGGGGCTGGATGGAAGGGAGGGGGTGGACGTAGGGAGGGGTCTAGATGAAAGTGAGGGGGGGGACTCATGGGATAGGGTGGATACAAAGGACTAAAATGTGGAGACACAGCTGCTGGTGGAACCTACATATACATTTGTAATATCACAATTTAGTAAACAAACAATAAATTAAACCATAGTAAGTTGTAACAAATCAAATTAAAAGCATGCTTATAACTACACATTGTACCTGTCTATATGGTGATGTGCCAATCCGTGGTGGGGGTGGCTGATCACCGTAGTCACGAAACACCTGTGCACAACAAAATGCATCATGCTATGAACATGTTAAACAAGTCATTATCTAGGAAATCAAGATATTTCAAAAACATTGTATGAACTATCATGACCGTGTATGCCATAAATATAAATACTTGAGTAATATAAATGACATAAGTAATAACAAAATTGTGTCAGGTACTGAAAATACCTCCATGTGGGGTGTCGCAATTTCAATTGCAGCTACCATTGCTGAATCCAGGTTGGGAGATTCTACGTTCTCCCATCTCAGTGTATCAGCTTTGAATAACTGTACATTGAAATAATAGTTTAGGTCAAACAAAAATACTTTCAAAATACTTTACAAGTTATAAAGTGATGATTGAAAACACATTAAAAAATTGCTGACCTGATCCATATAACAACCCTCGATCGGGCCAGGGCAATTGTGCCCGCAATGGGGACAAATATGTGGCATTGTCCCCATCGAACTTGTTAGGAACCTATGTCAACCCTTCTCTTTACTATGTTAGTATATTGTTGTTGGACGCATATGCTTTGTAAGTCGTCCCGTAGTATTTGTTGATCCATAGCTTATATTAGCCCATAGTATTGACCCATAGTATTGGACGCATATGCTTTGTAAGTCGTCCTGTAGTATTATATGTCCCATGGTTTTGACTCATAGTATTGGGCATAGACTTAGTATATAAGTGTGTGTTGAGGCCATTGAAGGACCGTGAAGTTAATTGTATTGAGCTTGCTCAAAGGAGGTTGCCCCCTCGAAGTGGCCCATGATCAATATAAAAGCGATTATGTTCTATTACTCAGATGTGATGTACCTGCAATAATTAATTAATGCAAATACATGAGATATCAGAAATAATAGAACATAATCGCTTTTATATTAATCACGGGCCACTTCGAGGAGGCAACCTCCTTTGAGCAAGCTCAATACAATTAACTTCACGGTCCTTCAATGACCTCAACACACACTTATATACTAAGTCTATGCCAAATACTATGATTCAAAACCATGGGACATATAATACTACAGGACGACTTACAAAGCATATGCGTCCAATACTATGGGTCAATACTATGGGCTAATATAAACTACGGATCAACAAATACTACGGGACGACTTACAAAGCATATGCGTCCAACAACAATATACTAACATAGTAAAGAGAAGGGTTGACATAGGTTCCTAACAGAACTGGAATGCCCAGCATGGCTACCATCGGTCATGGGTCTAGCCTAGCCCTGTCGTGAAGGCCCTGCACTTGGATCTCTATCAAGGTCACCCGACCTCTCCACTGTAGTCGCTGCTACAAAGGAGGTGTGTCTGAGGAGACCATGTGCAACATTCCTCATTGCCACCTCGATCTGATCGAGCTTATGGGGCAACTGAGGTGGCTAGGGAGAGGGGTTGGGGTCGCGCCTCGGAGCTGGTGGCCCTCTCAGTGGGTTCCTCTTAGAAGCAGGTCGATCTTGGGCAGAGCCACGCCCAACACCCTGGAACTCGGTTATGTCAAAATAGTTGACATGTAAACCGAGGCAAAACTCAGCCCACAGTTGGCGAAGGAAGTACTGTGGAACCTCCCTATTATTGCAGGGACGTTTATCGTACACCATGAACCACCTCTACATCCAATTTTCCCTCCACGGTTGGTAATGACACCAATCCATGTAGACACGTGGCTTTGTAATGTTCAGTGGTTGGCCTGTTTTCGGATCAGTGAACATACTATATAGTTGAGCTTTTGTAATGTTCAAATCTTTTATTGCTTCCTTGGAGATGCCCGTGGAGTAGTACTCCCGCATCCTAGCTCTAAATTGAGTCATGTCGGTCAATTGTTGCTGTGCATGTATGAGGGAGTCGATTGAGTTCTCAATTGACGTGGCAAGAGACAATCGAGATGGTTCACCCGATTTTCTAAGTTCGCGAGGTTGCAATCGCATTTCATTTACATAGTGGTTAAGGTCATCTTGTTCAAAATTAGGTTGGGGGTTTTGGTTTTGTTCGGCATTTGGATTGTGTTCATGCTTTTCTTCGGCATTGGGTCCAAGGTTTGGGTTTTCTTGTGTTCCACTGGACTCAGGGTTAACATCTTGTTCACTCATTATCTCAGTTGCAATCTGCAGTTGAAAATTGGTTCATTGTTTTTAAAATTTGGGAATTATTTACAATTACATAAATAAAAAAAATACAAAAATTGACACAAACAATGAATAAAATTGAAGAAAAACGTGATATTTACCTATTAATCGAAGTGGTGACGAGTTTGTTGGTGTTGTTGGGTGGTTTTGGAGTGGATTTGGCCTCCGTTGGAAGTTGAATGGACGCATACGCGGAGGAAGAGGATGCGCTCGGCCGGCCAAATGAAAAATGGGGAAATTGTCGACTGTTTTTTTTTATATTTTTAACAGGGGCGCATGCGTGTCTCCTCTGTGTGTATGCATCAGCGACGCGCACACGCCATCAATGCGCACGTGCCTCGGTTCGGTACCGAACGTAGAGGCGCGTGCACGCCTCCTTAGGTGCGGTTGCGCTATTTTTTTTCTCCGCTAGCGCGGCCCTATTGCAACGAATTTGAGGAGCATCTTCGTGCGCCCCCCCATATGCAACCTCAATTCTTCTGCAAAGGAAAATACAATGCTAAATGCAAATGTAAGTGTATATAGTTCTTGGCGAGAAGCTCAAGGTTATGACTTGCCGATAAAGCACTGTAAGTACTATTGTGAATATTTATAAGTTGTAATTTGAGTTTGTAGGCTTAAGAGATTCAAGGGCTTCTCGCAACTAAAAAAAAAGCACGAATCCACTAGGTGAGAGAAATATCTTGATCATTTATATTAATATGCTTTAGTATAATATATAGATATATTTGAACAGAGGCAAATATAAAATACATATATAAGCATAAAGATAAAAAAAAAAAAAATGAAAATAATTTATTATTTAATTTAAAAAAATTGAGCTTATAATAATTAGGCTATTTTTAAAAGTATTATTAAATAAATGTTATTAATGATTGAACCTTTATAGAAAGTATATAAAGGATTTATTAGTATATATGTTGTAAAAGCCTTTATATATACTTATGCATGAGTTGAAGGCTATAAACAAAGGGCGCACTATGAAAGAGACGGTTAGGGTCTCTTTCCTAAGTGGAAGAATATCGCCAGGGAAAGGTGGTGACCGGTTCTTGTTTTAGGTTTTGTCTTAGTAAAGAAAGAAAGGGGGAGATGGGAAAAAGGAGGTGACGGGGACGTCGATGTTTGAGGGGAGAGAATCAAACGCCGTCCTTTACATATATACTTCTGTGCTATTGCTTTTCCGAAGAAAAAAAAAACAGAACGAGGGTACTGTGCTAGCTTGTTTTTAATAAAACTGGCGGCATAAAAGGTGCAGTCTATTGATAGTTTACCGAGAGGATGAGTTCTGTGGATGGAGATTTATGGGTAGAAGGAGCCGAAAAGGAAGTGAATTTGTTATCTATAATAAAGGGACTATGTTCTCGATGTATGGATAAGGTATGTTCACATAATGATCATGTGTTGGGGCTAGGCCCCTCCTACACCATGAATTCACTTACTTTACATTTATGTTAATTTGAGGTGTGATCACACCATAAATTAACTGCGGGTGAAATTAGTATAATTGTCTTCCTCAAATGCTTAAATGGATAAATATAATTATTTGCCAAAACCCTGAAAGTTCAGAGTATGATTAAAGATTAAATGATTGATAAAAAATTACATAGGCTTAAGATAAAATTATTTGTCAAAACCCTAACCTAACTTAAGATTATGATTAAAGATTAAATGATTGATAAAAAATTACATATGCTTAAGAAATATTCTTAAGCAAAGATCTATTATAGTATGTAATCAATAAGACTACTATACTTGGTTTTTCCATAGGAAAATTTTTAACACCTCATTTTCCTGGAAATTGGGTGCATTACACATATACTCATTCTCAATTTTTTAAAAATCTTTCTCCATACTTAATTACTCGAAATTTCAGATCAATCTAAACAGATCCAAACTTAATTGGTCGAAATTTCAGATCAATCTAAACAGATCCAAATGTAATCAGAAGAATCTTGATAATTAATTATAAAACCACTGTTTCACACAGCTTCTCCATCAATTTGATATTTATTTTCCGACCGTGCTGTATTCAATCCGTTAGATTTGAATTGAATAAGTCCTCGTCTTAGTCTTCAGCGTCTTGAGATGTGCTCATGGTGAGATTAAACCTATTGTTCAGTCCTGGAATAGAGGCTACAAGTTGTGCCTGCTGGGACCGTATTTTCTGAACCACAGCCGACCCGACCGTCCTAGCCACCCGGCCAACGTGTTGCCCCCATACTAGTGTGCTGTTCAAATTTTTAGAACAATAAATCATGAAATTTTCATGATTATTCCTTTGCCTCGTAATGATTCATTTTCCGAAAATATTTCCAAAAAGTTTGTGGACACCCTAAAATTGCATCTTGCAGAACGTATTCTTTAAAGATTGACATATGGACCCCTTCAATTTCAATTTCAAGTTTTATGTCGTGTGTTTGACATTTTCACGATTGCAACCATCCATTTTCACTTCTCGAATCTTGTTGGACAATTGGGTTAAAGTGCTTTTGATTCGCTCGCTAAAATGCAATTGATTTCAAACTCTTAAAGCTGTGTTCCTATTAAAATCTATATATTGTGGAAAGATATTCACTTTTTTTTCCATGATAAATATAAATAAAAAAAAGGAGGCCTGTTGTGGAAGCTTCTGCCTAAACAAATATAAAGTTGGTAATGAACATACTAAATTTCCGGAAGTAAACTTCCGCAACTTGTATGATTTCGTGTACAGCAACATGTTCTTTCACTCATCCCATCCTTGTATGTGCATACTAATCATCATTATTAGGTTGATAATTGGGCAACTTGTATGATGTCGTGTACAGCAACATGTTCTTTCACCCATCCCATCCATGTATGTGCATACTAATCATCATTATTAGGTTGATAATTGGGCAAAATATTTAGTAGTGATTGAATTTGTTTATTAAATAAAGTAATTTAGAATTTGGTAAAACATTTAGAAGTCATCTCATCATGCATGGAAGTTAAATCATAGTGGATTTTCAAAATTTATATTAGATTTATATTATTTTTGTAGAAGTTAAATCATAGTGGATTTTCAAAATTTATATTAGATTTATATTATTTTTGTAATTGGTAAGAGGATAAGTTTGCTATTTTTATTATTTAAAAATATTGGAGTTTATAGAAGTCAAATGAGTGTAAATAATACACGTTTCCATTTTCTATGAATAGGTACACACCCTCATTTCCTACCCTCACACAAATACTCAACCTCATTCCTTTAGAGGCACGTGCAAATCTTCACCCCACACTCATATGTTTTGGAGGGTGGGAATGTACATTATTCATTGTTATTTGTAATGTTCTTCCCTTCACCCCCATAACATTCATCCATGTAAAGATACCACCACACAAAAGGAAATTCGAACTAGCTATATGTAACTCTTTTACATATGTACAAATAACAAAAGATACAATTTCCGATTGCCATAGTAATTGCATAGTCTAACCCCTGGAACATATATAGATCTACCTCCAAGTATTATCTCTCCTAACATAAAATAGGCTTAGTATATATTTTCCATGTCTTAAACACTTGCCAAATTTTTAAGTCGTTTTTTTGTGCTCCTTTATACTCAGCCAATTTCCTAAAGTTATTCATTGTATAAAAACCCAAACTTAGCACCCGAGAACTCCTTGATCTCCATGCTTTCTTGAATGATTCTGCATAATGGTTGTGTCTTATTTTGATATGTGGAATGTGCATTGCAATTTCCTTCTTTTAAGGTTCCTTTCACCATACACCATGCCCAAGTGGACACAAATGTGCAATCCACTCCACTCTATCCACAAAGTCTTGGAATGCTCAACTCCTAGTGTCCACATCCAAACAAACTCATACCAAACTTCAAAAAGCATTCCAAAGACTCATGCATCCAATTGTTAATGTGATTCTCCCACTTGGATAATGTCCAATGCATTCTTTCCAAGCCTACCAAAATGTGATGAAGAATGCCCAAATAGTTTTGAAATCAATTTCCTCTAAAAATTGCACTAAGATACCACCTATCATGTACCTAAAAGTATTTTCCAAAATATTTAACTTTCAACAATGTGGGTCATGTGTCACCACATTTAGTTAGACATAAGGGATTAACCAACTGGTACCAACTACAACTAGGCTATGCCTCTTCACTTAAGGTATTTTCAATAACATTTCCTTAAGCGACAACTCGTTACATATGCAATTAATTTCAATAAAACAAACTTCTCTAATAATAGGCACACATCCAATTGTGGCCTTAAATAAATTTAGCAATACTTTTACACTTAGCCACTATTCATTGATACTTATCCAATTTGAACAATGCTAAGAACAACATCATTCTTGGGCCAATTTGAACAATGCAATGATCAATCACAATCATCCAAGTAATTAAAGAGACCATAACATAGAAGTATGGGTGGAAAAAGGTGGATGCCTTAACTTATTGATATGAAGAATGTTACAAGAATAAAGCAAAGGAGTTCAACAAAGTAGTATGTGACTCTTTAATAGATGTACAAATAATCCAAGACACAATTTCCTATTGCCACAATACTTTCACAATCTAAACCCTAGAAAATCTATGGATCAACCTCCTATAGTTCCATTTCCTCCTTAAAAATAGTCTTAGTCTAGCTCTACCATGCCTTAGACACTTTCCAAGTTGTCTTATTCCTCTATGAACACTCTCTAACACTCAACCAACATCCAAGTTCTTTACTTTTCCAAAACGCAAACTTAGCACCTCATAACTCCTTGTCCATTTAATGAATGATCACCCCTTTATCTCCATGTTTTTTCGAACTACTTTGCATAATCGTCATGGACTCCTTTTATAATTCTAAGGTGTCATGCCATTTCCTTCTTCTAAGGCACCTTTCACCATAACCCAAGCACACCCAAACATGCCACCCACTCAACTCTATCCACCAATTCTTGGAACGCTCAACCCCTTGGGTCAACATCCAAACTGGATCATGTGCAATTAAATGTCTAAAATGTTCCCAAGTCTCATGCATATTATAGTAGCAACCGTCCCACTTGGACAACATCTGATGAACTCCTTTCCATTCCTTGTACTTCACATCATGTTGATCCAATATTTTTGAACTTGTAATCCATGTCAAACATAACTAGGAAATTAGGCCCTTGGATTAAGGCCTTCTACTCACAAACCAAGGCACTATTTCCTAGTGTGTCCATGAACTAATTAATGTAGCATCCATCGTTTAAGACATCATGCAACCTCTATAGAAAATGACAACCCTCATTTTTCTAACATACTTAGACATATCACTTTTCCAACTTCTCTATACTAATGCATGCCTTTCCCTTGTGTAAGGCCACCCAAGGCATGCCCGTCCAAACTTGTAACATGTCATCGCAACCAACCAAATCTTACAAATGAATATCTCTACAAGAAAGTGGGATCATTTCCCACTCCAAGGCAAGGGACTTACATATAGTTTCTTCCTAATTTTGGAACTAACATTTCAATAACAAAAAAAAGTGAATTAGAAACATATATTTAATCCCGAATTATGATTATAATAGCAAAATGTCTAACTAAATGGGAAATCTCTAGTCTCCTCATAAATCCTAGAGATGGCATTGTAGTAACAAAAATATGAATTGCAAAAAAAATATAATATATTTCTCGTTTTGGAATGATGATTGTGGTAACAAAAATAACGACTAAATAAGAGATTTAGTCTCTTCCTATGTTTCGAATAACATTGCAATATAAAAAATGAAATAAAAATGGAGGTACGATCTCTTTCTCATTTCACAATTACAATGATAGTATCAAAATATAAACGAAAAATGGGGGTGTTAAGACCTTTCTTATTCTTGAGATTAAGATAACAAAATCTAAATGAAAAATACAAAACTAATATCTTCTCATTTCAAAGTTCAAAAAGATTCAGCAATGTTTGGATTAAGAAAGGTTGTGTTTGGCAAGATGTGATTTATGGCCTTCTTGACATGAAAATTCAAGTAGTATAAATCTAATTGTATTAAAACATATAGCTTACGACCTCTTTTTAATTGGGTCTATGTTGGGTAGTAAGAGAATTTTTTATTCTCCACATCTAAATTCAAATCTTATTTATGATATGTTTTCTCGTGAAATGCCAATTGGTGTTGGAAAACTAATAACAATATTACTCTTTCTTAAGTGTTTGAGGGTGGGACAAGATGTTTCAAACATTCAAGATTCATAAAGGTTCAATTCTCATATGCATACCAAGTTTATTGCAGATGATTTACATTGGGTTCCACATTTGGATACTTCAATTAAAGTTTCTCAGAAAGTTATTTGCAATTAAAAATATATATAACTTACAATTGCAAGCCATCAAAAATCAACATGAAGAACTAGTCATAAACATCCAACATCCACATTCATCTTATTTCTTGAAAAAAGTATAACCACATTAAACTCTCCTCTTTCTAAATCTAAGTTCTTTTGAGCACAAATAATTAACAACAAAATAATAAATAAAAATACAAAAATGTGAGTGGATTTTAATACATACACTCATGAACTTAAAATAAAACTCTAATGAATTAGAAAGCAATCTACTACAATGGAAATGTCTAGAAGTTACATCTACTCGAACTTGAGAACATATGAATGTCATTTTATATGTACCCAACAAATGGGAAAACTAACATTTGTACTTCTACTCGAACTTTAGAGCATATGAATGTCATTTTATATGGACCCGACAAACGAGAAAAATAACATTTGTACTTGTAAAGATCAACAACTAAAATGGCATATTTAAAACTCCCAATAGAACTCCATAATCAAAACCAAAAAATGTGATTTTATGGGAAATGCATCAATGGGAAAAAAAGTTAAAGATAAAATTAATAAATTTGGGGCATAATTCCCTTTTGTTATCTCTCCTTGGAAATCAATAATACCATTTATGGGATTCTCTCCTTGAAAGGTATATCCACACCCAGTGTGGTGGCCAACCAACTTTGGAAGAGGAGCACCCCCGCCCCCCCCCCCCCCATGAAATTCTCTACTTGCAAGGTAGATCCATGCCCATTGTGATGGCTAAGCTCCTTTCCAAGAGGAGTTCCCTTCCTCATGGATTGCTCCATTTGCAAATGGGGAGTCCCTATCCCTTCAACTAGAGGATCCCTTTTCACAAATTGGATCTAATGGACATAATGACAATAAAGTTCCTGGTATGAGATGAGAATTTGCAGGATGACATGTTGTTAGCAAAAATTGGAGTTTACTTTGTGATGGGGAAGATACAATTAACGTTCCGGGCCCTCCATCGAGGCTCATCATCAGGACAAAGAAAATTAGACTCATAACATTGGCGATGGTACTGGGAATAAGATTCCTATTACCATTGCCAATGTTATGAGTCTAAATATAGGACCTCGACTTTTAAATTTTTAATAACATCCTTAATACCATGGAGAGAAAAATAGTGTTCCATTTGAGTAAACCGACTCAAGGGATCCAAGGCATCAAGTTTGTGCATGTCGACCATTCAGAAATGACACTATGAATTGTTATCTTGGAAGGGTGGAAGCTATCTTTCTTGAAAGATAGTGTAAGAGAATTATTCTTCACTTACAAATGCATCGATGGTTGGATCCTATTTTTGTGGAATCTAGACCCACATGTTTAGTTATGATATCCAACATTTTCTACTAGTTACCATATTGTTGTTGATCTAGTAAATTGAATTCTTCAAGGTCATGGCCATTGATTTAAGATCCTTAGTTTCCTTGGGAGGGTCCATTTTCTGGTAATCCATGTTTAGTCGATAATGAATGTTGACCATGGGACTACTTATGATCTATAAATTATTAACACCAACTTATCTCAAAATGATTAGTAGCTCAAGATAAGCCTTTTGAGATGTACCATCAAATCTTGTATTGTCAAGTCCACACAAAAAGGATTGTTATAGATTTATAGGAACATGATCAACATGATGCAAGGATTATTTTGAGATAGATCTACCAAAATAGTGTTGTTGGGTCCAACAATAGTACTCATCATGATCTCTCAGCATGCTAACTAAGGAGGATCAATCATTCCCTCAGTCATACTACCCAACTACCCAAACACTAGAGAGTGATTGTAGCTAGGTTATTCACACCAGCTAGTGCAAAAATGCACTTACGAAGATCTGTGAGCTACTTATTAACTGTTCATGAATGTGGGTGTGTGCATGCAAATAAAAATAGTAGAAAGTAAAAACATGAGAAATTACTGCAATAGAAAATAAAAACTAAACTAAGCATTAAGCATCCATTTCATGAGATATTCAGTAAACAAGGGTTACGAATCAAATAATGCTCTTTCTTTTTGTATTATATGGAACAAATTTACAATGGGGTTTTACCTCAAAATGGTGAGTAGATGTTGGGGGACCTTGCAACCATAGAGATGGTGGTGCTCTGAGTCTCTAATGTCTATAACTGTCCTCTGAATGCTTAAGATGGTTTCCCCAATTCTATTATCAGAACGCAAGCTCCAATGTAGAGGCTAGGGTTCAATAGTAATTCTGGCATAGTAACGGTAGGAAGAGTGAAAGCATATCAAATTAGGGTCCTCCACCACCTTTTTATAACAATTTTGGGTGGTGGAGTATTGGACCGTGGTATTGGGAAGCCATAAGTATTGGCCCGTGGTATTTTAAGTTTTACCTCATTTTTCCTTTATTTTGAATAATTTCCCCTTTTTCTTTTTTCTTTTATTTTCCTTTTTGGGGATTTTGACTCTTTTAAAGGAATTTAATTATTTTTTGAGGAAAATAATTGAATTTTTTCCCATTTTCTTACCAACTTAGGGATTTTGGGTTTTTGGAGGCCAAATATGTAGGAAAAACGGGATAAATGGGTTATGTGACTAAGTGGATGAGCTAGGTGGTCAAATTTTGGTGTTAACAGATTGCCCACTGATGTGTGAGGGAAGAAGCTCATTGTATGGCTGATAGACATCAAAGGTACTAAATTTTTCCAAGGGATGTGAGCATTGTGGTGGTGGAGAGAAGAGACTGGTTGGAGATTGGAACAAGTGCTTCATGCAAACTACAAGGGCTATAATTGGAAATACATCACCTCAATAATGGATGACGAACATATAATCTCAAATATATGGACAAGGAGGGCATACCCTTTCTCGTATAAATGTCTCGAGATATAGAAATAATGGTGAGGCCCAAAGGGGACCTGAACAATAGATAGAGAAATATTGTGTACATCACAATGGTCAATAGGGGACACAAATCTAGGACATACTCATGGTCCAACCATGACTAACATGAAGAGATGAAACTGGAAACAATGGAATCCATCCTGAATGCGGTATCATAATAGTTGATGCTCTGTTGGATCTGAAGGGGTCCAAAAACTATATGGACTTAATGACTAAGAGTCAGAATCTCAAAGGTACATGGACTGCATCTGAATTGGATACTCTAGGAAGAATATAACTAGAGGGCTTCTAAACACTATTGCCAACGCAACCCGAATATCCGCGGTAACATACAACGTGGGGTTCCAAATAGACTCACCAATGTGCTAGAGTCAAGGGACATCTGGTGTCTTCAACCAATAACTAAAGGGACCAATACCCTGTACGAATCTCAATGGCGCGATGATGGAGCTGGAGTTGAGTACGTGACAAACAACCATGCTAAGAGGTGCTAAGGACTCCTCTCGGATGGTCTGTAGGCACTCACCATTTAAGGATATGAGTCCAAGGTACATGGATCTCTGGGTCTATAATATGGAATAGATGTGTTGGTGTCGACTGAGGGAGACCTACAACTACTAAGGAAATGATTTTTCCTTGATAGGAGCACGAGTTGTACAACCAAGATGTGATAGTACTGGACGAGAGACTGAGACAATGTGGGGGGATATGAGGGCTACCGAGGGATGGGACTCAAACTTCCTTTGTTTAGAGTATGATGAAAGGGATGACCTGGAAGCATATGAAACAGATCTTGGGGGAAGGGCGTCATAGCTTAAGGGATCGGGTATTGGTACTGCAATGGGGGAAACTGATGAGTGATATCAGGAAACTCCAAGGGTGACACATCACAGAACACTCTAAATAAAGGTGATCATACTAGGGGTGTTGCAATGATGGAGGGACTATATGTGATATGTCAGGGTGCTGAGAGGCACTGTTTGAGGCTTCTTCATAGTTTAAGGAGCTCGAAGAAGGGATAGAAGTGTGCTTGAGATGATACCATCATGTGGATTTGTACGAGCCCAAGACAGTGAATGCTCATGGGTGCTTTCAATTTTAGAGAGTCTGAAAGCAATAAGAAGACTCCGAGGGGTTTTTTTTCGTGTGTTAGTCCCCAAAGCCCGAAAAAGCATAAAAGTATGCAATGGAGAACTTTTCAAGCTGAAGTTACTAGAGTATTCCTTTTTTGTAATTAGTCTACCGGTTCCGGAAAAGGGTTTAACTTAGACCAGATAGACACCCTTTCAAATACTTCCATGAAAGGAAGCAAGATTGCTCAACAATCTTTTCATTCTTTAATGACACAAAAAAGAGCTTAACATAAACTCCCTAAGTGCCTTTTTCATAAAAGGAGCTACCTGGCCCAAAAAATGATAAACATATACCGAACAAATGTGAAATTCAAGCAAGGAGGAAGTGTTCAAAACCGGGGACAGGTATGAGTGGACCAATAAAGGTGAGGGGGATCACTGATGGGGCCTCCTTTTGGATAGATGAATGTTAGAAAATTAATGCAATAAATATAGTATGGAGGGAGTAGAGGGCTCGTGAATAGGCCGCAATGGATAAAACGATAAAAATATACTGGGGGTCATTGGCGTGCCTGATGGCATGAAAATTGAGGAAGGGGGTGCTAAAAGGATGGCTATAAAAAGGGTAGGTGAGAGCGAGAAATGGTCTCAAACATCATCATGGGAATGAATTATGAATCCAACAGTGTGAACGTTGTGAAAAATGGAGGTCGAAGGACCCTGGAATGGTCAAAGGAAGAAAAAGAGGGAAATGAGGGGGTCATAAATGAAGAGGAGCCCACCTTCCACATGCCATTTTCACTGTTTGGAGTTGAAGCAATGTGGAGGGACCTAGGAGGTCAACTTCTAATTTCGCTCAATCTGACTGACTGAATCAACTTCTGCAATTTCCACATAAATCTTGATGCCATTCTCGTCATTTTTCAAGGTTTATGTTTGGATTTTGGGTCTCAGTGGTGCCCCATTGAGTTGGGATGGGGCACAACTGTGTCGGAGCGCACTTTTCGAAGGAAAATGCATGCTCCGAGAATGATTTTCAAGGGGAAAAGCACAATCCAAGCACGACTGTAGGCCAGAAATGCACGCTTTTCAAGGAGAAAATCACTCTCTCAGTGCACCTGTGGGCCGAACAGGAGCGCTTTTGGAGCTTAATTTTTGAGGAGAAAAGTGTGCTCCAAAATGTGCCTATTGGGAAGAAAGGTGTGCTTTGGGTGAGCTCTTTTTCCCAATCGATGTGCTCTGTCATGAGGGGGAGATGTTTTCTTTGCACAGTACTAATAGCGGGATTCGATGTGGGTTTGCAGGGTGACGAGAGTGAACTGGAGGGAACGTTAGATTGGGTCATTGTTGGAGGAGAGCAATTATGATAAGGATGTGGAGGATACTTTGGCCCTCTGTGGGATGATTAAGTTCGTGAGGGTGCCCCTTATGCGTGCAACGAAACTACTGTTGAACAAGATAATTGAGTTTTGGGATGTCGACATAGAGGCCTTTGTGATATAGGGGGAGCGGACAAATCTCACCCTGAGTGATGTGTACTTCTTAATGGGGCTCCCGCGGTTGGGTGTGATTGCCGACACATAGCCGAGGAAGCCGAGTGATGTCTCCATGTAGGACATGTTGGAGCGACATTGCTATGCATCGACATATGTGCATGACTTTTTTATTTTGATCTGCAACATAGAGAGCCTGGAGACATGAGCTATGGCAGCGGCGATAGTGCGGGTTGTCAGCACGAGATAGATCTGCAGGAAGTGTCGAAGCTGACAGGTGCAAAAGAAGGATCATTCGCGGCGTTTGCGGAAGCACAAGAATTGTTAGATTAGTTAAGTCAGTCATGTGGACTATTGTGTAATCAAATAGAAGCATATAAATAGAATAGGATTGTAAGCCTAAGGGCAGCCAGTTTTGGATGATTGATCATATCTTTCGGGTTTGTTTTGTATCCGCAACATGGTGTATTGATAGTTTATGCGAGGTTCATTCCATAGGGTTGGTGAATGAATGAAGATGTTCAGTTATGGTGTAATCTCTGTCTTTATTCTTATGCAATGATGCGATGATGAATGTGAAATATGTTATGTGAATGTTTTATATTGATTGATGTGAATATGTTGTAGATGAAAGAAGTAATGCTAACCTGAATAAGTATGTTGAATATGTTGTTCTGAATGTTTGTTGAAGTCTGCGAATGACTTAAAGTGCGAATGATAAGTTAGTAGCATGCTGTGGATATTGTAATCTCTGGTTATTGCAAGGGTAATGTGTGTTTAAAGCATATCCTCAACTTCACTACGAAAACTTGGTTCCAACAGCCCCCTTATCCATCTCGGGTGAGACTGCACTTGCTCCGCAAGTGTTGCTAGGAAGGGTTACACCTTTTCGGGTCGGTGTATAAGGGAGTTTGGGTTGATGGTTTGTTGGCGACAGTGCAAAGTGAACCCCTGTTGATGGATGCTGCGTCAACAAATGGTTCTGTTGCTGGGACCTTAAGGAAGAAAAGAAGAGGATATGTTGTGGAATTCGACAAAACCAGAGATCCAGGCGTGGTTTGACAAGAAGGCGGAGGAATTCATAGAAAGCAAGAAGCGAGATCCTAAACAGACAGCAACCAGTTGGTTAGAAAGATATATCTACTCAGACATCCATGAAATATTCTTCTGTGAATTCCTGGTGTTGTTGCATGAGTGGCTAGCACAGTTGACGTTCTGAAAGAACCACTGCCAGAAGACTGAGCCTGATTGTTGGACCCTAGAGTTGGTGCAACAGCTGAAGCAAGTCGATAACAAGGTATCGCAAGCCATTGATTTTTGGGTAGACAGTATCCTTGAAGGGTATGTGACTGAGTTCGCAGTAGATGCTATCATGTCGTACAATGACGCTGAAAGGAACTTCTTCAGGGGGCCAAGAGGAAGGTTCCTATCATCATTAAAATTATGGATTAAGATGCTTGTCCACGAAAAAGGAATATTGAGGATGTCTTCTAATGAGTAGAAGAATCGGTGTGTGGAGGGTGAAGGTATCGTGTAAATGCGAGTCTGACGAAAAGATGTGGTAGATGGACATGAGCGACGACGAGTTTCTAAGGGAAGCTGACGAAGAGTGTGATACCTTGAGGAGTGGAGCAATATTCTGGCATCCTTAGAAGAAGAGGAGGACTAAGAGAGAGTCTCCTAAGAGAACCGGAACAAAGAACTGTGAAATAGGACCACAAGGGAGGAAGCGACCTTATTGCGAAGGAGACGTCGACCAAGCTACCCCAGAGGCAGAAGGAGTTCAGATCGTAAGTTACCACGTACCTTCGACCCCGCACACTACTCTGAATTTTATAGGAAGAAATCCAAACTACTCGCAGAGTTTCCCTACATGCAACGACAAGAGTAGCGCTTCAGTAAACAACAATAGTAGCAGCGCTAGGAGGGTAGATGAAGCAAAGATGCCTACCTTCCATGGGAATGGGATCGAGGATCCTGAACAATATTGGTTTATATGCGAAGCAGTCTGGACCATGAAGCAGGTTCAAGATGACGCTATAAATATGGGACAGCTAGCGATGACCCTTAGGGGTCGGGCATTAGACTGGTACATGAAATTTGTAAAGGTTCTAGTAGGAACAACAGCTAAAACATCGGCGCAGGTTAGAATGTCGATGATTAACGAATTTAAAAAACCAAAATCTAAGTCACAATATGTCATTGATCTTAAAGAGATTAAGCAATTCCCGAATGAATTGATGTGGGAATTCGATCAATGGTACAAGACGTTGATAACAAAAGTGAGTTTCCCGATAAATGAGTTGCAACACAAAGAATGGTTCATCACAGGACTGGTACCGCATATCTGTGGACCACTGATGCAACAAAAGGTTGCAACACAGGCAGAAGCGTTAGAAATTATGATGAAGTTGGAGGCTTCACCAATTGGTGAAGCAGGGATAGGATTGGACAGAGTCCAGGCGTAGTTGGCCAACTTAACACTTCAATTAGAGGATTTTAAGAAGGGAAAGGAAATCCGCAGAGACATATGGTGCACCAGATGCAGCAGTGAGGGGCACCATAAGGACAATTGCCCAGAATTTTGTGAGTAGTTGCAATCAGGGGCACCAAACCCCCTTCATCAAGGAGGCATTCCATGGTGTATTGTATATTAAAATCTATATATTGTGGAAAGATATTCACTTTTTTTCCATGATAAATATAAATAAATAAAAGGAGGCCTGTTGTGGAAGCTTCTGCCTAAAGAAAATAAAGTCGGTAATGAACATACTAAAATTCTGGAAGTAAACTTCCGCAACTTGTATGATGTCGTGTACAACAGCATGTTCTTTCACCCATCCCATCCATGTATGTGCATACTAATCATCATTATTAGGTTGATAATTGGGCAAAATATTTAGTAGTGATTGAATTTGTTTATGATATAAAGTAAATTAGAATTTGGTAAAACATTTAGAAGTCATCTCACCATGCATGGAAGTTAAATCATAGTGGATTTTCAGAATTTATATTATATTTCTATTATTTTTGTAGTTGGTAAGAGGATAAGTTTGTTATTTTTATTATTTAAGAATATTGGAGTTTATAGAAGTCAAATGAGTGTAAATAATACATGTTTCCATCTTCTATGAATAGGTGCACACCCTCATTTCCTACCCTCACACAAATACTCAACCTCATTCCTTTAGAGGCACGTGCAAATCTTCACCCCACACTCATATGTTTGGGAGGGTGGGAATGTACATTATTCATTGTTATTTGTAATGTTCTTCCCTTCACCCCCATAACATTCATCCAAGTAAAGAGACCACCACACAAAAGGAAATTTGAACTAGCTATATGCAACTCTTTTACATATGTACAAATAACAAAAGATACAATTTCCGATTGCCATAGTAATTGCCCAGTCTAACCCTTGGAACATATATGGGATCTACCTCCAAGTATTATCTCTCCTAACATAAAATAGGCTTATTATATATTTTCCATGTCTTAAACACTTGCCAAATTTTCTAAGTCGTTTTTTGTGCTCCTTTATACTCAGCCAATTTCTGAAAGTTATTCATTGTATAAAAACCCAAACTTAGCAACTGAGAACTCCTTGATCTCCATGATTTCTTGAATGATTCTGCATAATGGTTGTGTCTTATTTTGATATGTGGAATGTGCATTGCAATTTCCTTCTTTAAAGGTTCCTTTCACCATACACCATGCCCAAGTGGACACAAATGTGCAATCCACTCCACTCTATCCACAAAGTCTTGGAATGTTCAATTCCTAGTGTCCACGTCCAAACAAACTCATACCAAACTTAAAAACGCATTCCAAAGACTCATGCATCCAATGATTAATGTGATTCTCGCACTTGGATAATGTCCAATGCATTCTTTCCAAGCCTACCAAAATGTGATGAAGAATGCCCAAATAGTTTTGAAATCAATTTCCTCTAAAAATTGCTCTAAGATACCACCTATCATGGACCTAAAAGTATTTTCCAAAATATTTAACTTTCAACAATGTGGATCATGTATCACCACATTTAGTTAGACATAAGGGATTAACCAACTGGTACCAACTACAACTAGGCTATGCCTCTTCACTTAAGGCATTTTCTATAACAATTCCTTAAGCTACAACTCATTACATATGCAATTGATTTCAATAAAACAAACTTCTCTAATAATAGGCACACATCCAATTGTGGCCTTAAATAAATTTAGCAATACTTTTACACTTAGCCACTATTTATCGATACTTATCCAATTTGAACAATGCTAAGAACAACATCATTCTTCGGCCAATTTGAACAATGCCATGATCAATCACAATCATCCAAGTAATTAAAGAGACCATAACATAGAAGTATGGGTGGAAAAAGGTGGATGCCTTAACTTATTGATATGAAGAATGTTACAAGAATAAAGCAAGGGAGTTCAACAAAGTAGTATGTGACTCTTTTATAGATATACAAATAATGCAAGACACAATTGCCTATTTCCACAATACTTTCACAATCTAAACCCTAAAAAATCTATGGATCAACGTTCTATAGTTCCATTTCCTCCTTAAAAATAGTCTTAGTCTAGCTCTACCATGCCTTAGACACTTTCTGTTAGGAACCTATGTCAACCCTTCTCTTTACTATGTTAGTATATTGTTGTTGGATGCATATGCTTTGTAAGTCATCCCATAGTATTTGTTGATCCGTAGTTTATATTAGCTCATAGTATTGACCCATAGTATTGGATGCATATGCTTTGTAAGTCATCCCGTAGTATTATATGTCCCATGGTTTTGACTCATAGTATTGGGCATAGACTTAGTATATAAGTGTGTGTTGAGGTCATTGAAGGCACAGTGAAGTTAATTGTATTGAGATTGCTCAAAGGAGGTTGCCCCCTCGAAGTGGCCCGTGATCAATATAAAAGTGATTTTGTTATATTATTTCTGATATCTCGTGTATTTGCATTAATTAATTATTGCAGGTTCATCACATCTGGTATCAGAGCACTTTCTTGGGCTCGTTGGGTGGAATTTCTGCCAAATTTTTTTTTTGCATCTATTGCAGCTTCGGATTTGGGAATAATCCCTATCCGCTTAACTATGGGAAGTACTTGGGCATAAGCCCTAAAACTTATTGTGAGGAGTACCATAGGAACCCCAAAGTAGCTGGCCCATTGAGAGGACCTGCCAGCGAAAAGGGCAACGACCCCTACCTGATTCAGTTTTTTCTCCATATCTCCCTTGTTTTCACTCTGTTTCCCTTGAAATTTTCGGGGAACCCCTGTCATCCCATTCTGCATCTTTCATTCTTGAGGACCCTATCCCCAATTCCCCTTCCCAAATCCCGAAATCCCACATTTGTCTATTTTTAGGGTTTGCCATAACTTCCTTAGATTTCACCCAATTACCTTCAAATTTTACCACAGGGTTCCTTTCTGAATTCTGCTTCTTTGTCCCTCTTTGCCAAATTTTCTCATTCTATCACCCCGCTTCTGAAATCCCCCTTTTTGCTTTCTTGTCCTTTCGACAGTGTCCAAAATCTAGTCAAACCCCAATTACCCATCAGATTGTTTCCCCAATCCAAATTTCCCTTTACTAAATGAGCTTCTGTTTGTGTTTTTCAACCATTCCACCAAAAAAAAAAAAAAACCTGGTTATGGTTGTCACCCGTGCAGGAGCACACACCATGGAGGAAGCACTTGCAGCCATCCAAACCAAACTCCAAGATCTGGATGAAAAATTTCTCAGCCTCCATCTTTAGCATTCATCCATGAACAATACCAGACATCCATAATCTTTTGCAGCCACCCGGTTCTCTTCTTCTAGCAATTTTTGTGGGCCGAAGCTTGATTTTCCTCGCTTCAATGGTACTGATTCGACTGGATGGATATACCGAGCAGAACAATATTTCAGTCTGCATAATACTTTTGATGTTCAGAAAGTTCCACTTGCATCCTTTGATTTGGAACAGGAAGCCCTTCAATGGTACCGTTGGTGCATCAAAGCTCATCCTGAGCCAAACTGGATAGATTTTTGCCAACTCATTTTGCCACGATTTGGTCCTAGTGCTTTTGATGACTTCACAGGAGCACTCACTAAACTTCACCAAATTGGCATAGTGAGAGAGTATCAGATGGAATTTGAGAAACTAGCCAATCACACAGAAGGATTGTCTGATGAATTCTATAGGAGTTGTTTTATCAGTGGTCTCAAGGATGAAATCTGCTCAGAGGTCAAAATGTTTTGCCCCAACATAATGATGGAAGTCCTAGGGTTGGCTAAGCTGGCCGAGGACAAGATCGCAGCTCAACAATGCTCCAAACCCACCTTTGTTCCCTTCAGAAATATGGGTTCCCAACGACCTCCCATCACGCCTGCTCTTCAACCAACTCCTATCAAGCATTTGTCTGAAATAGAAATGTAGGCATGCCGAGAAAAAGGGCTTTACTATAATTGTGATGAGAAATTCACTCGGGGACATAGATGTGTTCAACAAAAGCTCTATCTCTTGGATGTGGATTCTCTCCCTGCCTTAGAACTTGGTGAAGAAGCTACAGATACAGTAGATGATCAGGTCGACATTCAACACCCGCCTATTGACACCACATCTTAGGACGACCCACCCGAGATCTCTCTCCATGTTGTAACGGCGTCACCACCCCACAAACAGTGCGGGTTAGGGGATACTTTGAGAAGCTCCCTCTTACCATACTCATTGATTTTGGTAGCACTCATAACTTCATTGACCCTCGGATTGCCAAACAGGCTGATTGTCTTGTCCATCCTGGCTCCAACTTTGAAGTCATGGTTGCCAATGGGGGTACCTTACCTTGCAAGGGGAAGTGTCACAATGTGCGTATCTCTATGGAAGATTATAACCTACGCTCTGACATGTTTGCCTTGTCCTTAGGCGGATGTGATGTGGTTTTGGGCGTTCAATGGTTACGCACACTTGGCCCCATCTTATGGGATTCTGCTGAACTTTGGATGCAGTTTAAAGTCAATGGGGCACAACACAAATTTATGGGTTTACAACCAGGCTCTCTCTGCATCATCAGTTCACATCGCCTGGAAAAAATCCTTAAGAAGAATTCACATGGTGTCATCGCTCAGCTCAATTCCATTCAGATGCACCCATCAATAGTCTCCACTACTTCCTTGGATAGATATGCAGGTATCTTTGCTGAACCAATGCGCTTGCTGCCTTCAAGAGACCTTTCCGGTAAAGAATGTAGCCACATCTACCTCTCAGCAGGAAATGATGGCTATTTTGCATGCAGTACAGAAGTGGCAGCCATACCTATTAGGGAATTATTTCTGCATCAAGACTGATCTCTCGAGTCTGGAAAATTTTCTGGAACAATGGGTCTCCTCCCCAACACACCTGCAATGGGTTATCCCTATGTGATCACTTACAAGAAGGGTAAGGACAATATGGTGGAAGATGCTCCTTCTCACATAATTGATGACCCAGTTTATCTTATAGCTCTTTCTCTGCTTGTTCCAAATTGGTTGCAATATGTTCAACAGGGCTATCTCTTCTATGAACTCCATGCTTCTTCATCAACAGGGCACTCTGGGTTCTGCAAAATGTATGACCGGGAACAATGTAACTTCTTTTGGCCAGGACTAAAAATGACAATTCAATAGATGGTGGCTGACGATGATACTTTCCAAGTCAACAAAGGGGAAATGACACTCCTTTCGGGATTGCTCAAACCCTTTCCCATCCCTATACAGCTTTGGCCAACTATTTCTATGGATTTCCTAGCAGCGCTCTGGTGGTACAATACCACATCTCAAAGAACACCATATGAAGAAGTCTCTGGAAAAACACTGCCAGTTCTTCTTCCATACACCCTTAGCAGCTCCCCAGTTCAGGAAATTGACTTGGTTCTTCGAAACCGCGATCAATTTCTTCTCATTCTGTAGGACAATCTTCACATGGCCAGAATTCGCCTGAAACAACAAGCCGATTAGCACCATTCTGAGCGCATTTTCCATGCAGCTGACAGGGTTCTTCTTCATCTACAACCTTCCAAGCAATCCTCCTTGACACTCCAAAGGTGTCAGTGGCCCGAAATGCAAACCGATGATGCTACTGGGGAACCACTCCTTCAGATTCTGCAGCAATTTCTCCAACCAAAGCTTTGAGGACAAAGTTTTTTCTAAGGGAGAGGGGATGTTAGGAACCTATGTCAACCCTTCTCTTTACTATGTTAGTATATTGTTGTTGGACGCATATTCTTTGTAAGTCGTCCCGTAGTATTTGTTGATCCATAGTTTATATTAGCTCATGGTATTGACCCATAGTATGGGACGCATATACTTTGTAAGTCATCCCATAGTATTATATGTCCCATGGTTTTGACTCATAGTATTGGGCATAGACTTAGTATATAAGTGTGTGTTGAGGTCATTGAAGGCATGGTGAATTTAATTGTATTGAGCTTGCTCAAAGGAGGTTGCCCCCTCGAAGTGGCCCGTGATCAATATAAAAGTGATTATGTTCTATTATTTCTGATATCTCGTGTATTTGCATTAATTAATTATTGCAGGTTCATCACACTTTCCAAGTTGTCTAAGTCCTCTATGAACACTCTCTAACACTCAACCAACGTCCAAGTTCTTTACTTTTCCAAAACACAAACTTAGCACCTCATAACTCCTTGTCCATTTAATGAATGATCACCCCTTTATCTCCATATTTTTTTGAACTACTTTGCATAGTCGTCATGTACTCCTTTTATAATTCTAAGGTGTCATGCCATTTTCTTCTTCTAAGGCACCTTTCACCATAACCCAAGCACACCCAAACATGCCACCTACTCAACTCTATCCACCAATTCTTGGAACACTCAACCCCTTGGGTCAACATCCAAACTGGATCATGTGTAATTAAATGTCTAACATGTTCCAAAGTCTCATGCATATTATAGTAGCAACCGTCCCACTTGGACAACATTTGATGAACTCCTTTCCATTCCTTGGACTTCACATCATGTTGATCCAACATTTTTCAACTTGCAATCCATGTCAAACATAACTAGGAATCAGGTCCTTGGATTAAGGCCTTCTACCCACAAACCAAGGCAATATTTCCGAGTGTGTCCATGAACTAATTAATGTAGCATCCATCATTTAAGACATCATGCAACCTCTATAGGAAATCCCAAATGACAACCTTCATTTTTCTAATATACTTAGACATATCACTTTTCCAACTTCTCCATACTAATGCATGCCTTTCCCTTGTGTAAGGCCACCCAAGGCATGCCTGTCCAAACTTGTAACATGTCATCACAACAAACCAAATCTTACAAATGAATATCTCTACAATAAAGGGTGATCATTTCCCACTCTAAGGCAAGGGACTTACATATAGTCTCTTCCTAGTTCTGGAACTAACATTTCAATAACAAAAAAGTGAATTAGAAACATATATTTAATCCCTTTGTCATTATAGAATTATCATTATAATAGCAAAATGTCTAACTAAATGGGAGATCTCTAGTCTCCTCATAAATCCTAGAGATGGCATTGTAGTAACAAAAATATGAATTCCAAAAAAATATATAATATATTTTGCGTTTTGGAATGATGATTGTGGTAACAAAAATAGCGGCTCAACACAAATAGAGGCAAGATGTGATTTAACTAGAGGCAAGATGTGATTTATGGCCTTCTTGACATGAAAATTCAAGTAGTATAAATCTAATTGTATTAAAACATATAGCTCATGATCTCTTTTCAATTGGGTTTAGGTGGGGTAGTTTTAAACAGAATTTTTTATCCTCCATACCCAAATTTAAATCTCACTTATGATATGATTTCCCCTGAAATGTCAATTGGTGTTGGAAAAGTAATAACAATATTACCCTTTTTTAATTGCTTGAGGGTGGGACAAAATGTTTCAAACATTCAAGATCCATAAAGGTTCAATTGTCATATGCATACCAAGTCTATGCCACATGATTTACACTGGGTTCCACATTTGGATACTTCAATTAAATTTTCTCAGAGAGTTATTTGCAATGAAAAATACATATAACTTACAATCGCAAGCCATCAAAAATCAACATGAAGAACTAGTCATGAACTTCCAACATCCACATGCATCTTATTTCTTGAAATAAGTATGCCCACATTAAACTCTCCTCTTTCTAAATCTAAGTTCTTTTCAACACAAATACTTAACAACAAAATAATAAATAAAATTACAAAAATGTGAGTGGATTTTAATACATTGACTCATGAACTTAAAATAAAACTCTTATGAATTACAAAGCAATCTACTACAATTGAAATGTCTAGAAGTTACATCTACCCGAACTTGAGAGCATATGAATGTCATTTTATATGTACCCAACAAATGGGAAAACTAACATTTGTACTTCTACTCGAACTTGAGAGAATATGAATCTCATTTTATATGTACCCAACAAATAGGAAAAATAACATTTGTACTTGTAAAGCTCAACAAGTAAAATGGCGTATTAAAAATTCCCAATAGAACTCCACTATCAAAACCAAAAAATGTGATTTTATGGGAAATGCATCAATGGAAAAAAAAAGAGGAAAAGATAAAATTAATAAATTTGGGGCATAATTCCCTTTTGTTATCTCTCCTTGGAATCAATAATACCATTTATGGGATTCTCTCCTTGAAAGGTATATCCACACCCGGTGTGGCAGCCAACCTCCTTTGGAAGAGGAGCACCCCTCCCCTCCATGAAATTCTCTACTCGCAAGGTAGAGCCATGCCCATTGTGATGGCTAAGCTCCTTTAAAAGAGGACTTCCCTTCCTCATGGTGTTAGGAACCCATGTCTTTACTTTGTTAGTATGTTGTTATTGGACGCATATGCTTTGTAAGTCGTCCCGTAGTATTTGTTGATCAATAGTTTGTGTTATTGTTGTTGGCGCATATGCTTTGTAAGTCGCCCGTAGTATTGTTGATCCATAGTTTGTAACGGCCCATGGTTTCGACCCATAGTATTGGCGCCTAGAATTAGTATATAAGTGTGTGTTGAGACCTATGAAGGCACCGTGAAGTTATTTGTATTGAGCTTGCTCAAAGGAGGTTGCCCCCTCGAAGTGGCCCGTGATCAATACAAAAGTGATTCTGAGTTCTGTCATTTCTGCTATTTCGCGCATTCTTGTTAATTAATTGTTGCAGGTGCCTCACATCTGGTATCAGAGCACTTTCTTGGGCTCGCTGGGTGAAATTTCTGCCAAAATTTTTTTTTCGCATCTGTTGCAGGTTCGGATTTGGGAATAATCCCTATCCGCTTAACTATGGGAAGTACTTGGGCATAAGCCCTAAAACTCATTGTGAGGAGTACCACAGGAACCCCGAAGTAGCTGGCCCATTGAGAGGACCTGCCGGCGAAAAGGGAAACGACCCCTACCTGATTGACTAGTTCCCACACGTGAGGTAAACCAAGAGCTGTCGTTTGTGGCAAAGCGGTTATCAGTTTTACCTGAGCCATGGAGTGAGGGGTACTGCCCCAATACGCAAGCCGTCAGACAGCATTGGTGGCCGAGTGAAAACCCTGAACTGTTAGGAAGCCGCACATACCTGGGGTCCATATCTACTTTCAGTTGAACTATTGTCGATCACTGCTGCGCCGTTTCAGACTCATTTTGCAAGCCGTTCCAGATCCAGCAGGTCGGCGTTGTTCCAGATTCCTTCTGAGCTGTAGCCGCTCCAGTCTGTAAAAAAAAAAAAAAAAAAAAAAAAAAAAAAACACCGAGCCGTAGCCGCTCCAGTCTGAAAAAAAAATAAAAATAAAATAAAAAAATAAAAAATCCCTGTTTTACCTCTGTTTCCCTTGAAATTTTCAGGGAACCCCTGTCATACCATTCTGCATATTTCATCCCTGAGGACCCTATCCTCAGTTCCCCTTCCTAGAGCCGGAAATCCCACATTTGTCTATTTTTAGGGTTTGCCATAACTTCCTCAGATTTCACCCAATCACCTTCAATTTTTACCACAGAGTTCCTTTCTGAATTCTGCTTCTTTGTTCCCTTTTGCCAATTTTTCCCATCCTTTCACCCCGCTGCTGAAATCCTCATTTTTACTTCCCTGTCTATCCAACAGTGTCCAAAAAACGAGTCAAACCCCAATTACCCTTCTGATTTTTTCCCAAATCCAAATTTTCCTTTACTGAAGTAGTTCCTGTTTTTGTTTTCCTACCCAATCAAAAAAAAAAAAAAAAAAAAATCCCTGGTTATGGTTGTCACCCGTGCAGGAGCAAAAACCATGGAGGAAGCCCTTGCAGCCATCCAAGCCAAACTCCAGGATCTGGATGAAAAATTTCTTGGTCTCCATCTTGAGCATTCAGCTATGAACAACAAACGACAGTCCGAGTCTTCAGTAGACAATGGGTTCTCTTCTTCCATCAATTTCCGTGGTCCAAAGCTTGATTTTCCTCACTTCAATGGTACCGATCCAATTGGGTGGATCTATCGTGCAGAACAATATTTCAGTCTGCATAATACGTTTGATGTCAACAAAGTTCCGTTGGCATCCTTTCATTTGGAACAGGAAGCTCTTCAGTGGTACCGTTGGTACATCAAGGCTCATCCAGAGCCCAACTGGCCAAACTTTTGCCAGCTCCTTCTGCAACGATTTGGTCCTAGTGCTTTTGATGACTTCACAGGAGCCCTCACTAAACTTCGCCAGACCGGCACTGTGAGAGAGTATCAAACCGAATTTGAGAATCTAGCCAACCACACCGAAGGATTGTCTGATGAATTTTACCGGAGTTGTTTTATCAGTGGTCTAAAGGATGCCATCTGCTCCGAGGTCAAAATGTTCTGCCCCAACACAATGATGGAAGCACTCGGGTTGGCTAAATTGGCAGAAGACAAGATTGCAGCCCAACAACGCTCCAAGCCCACTTTTGTTCCCTTCAGAAATATGGGGTCTCAGCGACCTCCTATACCGCAGGCTCCTCGACCGACTCCTATCAAGCGTTTGTCAGAAACAGAGATGCAAGCACGCAGAGAAAAGGGTCTTTGCTATAATTGTGATGAGAAATTCACTCGGGGACATCGATGTGTTCAGCAAAAACTATACCTCCTGGATGTGGAGTCTCCGCCTGCCTCTGAAATGGGTGACGAAGATCCAGAAACACTGGATGCTCCGGTCGATATTCAGGAACCGCCTATTGACCCTCCGTCTCAGGATGACCAGCCAGAGATATCTCTCCATGCTTTAGCTGGAATCACCACCCCCCAAACAATGCGGGTCAGGGGTTACTTCAAGAAGCTTCCTCTTACAATCCTCATTGATTCTAGTAGCACTCATAATTTCATTGACCCTCGGATCGCCAAACAAGCTGATTGTTTTATCCATCCTTGCTCCAACTTTGAAGTCATGATTTCCAATGGGGGCACCTTACCTTGCAAAGGGAAGTGTCGAAATGTGCGTATCTCTATGGGAGATTATATCCTGCGGTCTGACATGTTTGCCTTGCCCTTAGGCGGATGTGATGTGGTTTTGGGCGCTCAATGGCTACGCACACTCGGCCCTATCTTATGGGATTTTGCCGAACTTTGGATGCAGTTTTCCCTCAATGGACACAAACACACATTGACAGGATTACAACCAGGTTCTCTCAGCATCATCAGTTCACATCGCATGGAGAAACTCCTCAAGAAGAGTTCACATGGTGTCATCGCTCAGATCAGTTCCATCCAGATGCAACCATCCGCGGTCTCCACTACTCCTTTGGATCTACAACAAATTCTGAATCGATATACAGGTGTCTTTGCTGAACCAGTGGGATTACCACCTTCCAGGCCAGAAGACCATCGTATTCAGCTCCTTCCTGGCAGCGTTCCTCCCAACATCAGGCCCTATCGCTACCCATTTCACCAAAAAACAGAGATTGAAATGCTCGTGCGGGACTTATTGAAGCAAGGTATTATTCGCCCAAGCACTAGTTCCTTTTCTTCTCCAGTTATTCTTGTCCGCAAAAAAGATGGGTCATGGCGCCTCTGCATTGACTTTCGAGCACTTAATCACCTCACCATCAAGGATAAGTTTCCAATTCCTGTTGTTGATGAGCTTCTTGATGAGCTTCATGGGGCTCACTTTTTCTCCAAGTTGGATCTTCGTTCTGGGTATCATCAAATTCGAGTTCATGAAGAGGATATTCCTAAAACAACTTTCCGCACACATGATGGCCATTATGAGTTTTTGGTCATGCCCTTTGGCCTCACTAATGCTCCTTCCACATTCCAGGCCTTAATGAATAAAATATTTCGACCCTACTTGCGGAAATTCATTCTGGTATTCTTTGATGATATCCTCATCTACAGTAAAACATGGGATGAACATCTCCAGCATCTGGATCTTGTCATGCAACTTTTCTCTGACCATCATCTCCATGCCAAGAAGTCTAAATGTGTTTTTGGACAAAAGGAAGTTGAGTATCTCGGGCACATTATATCAGCACAAGGGGTTCGCGTGGATCCTGCCAAAATCGATGCCATGAACAATTGGCCACATCCTCAGACACTCAAGAGCCTTCGTGGTTTTTTGGGGTTGACTGGCTACTACCGCAAGTTTGTCAAGGATTATGGGAAGATTGCAGCTCCATTAACTACCCTATTGAAAAAAGATGCTTTTACATGGACACCTGCTGCTCAGTGTGCATTTGACAAACTAAAACAAGCTATGTGTACTACACCTGTGCTAGCTATGCCCGATTTTTCCAAGCCCTTCACGATTGAGAGTGATGCTTGCGGCAATGGACTTGGTGCTGTTCTCCTTCAAGATGAACACCCCATTGCATTCACCAGCAAAGCCCTTTCCGGTAAGAATTTAGCTGCCTCTACCTATGAGAAGGAAATGATGGCTATTTTGCATGCAGTACAGAAGTGGCGTCCATACCTATTAGGGAATCATTTCTGCATCAAGACTGATCACCAGAGTTTGAAATATTTCTTGGACCAGCGTGTCTCCTCCCCGGCACAACAGAAATGGGTTAGCAAACTCATGGGTTATGACTATGAGATCACTTACAAGAAGGGTAAAGACAATATTGTGGCAGATGCTCTTTCTCGTACATTTGATACCCAAGGTTCTCTTTCAGCTATCTCTATGCCTGTTCCAAATTGGTTGCAATCTGTTCAACAGGGTTATGTCAATGACTCTTCCTTATCTCAGATCATCCAGCGCTTGACCAACAATCCTTCTGCGGTCCCACATTACTCTTGGGATGGTGCTTCTCTGCGATACAAGGGTCGTCTGGTGCTTCCCCAGAGCACAGATCTTCAACAGGCTGTCTTCTATGAACTCCATGCTTCTCCATCAGCCGGGCACTCCGGGTTCCTCAAAACATATGAACGAGCACGGCGTAACTTCTTTTGGCAGGGCATGAAAAGAACAATTCAACAGATGGTGGCCGAATGTGATACCTGCCAGCGCAATAAGGGTGAAACAACACTCCTTCCAGGATTGCTTGAACCCTTGCCCATACCTACACGGATTTGGACAGATATTTCTATGGATTTCATCGAAGGGCTCCCTAAATCTGGCGGAAAGACAGTGATTCTCGTTGTGGTTGATCGTCTCTCCAAATATAGTCATTTTTGTGCTCTCAGCCATCCCTATACAGCCTCCTCCGTCGCTCAAATTTTTATGGACCAGATCTTTCGTCTTCATGGCATCCCTTCTTCCATTGTATCGGATCGTGATGCGACTTTCACTAGTCATTTTTGGACAGAACTATTTCGTCACACTGGCACCAAACTGAAGATGAGTTCAGGGTATCACCCACAAACAGATGGTCAGACTGAAATTGTTAATAAATGCTTGGAAACTTATCTTCGTTGCTTCACCTCGGAACAACAACATCAGTGGGCAAAGTGGCTTCCTCTCGCTGAATGGTGGTACAATACCTCTTACCACACTGCCTCCAAAATGACCCCATATGAAGCAGTCTATGGTCAGGCACCTCCAGCTCTTCTTCCATACACCCCCACCAGTTCACCAGTTCAGGAAGTTGACAGGGTCCTTCGCAACCGAGATCAGATTCTTCGCATTTTGCGGGACAATCTTCACATGGCAAGGAATCGCATGAAGCAACAAGCTGATCAGCACCGTTCAGAGCGCACCTTTCAAATCGGCGATATGGTTTTTCTTCGTCTCCAGCCGTACAAACAATCCTCCTTGAAACTCAAAGGACGTCATAAGCTCGCTCCAAAGTTCTATGGGCCATATCGGATTCTTCAGAAGATTGGGTCCGTCGCTTATAAATTGGAACTTCCTCCTTCTTCCCGCATTCATCCAGTCTTTCATGTCTCTTGTCTGAAGAAAGTTCTTGGCACCAACATCAGCAGCCAAACGATTTTACCCGAACTGGATAATGAAGGATCCATCCTTTTGGAGCCAGAGGCCATCCTCAATCGGCGCACGCGTCAGCTTCGCTCTCGCTCTATCACAGAAGTCTTAATTCAGTGGCACGGCATGCAACCAGAGGATGCTACATGGGAACCACTCCTTCAGATTCAACAACAATTTCCACATCTAAAGCTTTGAGGACAAAGCTTTTTCTCAAGGGGGAGGGGATGTTAGGAACCCATGTCTTTACTTTGTTAGTATGTTGTTATTGGACGCATATGCTTTGTAAGTCGTCCCGTAGTATTTGTTGATCAATAGTTTGTGTTATTGTTGTTGGCGCATATGCTTTGTAAGTCGCCCGTAGTATTGTTGATCCATAGTTTGTAACGGCCCATGGTTTCGACCCATAGTATTGGCGCCTAGAATTAGTATATAAGTGTGTGTTGAGACCTATGAAGGCACCGTGAAGTTATTTGTATTGAGCTTGCTCAAAGGAGGTTGCCCCCTCGAAGTGGCCCGTGATCAATACAAAAGTGATTCTGAGTTCTGTCATTTCTGCTATTTCGCGCATTCTTGTTAATTAATTGTTGCAGGTGCCTCACACATGGATTTCTCCATTTGCAAAGGGGGAGTCCCCATCCCTTTAACTAGAGGCTCCCTTTTCACAAATTGGCTCTAATGGACATAATCACAATAAGGTTCCTGGTATGAGATGAGAATTGTAGGATGACATGTTGTTAGCAGAAATTGGAGTTTACTTTTTGTTGGGGAAGATACTGTTAACTTTTTGGGCCCTCCATCGAGGCTCATCATCAGGACAAAGAAAATTAGACTCATAACATTGGCGATGGTACTGGGAATAAGATTCCCTATACCATCGCCAATGTTATGAATCTAAATATAGGACCCTCACTTTTAAGTTTTTAAAATCATCCTTAATACCATGGAGAGAAAAATAGTGTTCCATTTGAGTAGATCGACTCAAGGGATCCAAGCCATCAAGTTTGTGCATGTCGATCATTCAGAAATGATGCTATGAATTGTTATCCTAGAAGGGTGGAAGCTATTTTTCTGGAAAGAGAGTGTAAGAGCTTATTCTTCACTTACAAATGCATCGATGGTTGGATCCTATTTTGTGGAATCTAGACCCACATGTTTAGTTATGATATCCAACATTTTATACTAGTTACCATATTGGTGTTGATCTAATCAATTGAATTATTCAAGGTCATAGACATTGATTTAAGATCCTTAGCTTCCCTGGGAGGGTCCATTTTCTGGTAATCCATGTTTATTCGATTGTGAATGTTGACCATGGGACCACTTATGATCTATAAATTATTAACACCAACTTATCTCAAAATGATTAGTAGCTAAAGATAAGCCTTTTGAGATGTACCATCAAATCTTGTATTGTCAAGTCCACACAAAAAGGGTTGTTATAGATTTATAGGAACATGATCAACATGATGCAAGGATTATTTTGAGATAGATCTCCCACAATGGTGTTGTTGGCTCCAACAATAGTACTCATCATGATCTCTCAGCATGCTAACTAAGGAGGATCAATCATTCCCTCAGTCATACTACCCAACTACCCAAACACTAGAGAGTGATTGTAGCTAGGTTATTCACACTAGATAGTGCAAAAATGCACTTACTAAGAGTTGTGAGCTACTTATTAATAGCTTGTGAATGTGGGTGTGTGCATGCAAATAAAAATAGTAGAAATTAAAAACATGATAAATTACTGCAGTAGAAAATAAAAACTAAACTAAGCATTAAGCATCCATTTCATGGGATATTAAGTAAACAAGGGTTACGAATCAAATAATGCTCTTTATTTTTGTATTATATGGAACAAATTTACAATGGGGTTTTACCTTGAAATGGTGAGTAGATGCTGGGGTCCCTTGCATCCATATAGATGGTGGTGCTCTGGGTCTCCAATGTCTCTGACTCTCCTCTGAATGCTCAAGATGGTTTCCACAATTCTAATATGGGAACGTAAGCTCAAATGTGGAGGCTAGGGTTCAATAGTAATTATGGTAGAGTAACGGTAGGAAGAGTGAATTCATATCAAATTAGGGGCCTCCACCACCTTTTTATAACAATTTTGGGTGGTGGATTATTGGCCCGTGGTATTGGGAAGCCACAAGTATTGGCCCATGGTATTTTAAGTTTTACCTCAATTTTCCTTTATTTTGAATAATTTCCTCTTTTTCTTTTTTATTTTATTTTCTCTTTTGGGGATTTTGAATTTTTAAAGAAATTTAATTATTTTTTGAGGGAAATAATTGATTTTTTTCCCATTTTCTTACTAACTTATGGATTTTGGGTTTTTGGAGGCCAAATATGTAAGAGAAACGGGATAAATGGGTTATGTGACTAAGTGGATGAGCTAGGTGGTCAAATTTTTGTGTTAACAGATTGCCCCCTGATGTGTGAGGGAAGGAGATAATTGTATGGACGATAGACATCATAGGTACTAAATTTTTCCAAGGGGTGTGAGCATTGTGGTGGAGGAGAGAAGAGACTGGTTGGAGATCGGAACAAGTGGTTCATACAAACTGCAAGGGCTATAATTGGAAATACATCACCTCAATAACGGATGAGGAACATATAATCTCAAATATATGGAAAAGGCAGGAATACCCATGCTTGTGTCAATGTCTCGAGATATAGAAATAATGGTGAGGCCCAAAGGGGACCTGAACAATACATAGAGAACTATTGTGTACATCACAATGGTCTAGAGGGGACACAAATTTGGAACATACTCATGGTCCAACCATGAATGACATGAAGAGATGAAACTGGAAACAATGGATCCATCCTGAATACGGTATCACAATAGTTAATACTTTGTTGGATCTGAAGGGGTCCAACAACTATATAGACTGAACAACTAAGAGTCAGAATCTCAAAGGTACATGGACTGCATCTGATTTGGATACTCTAGGAAGCATATAACTGTAGGGATTCCAAGCACTATCGCCAATGCAACCCAGATATCTGCGGGAACCTACAACTGTAGGGTTCCAAATAGACTCATCAATGTGATAGAGTCAAGGGACATATGGGGTCTTCGACCAATAACTAAAGGGTCCAATACCCTGTATGAATCTTAATAGTGCGATGATGGAGCTGGAGTCGAGCACGTGACAAACAACCATGCTAAGAGGCGCTAAGGACTCCTCTCAAATGGTTCGTAGGAACTCACCACTTATGGATATGAGTCCAAGGTACATGGATCTTTGGGTCTATCCTCTGGAATAGATGTGCCGGTGTCAAAAGAGGGAGACCTGCAACTATGTCTATTTGTCTGGTATCTGAGAGTGCCATCCCTACCAACAGTCTATCACATCCCTCTATGAGGTCTGCTTTGAACGCCTTATCCATTTTTCGATATTTCCTCTCCTAGGATTTTGGCGGACCCCATTGTCTCTTCCACGCCTTCGAATATTAATGGTTCCAGTGAGGGTTTTGTTTCTGGGAATATGTCACCAAACAATACCGTCCATATTTCATCTGATGTCAATACTTCTCCCCCTGCTCCATGTGACCCGCTGCCGGGTTTGGGCGAAACTTCTTCGGTACCTTTGGAAGTGACACAGTATTTGGATACTATCCCCTCACTAAATGAGGTTTTTACTCCTTTGGAATAGCTTCATTGTATCCATGTGTAACATCCCCTCCTATCATACCAGCATGATAGAGAGGACGTGATGCTAAAACCGGACATCTAGCCCCATACTTAGTAAACAAACATTCAATTTAAAATGAAGATGGACATATGAAAATGCATAGATATTTGAAAACACAGCGGAAGTAATTTCAATTACACATTCATCATACATTCAAGATATTCATCGAATAATAATTGCAAAGTTAACATAAGAGAATACTTATCTTAACAAAGTAGTCCCAAGCAACCAGCTATGCATCTGCAACGTTCCACCCAACCATAGGCCAGTTGTGCTTATCAACCTCTTGATGCAACTGCCACCCCCGAGCTGGGCATGATCTCTACAAGGAATCAGGGAACAACAGACTCACACATAGCCAAGCATACACCAAGATGAGCCAAGCCAATCTGCAATTGGGTCTATCAGGCTGCTAGGACACGGAAAGGAAGAATTGCTAAGCTAGTGAGCTCAACCACAGAGCTATGGATACCCCTCCCAGATCTATTTAGCTCGGCACTCACAATGCCAACCCACCCAACACAAGGAAGTATTCTCTTCACTGTCACACAGTCCCTCAAGCCATACCTTCCTTTCTAGTTCTCTCAGGGTGTGCATAGAAAAGTAGCCAAAGCCCTCTTGATCTTCTTGAGAGGTTACTCCCTCCACTAGGTTTATCAAGCCAATTTTGTCCACTACCAATCCAAGTTTCTTTCTCACAGGTTCAGATCAAAACCGGGATGCACATAACAACAAAACCACAAGTGCCGGGCATGAGGAAAACGTTTCTTCAGTGGGTTTCCCAAAGAGGGGATTTCTACCAATTCAGAAAAACGTGAGAAAGCCCAAAAACGAAAATGGCAATTGGGGAACAACCTTGGAGAGCAGAAATTGTTTTCAGAAAAATGTCCATGGGCATTTTGGGGCAAAAACGACCTCCATCACAATCCCAAATCGTGGCCCTTCTCTCCCAGCTGTTGTCCAATGCAAAAATGAGCTCCCAGGCATGGAAAAAAATGCAAAAAAATTGAGGAAAAACGTGTAGGGAAAGACCCATCTAGCTCAAACTGCGTGAGAGAGGAAAGACTAACTGTTCAGAATGGCTTTGGGCACCATTTTGTGGGTGTTTTCTTTCCCAAGGAGACAAAACACGATTTTCCAGGTTGATGGCTTGCCCATGCACGAAATTGGCTACCATACCTCTTCATTCCCAAGGCATTAACTGCCTCAACCAATTTCTGGAAGAATTAAATGATTGGGTCCATAACCCAAAATGGGTAGTTGGTAGTTTATGGGTTTTATCATTAACACATGGATTACACCATTGGCTCAAGGGTTTGAATAATTCCCCCCCTATTTCTTGTAGAATCATGCCCCTGTCTCTTTATTGCATTGCATAGCTAGTTGTGGGTATTTTCATTAAAATTCGTATTTATATGATGTCTCATTTACATTGTGCCTATCTAGCACAAGAACCATAGGCATCTATTTTTAATTGCCGATACATAAAACGCTAAATCAATGGTGGGGCCCTAGCCTTGAGCTCCTCACCATGATCAAATAACAATATTTACATCATTTACGATTTAATACAAAGGGGGTCAAAATGGGGACATTACATTCCCCTCCCCTTACATTAGCACTATCCTCAGTGCTCATCAAAATTGAACAAAAATGGATATGCCACCCTCATGGCATCCTCCAGCTCCCATGTAGCCTCATCGGGACCGTAGTGCTTCCATTGCACCTTTACGTGTCTGATGGCTCGGTTCTGGAGCAATGTTACCTTCTTGTCTAGGATGCGCAATGGATCGGTTTGGAATTCTCCCTCGGGTTCCACCTGGATCACATCCCAATTAATCACATGGTTAGGATCATGTACATATTTCTTAAGCAAAGAGACATGAAAAACATTATGAGCTTTAGTGCTAGCAGGCAATGCAAGTCTATATGCAACTGGTCCTATTCTTTCAAGCACTTCAAATGGCCCACAATATCTAGGTGATAGCTTGGCACAACTTCCAAGCTTCAAGGAACTCTTCCTTGATCTCACTCTAAGATACACATGATCCCCAACACTGAATTCCCTATGGATCCTATGCTTATCTGCATAGCTTTTCTGTCTATCCTGGGCTACTTTTAAATTCTATCTGATCTTTGCAACTTCTTGTTCCATTTCCTTAAGCAATTCTGGCCCAAGTACAATTCTGTTCACTGGATTGTCCCAAGTCACTAGTGTCCTACACCTTCTGCCATACAAAGCCTCATAAGGACTCATTCCCAACGATGCTTGTTTTCCATTGTTATATGCAAATTATACGAAGTGTAGGTAATCCTCCCACTTGGATGGTTTATCCATTATATACATGCGGAGCATGTCTTCAAGCACCTGATTTACTCTTTCTGTTTGTCCATCTGTTTGAGGATGGTATGCGGTACTAAAGCTTAGTTGTGTACCCAAATCTACGAAGAGACCTTTCCAAAAATTGGAAGTGAACTTGGTATCCCTGTCGGAAATTATTGCCTTAGGCAACCAATGTAATCTGAAAATTTCCTTCATGAAAATATTTGCAATGGCATCGGCTTTATGTGTGGACTTAACCGTTATAAAATGTGCTGCCTTTGTTAATTTGTCCACCACAACCATGATGGAATCATGTTGTCTCACAGTCATTAGCAATCCTGTAATAAAGTCCATGGATATTACTTCCCATTTCCATTCTAGAATTGACACTGGAAGAAATAAACCTGCTGGGTGTTGGTGTTCAACCTTCACCTGCTGACATTCCATGCACTTAGAGATGTATTCAGCGATGTCCTTCTTCATGCCTGGCCAGAAATAATATTTTCTTGTCGTAGCAATGGTTTTCTGATATCCTGGGTGACCAGAGTATGGAGCTTTGTGGATTTCATCCATAACAATCCTCCTCAAGTCTGCCGCATTTGGAATATAGACTCTATTTTTATAGGTAAAAAGTCTATCTTCCTCCAAATGATAACCCTCAAACTTCTTTTCAAGGTTTTGTTGCTGCAATTTTCCCTTTATCTGCATGTATACTTCATCCTCAACCATATGGTTAATAATCTGCTACCTCAAATCTGGTTGGCAAGTACTAAGCACTGCCACATACATTTCATGTACCTTCCTGCTGAGTGCATCAGCCACCTTGTTTTCTTTCCCTTTTATGTGTTTGATTTCAAAATCAAATTCACACAAAAATTCCAACCATCTAGCTTTCCTAGCATTTAAAGTTGGCTGATCAAACAAGTATTTCAGACCACAATGGTCTGTCCTTAACTCAAATTTTCTTCCCATTAAGTAATGCCTCCACATTTTTAAAGCATGTACTATGGCTGCAAGTTCTATATCATGAGTAGCATAGTTCTTCTCATGCTCCTTCAAATTTCTTGACTCATAGCATATTACATGGTTTTCTTGCATAAGAACTCCTCCAAGTCCTTGATTGCATGCATCGGTACATACCACAAAGTCTTTTTCCGGGTCTGCAATTCTCAAAATTGGCGCACTCATAAGAAGATTCTTCAACCGTTGAAAACTTTCCCCACATCCTGGTGACCATTCAAACTTTATCCCCTTCTTTTGCAAAGAAGTGATCGGGTTTGCAACCTTGGAGAATCCTTCGATAACCCTCCTGTAGTAACCAGCAAGGCCCATAAAAGATCTCACATCAGTCACATTCCTCGGAGTTGGCCAATTCATAATGGTTTCAATCTTCTCAGGGTCTACTGATATTCCTTCGTCGGAGATGATGTGACCCAAATAATGAATTCTATCTTTATAAAAGTCACATTTGTTCAACTTTGCATACAACTTATGCTCCCTTAGTAATTGCATTGTCATTCTCAAATGTTCTTCATGCTCTTCTTCATTCTTAGAATAGATGAGAATGTCGTCTAGGAATACAAGAACAAACTTGTCCAAATACTTGCTAAAAACATTATTCATGAGACACATGAATGTAGCTGGTGCATTTGTGAGACCGAATGGTACCACTTCAAACTCATAGTGTCCATACCTCGTTCTAAAGGTTGTCTTATGAATATATTCTTCTTTGATTCTTACTTGATGGTAACCAAACCTCAAGTCAATCTTTGAAAATACCTTTGCTCCTCTCATTTGGTCAAAAAGGTCATCAATTCGGGGCAATGGGTATTTGTTTTTCACAGTGACTTTGTTCAACTGCCTGTAGTCAATACATAACTTGAGTGTTCCATCTTTCTTTTTCACAAATAGAATAGGGGCTCCCCACGGGGACACACTTGGCCTAATATATTTCTTTTCCAACAACTCTTGTAATTGCATCTTTAATTCTATCAATTCTAGTGTACTCATCCTGTAGGGTGTCTTAGACACTGGTGCCACTCCTGGCACAAGCTCAATTGTAAAGTCAATGTCTCTCTTTGGAGGGAGTCCTGGAATCTCATCAGGAAAAACATCCCTAAATTCTTGCAATACTTGATAGTCCTCCAATTTAAGAGTTTCATTCTCTGCTACCTCTAAAATGTGGGCTGCATACAATTGACATCCCTTTCTATAGAACTTCTTTATTTGCATGGCTGAAACCTGTCTAACAGAAGTCACCTTTGGAATCCCTTTTACAACCCTCGGGTTTCCTTCTTCGTCCATGCATTCAAATGTCTTATTGTAGCAGTCAATTTTAACCCTATGTGCTTCTAACCAATCCATTCCAATGAGAATATCATAGAAACCCAGTGGCAAAATATTCAGATCTGCATGAGTGAATAGCCCATCCATCTCTAGTGGACATTTCTCTACTATTTCACTAACTTTTCTCTTGGTTCCAGTGGCTAGTCGAACTAACCATGATTTACTATGCTTTAATTTCTTGAAAGCACAAACCTCAACAATTCTAGGAGTGACATAACTGTGAGTAGATCCAGGATCAATCAAAATAGAAATAGATTGCTTAGCAATCTTGCCTTCAACTTCAACCACAGTTGACTGATGATCTGCTTGGCGGTTGTCTAGTGCTGCATAGATTCTAGGGATTGTTCTCGCCACTTGACCCACAGTTCCAGCTCCCTGGATGTTGTGAACTTGATTTGGATTCCCATTCCGATGTGGACAGTTCCTAAGCATGTGGTCTCCCCCACAACCCCAATATTGAAGTGGTTCTCTTGGATCCTTTGGATCTTTTGGCTTGTCTCCCATCATCCTAGTTGGCTTAGTCACAACCTGTGATGGTTGCCTTTGCTGATTCCGGAATTGAGGAGGCTTGAACCCCTTCTTCCTTTGGTCAAACTTTTCATTTTTCCTATCCTTCCATGCCTTATGGAATTCTGGTTTGCTTCTGTTTTGATCAAAGCAATACTTGGACTTTCTTATGGTCTCCTCTAGAGTTCGAGGTTCATCGAACTCAATTCTATCTTTATATGACTGGGGTAGTCCACTTAGGAAATGCTGAATTTTCACCTTATCATCTCGGATATATTTGACATACCTCAGCAGCTCCAAGAACTTGTTTTCATATTCTTCCATGGTCAATTGTCCCAATCTCAGCTCATGGAACTCTTTGATCTTATCATCATAGTACCTATCAGAGAGGTACTTCTGCTTGAAGTATTTCTTGAACTGCTTCCACACAATCTTCCTCTCGTTGATTTTCTTCACTTGCCTGGTGTGTTCCCACCATATAGATGCTCTTCCATTCAAGTTGAAGATGGCTACCCTTGCCTTCATATTTCCCGAGTAGTCTTGGACTTGGAAATACTTTCTCATCCCAAGAATCCAAGCTTCAGCTTCTTGACCAGACTTTATCTCTCCATCAAATGTAGGAGGCTTCGCCTTCTTAAATTCCCCATGTGAATTGTTCTTGTAGTGCTTCTTCCTCTTACTTCCGCGAGATGAAGAGCTTGAACCCTCAATGGATTCTTCAGAGTCAGATGATTCATTAGAAGAGATTTCTGGATTATATGTTCTGTCTGTAGAAACTCTTCTTGGGCTACTAGCCCTCTTGTAGGAATTTCTTCTAGAGCTACTCCCACCCCTTTCTAGATTTGATGCCTGATGCCCAGAGTTTATTTGCCTTTGGATGTCTGTCAAACTCTGTAGCATGGCTGCATTCAACTGATTTTGTTCTTCCTGAGCTTTAATCATCCTTTCATTATCTTCCCTACAGCTTTGCAACTCCACCCTTAGGCTTCTCATGGTGGCTGTAATACCTGGAGGAGTCTCTTGATTTCTTCTCCCATTAGATTCTGTTTCAACATTTTCAACATGTATGTTCTCCCCCATGAAATCTGTTTCAGGCTCACAAGGATCCTGTGCATTATCCATGATGTTGATTTTCTTGGCCCAACTAGGATTCAAAACTTTTCAACTGTACTATCTAGAGTGTTTCCCTGATGTAACTGTGATTCTGTAAAATTTGTTCATCAACACAATTGTTAGCTGCATTATATTCTTGGAAATTCATGAATTACTTCGTGCACGTGGAAAAATATTATGTTGACAATTTGTCGAATCCTCTAATTTTCTCACAATCAACGACATATGAGGGGGAAAAAAGGGGGTCAAGGGGGTCCCCTTGTTTTTTTTTTTTAAACAAATCTCTCCGCAACTGCGGGGCGGTTCGCCGAACGCTTCTGCAATTGCGGGGCGATTCGTCGAATGCTCCTATAGTTGCAGAGCCATTCGCGGAATGCTTCCGCAGTTGCGAAGCGATTCGGTGAATGCTCCCGCAGTTGCGGAGCCATTCGCGGAATGATTCCGCAGTTGCTGAGCGATTCGGCGAATGCTCCCGCAGTTGTGGAGCCATTTGTGGAATGCTTCCGCAGTTGCGAAGCGATTCGGCAAATGCTTCCACAGTTGCGGAGCCATTCGCGGAACACTTCCAAAATTTCGGAAGACATTCCGGAATTCTTTCCGCAGTTGTGAAAGACTTTCCGGAATTCTTTCCGCAAAATTTCGGGCCCACTCGCCGAACTCTTCCGCGTTGCGGAATGATTCACGGAATCCTTCCGCAATTTCAGAAAAGAATTCCTTCCGCAATTTTGGAAGAGAATTCCTTCTGAAATTTTCCTTTCAACGCCGAACACTTAGAAAAATTTTCCGCTGTTTCGGAGCAGTTTGCCGAATTCTTCCGCATTGCGGAACAACTCGCGGAATCCTTCCACAATTTCGGAAGAGAATTCCTTCTGCAATTTCGGAAGAGAATTCCTTCCGCAGTTTCGGGGCGGTTCACGGAACTCTTCCGCAAATTTCGGAACGATTTCCCGAACTCTTCCGCGTTGCGGGACGATTCGCGAAATCTTTCCGCAGTTTCGGGATGACTTCCCGAATTCTTCCCGAAACATACTTAAACAAAAATTTTCAAAAATACTTGAAACAATTTCCAAGTTCCTTCTTTTCTTCTTCCTGTGATGACTGCTGCCCAGCAGAAGGTAACCTTACCTCTGCAACTATCCAACTGAGCCAGCTAGTCTTGATGCTAGTACCTGTGGTGATTAGGAAGGGATCTTCCCTTATAATTGTAATTGGATTTGGCCCATAGAGGTCCAATGCTGCAACCAGCAGCTCTGATACCAAAATATAACATCCCCTCCTATCATACCAGCATGATAGAGAGGACATGATGCTAAAACTGGACATCTAGTCCCATACTTAGTAAACAAACATTCAATTTAAAATGAAGATGGACATATGAAAATGCATAAATATTTGAAAACACAGCGGAAGTAATTTCAATTACACATTCATCATACATTCAAGATATTCATCGAATAATAATTGCAAAGTTAACACAAGAGAATACTTATCTTAACAAAGTAGTCCCAAGCAACCAACTATGCATCTGCAACGTTCCACCCAACCATAGGCCAGTTGTTCTTATCAACCTCTTGATGCAACTGCCACCCCCCGAGCTGGGCATGATCTTTACAAGGAATCAGGGAACAATAGACTCACACATAACCAAGCATACACCAAGATGAGCCAATCCAATCTGCAATTGGGTTTATCAGGCTGCTAGGACACGGAAATGAAGAATTGCTAAGCTAGTGAGCTCAACCACAGAACTATGGATACCCCTCCTAGATCTATTCAGCTTGGCACTCACAATGCCTACACACCCAACACAAGGAAGTATTCTCTTCACTGTCACACAGTCGCTCAAGCCATACCTTCCTTTCTAGTGCTCTCAGGGTGTGCATAGAAAAGTAGCTAAAGCCCTCTTGATCTTCTTGAGAGGTTACTCCCTCCACTAGGTTTATCAAGCCAATTCTGTCCACTACCAATCCAATTTTCTTGCTCACAGGTTCAAATCAAAACTGGGATGCACATAACAACAAAACCACAAGTTCCGGGCATGAGGAAAACGTTTCTTCAGTGGGTTGCCCAAAGAGGGGATTTCTACCAATTCAGAAAAATGTGAGAAAGCCCAAAAACGAAAATGGCAATTGGGGAACAACCCTGGAGAGCAGAAATCGTTTTCAGAAAAACGTCCATGGGCATTTTGGGGCAAAAACGACCTCCATCATAGTCCCAAATCATGGCCCTTCTCTCCCAGCTGCTGTCCAATGCAAAAACGAGCTCCCAGGCATGGAAAAAAATGCAGAAAAATGGAGGAAAAACGTGTAGGGAAAGACCCAGCTAGCTCAAACTATGTGAGAGAGGAAAGACTGACTGTTCAGAATGGCTTTGGGAACCATTTCGTGGGTGTTTTCTTACCCAAGGAGACAAAACACGATTTTCCAGGTTGATGGCTTGCCCATGCACGAAATTGGTTGCCATACCTCTTCATTCCCAAGGCATTAACTGCCTCAACCAATTTCTGGAAGAATTAAATGATTGGGTCCATAACCCAAAATGGGTAGTTGGTAGTTTATGGGTTTTCTCATTGACACATGGATTACACCATTGGCTCAAGGGTTTGAATAATTCCCCCCCTATTCCTTGTAGAATCATGCCCCTGTCTCTTTGTTGCATTGCATAGCTAGTTGTGGGTATTTTCATTAAAATTCGTATTTACATGATGTCTCATTTACATTGTGCCTATCTAGCACAAGAACCATAGGCATCTATTTTTAATTGCTGATACATAAAACGCTAAATAAATGGTGGGGCCTTGGCCTTGAGCTCCTCACCATGATCAAATAACAATATTTACATCATTTACGATTTAATACAAAGGGGGTCAAAATGGGGACATTACACCATGTGCCCTCTTTTTCTGAGGTGGTCAAGAAAAAACCTATTCCCTTTTTCCTCAAAAACCGTGAAGTATCTGTGGGGGTTGGACGGGAACCTGTTTTGTTTGTTGTTTCTCCTCCTAACATCAAATTGGTTCATGGGGCCCGGGAGGGGGGACTTGCCATGGATCTTTTTCCACTGAAAACACACAGTGCTAGGAGGGGAATTGCTAAAACGACTCTTGTTGACCGGCTGGTGGGTTCGTCGGGCATCGTTAATGACTTTCCTTCATCCAATTTTGGGGTGCTTAGAGATATTAAAGCCCTTGTTAGGGTGAAGAAATGATATGTCTCTCTTTGAAGGTGCGGGGAGTGGGGGGCTTCCCAAAAAAACTTGCCCTTCAGCGTCTGCTTCTCATTCAAAATCCTGATATCGTGTTGCTGAAAGAAGCTATGGTCTCTGAGTTGAAAGCTCGTGTCTTCTTTACCAAACTCAAAGCAAACTGGAAAATTTGTGCTATTAGTGTGGACGGTCTCTCTGGGGGTCTTTTGGCTGCCTGGATCCCCTTGGTCTTAAATTTGTGTCCCTTTGTGACTAAGGAAGCGATCCTTCTCACTGGTCGCTTGGTTTTCTTCGATGCAGAGATAAATTTCATCAATTGCTATGGGCCCTATGTGGATCGACGCTCCTTCTGGAAGGTGGTATGTGCGAACAATTTGTTAAATCTGGAAAATCTTATACACACCGGGGATTTAATTTCCACCTGGTCAGTGGGTGAAGTGTGGGGAAGACATGCTAAAATGGATCCCTTGGGTACTTTCTTTTATAACATGTTCACCTCCCATGATTTGGTGGATATTGCTCCCATTCCTTTGTCTCCTACCTGGAGGAATGACCGCCAGGGTGAGGATTTTGTTGCAAAAAGACTGGATCATTTCTTGGTCACTGATAATCTTTTGGCTAGCTTCACAAAATTCAGATCCTGGTCCCAGGACATTTGCATTAGTGATCATGCTCCCATTTTCTTTCAATTCGACTTTGTGGATACTAAAGCAACTTATCCTTTCAAGTTCAATTCCTCCCGGCTTGCTAATGCTAGTTTTTGTGGGGAGGTATCTACTTTTTGGAATAAAATGGTGGTTTTGGATGGTGTTTCTACTATGGATAGCCTGGTAAAAAAATTGAAATGTCTCAAATCCAACATCATCTCTTGGGAAAGGAAACATAAGGAACAGTTGGCGGTGGAACTTTCTTTGGTTGAATTTGAGATTGCATCCATTTTATCGGCTCACCGGACTTCCACTATTCAAGGCTTGACTTTAATCAAACTTTGTGATTTAGAGGGTAAAAAATTAAAATATCTGAAATTCCAGGAGGAATCCTGGAGATTGAAGAGTCGATCCCTCTGGATAAAGGCTGGGGACAACAATACTAAAATTTTTCACAAATTCGCGGACTCTCGAAAAAATCAAAATGCCATTTGAGAGCTCAATGATCATACTGGGAGGAAAATATCTTCACAAAAGGAGTTGCATCTGGATGCAGTCCAACATTTTTAGAATATTTTCCTGGATCTAGGTTTGGTTCCTTTGCTTGATCAATTTAAGGTTATTAAAGAATATCCACGAATGTTCACTCTGGAAGAGGGTGATGTGATTTTCTCTCCGGTGACTCTATCTGAATTCGAGATGGTCCTCGAGGGTTTTGCCAAAGATAAAAGTCTGGGACCGGATGAGTGGTCTATGGAATTATTTCTTCATTTCTTTGATATTATGGGTCTGGATATTTTGAGGGCGGTGGAGGAATCCACATTGTTAGGTTCGGTATCAGGTGCGATCAAATCCACTTTTCTAACTCTCATTCCAAAGTCTTCTCATCCTGAAAGTTTCAATGATTTTAGACCTATTTCTCTTTGCAATTTAATTTATAAATTCATTGCTAAGATCATTGTTGTTAGATTGAAACCGGGGCTATCAAAATTCATTTCAAGAGAACAATTTGGTTTCCTACATGATCGCCAAACCTTGGATGTTGTGGGGGTGGCTTAGGAGGCTTTTCACTCTATCAAGACAAAACATTTAAATGCTATCCTGCTGAAACTGGATCTTGTGAAGGCATATGACTGGGTGGACTGGTCTTTTTTAAAATTAATCCTGATATAGATTGCTCTCCCCTGGGTGGTTATGAAGTGGATCATGGCATGTGTGTCATCGGTTAGTTTTGTTGTAATCATTAATGGCACAATATCTGATTTTTTCAAAATCTCCTAGGGGTTAAGGCAGGGATGCCCCCTTTCACCTCTTCTTTTTATCTTGGTCATTGAAGGACTCAGTAAGCTCATTATCAGAGGCCGAAATGATCAAAAACTTCTGAAATGATCAAAAACTTCTGGGCTTATTGGTTGCGCCACACACTGTGGTCACTCACACATTATTTGTGGATGATGTAATGTTGTATGGTGGGGGTTCTCTAGCGGAATGGGTGGAAACAAAAACAATTTTGGATGTGTTCTGCAAAGCCTCAGACATGCTTATTAGTAATGAAAAATCAGCTCTTCTTTACTATGAGGTGGAGGATGAAATTTTAGCCCAAATCAAGTTTCTTTTTCCTTTCAACTGCAAATGTTTGGAGGAGGGCACTACTTACCTAGGTTTTTTCATCAAACCGATCTGTTATCTGATACAACATTGGAGATGGCTCCTACAAATATTTGATAAAAGAATTAGTCACTGGTGTTGGAAATGGTTATCATTAGGGGGGCACATAACTCTTGCTAAATCTGTTTTACAAACTTAGTTGTCTATTGGCTTTCAATGTGCAAAGTTCCAAAGGCCATTCTCTCTGGGATTAGTATTGAAAGAATTTTCAAATTCATTTGGGAGGGTGGTGGGGATAAATGATGTTTCCATTTGGTTGGGTGGCAAGTTTTGGCCCAACCATTTTCATGTGGGGGTTGGGGCATCAAGAACATGGATGCTTTTGGCATTGCACTTAAGGCTAAAAGTTTGTGGCGTGCACTGACTATGGACTTCGAGTCCCTTTGGGGTTCGATCATAAAAGACAAGTACATTAAGAAACTGTCAATTTATCAATGGTTTCATTATGGTCAGCCACAACCCCAGGAGTTTTCCAACATGTGGAATGGTTTGTTGGTGACCTTTTAGAGTATTGTGAACTGGTTGTCATGGGTTTCAGGAAATGTTCAGTAGATAAGACTGGGTAAAGATCCTATACTTGGTGGTCCTTGGGATTTTAAATTATCTTCTGATCTCATTTTGGCTTTGATATCAAAATGCTACTTTACTCTCAATCATATTGTACTTATCTCTCGAATGGTGCTCGCTCTTCTTGGATCAGTGCTGAGCAGCTGGGATTTCATGGTGCGTTGTGTGTGGAATGGACTTAGTACATCTCGTACCTTAGGAGATTCAATATCCATTTAAGGGAATGCTCGAATTGGGTTGTGTGGTCTTGGGATACAGCTGGGGGGATGGTCACTGCTTGTTCGGCTTACTCTTCCATGTTCTCCCAGCCCCTACGACTGGTACAGTGGTGGTATGTTTTGGTTTGGTCGTTGTATATTCCACTCAAACTCAAATGTTTCCTGTGGTTGGTCTTGGATAATCGCATTCTTACGTGGGATAATTTGCTCAAGCGGGGTCTGACTGGTCCTGGTTGTTCTGTTCTGTGTGGTTTGGCGGAGGAATCTATCGACCATCTTTTCTTTAACTATTCTTTCTCCCGGTCGGTTTGGTGGGGGGTCTATTATGAGATCAGGTGTTCTTTGCCCTGGAATCTGCCATCTTTATTGGATAACTTTCAGCAATGGAATTTCATTGGTTCGTCTTTTATATCTCTACCTGTCTTCACAGCCTAGGAGATTTGGCGAGCTAGGAATTTACTCATTTTTTAGGGATTCATTTCTAATGAGCACTGGATTTGCTATCAGGTGGTGGCTTACTACTGTGAGGTTTTGGGTCTGCTATTGAAGGGTGGTGTTTCTGGTTGGCGTATTCCTCGACCTGCTCTCGGTGCTATTGTCTCCTTTCCTTGGGGCGCCTTCAATGGGGCTTCACAATATGGGTTCAGTTTCAATGGTGCTAGGGCTGTTATACACTTCTCGGATTCTCACTTGCTTCATATCTAGATGAATTGTGGAATGGGCGCGAATACCAAGAGTGAACTTATTTCCTTATGGCTTCTTCTTTATATCTCTTCGGTTTGCAATATCCCTCTTCTTTTAGTGCGGGGGATTCAAAGGTCATGTTCTCTTGGGCCCACTTGGAATGTTGCCTAAAAGTCATCCAATTAGACTTTTGGTTGAGGGATACTCAATGCTTGATCAATTTTATTAGTCAAATATGTTTTGTTCATGTGTTTAGAGAACACAACTCTTTGGCAGATCATCTGTCTAAGTGGGCTTTATTGGTTCCTAAGGGTACCATTTTCCTAGAAGAATGGGCTGATAATCAGCTACTGGATCAGTCTTCATTGCCTTTTTTATGAGTCTATGGTGGTTTCACTCCTTGTCGATGTTTTATGGTCCATTCCTTTTCTTCCTGTAGGTTCATGATCTCCTCAGTGGAGGATGGTTATTTGTGGTCGGGCATGGTTTTTGTCAGGGGTCCTTATGCTACTTTATGCCACTTGGTGTGGCTAGCTATCATTTCGATTCTTTTGCATTATGGTTTTATGATATATGCCACCTCTGTATAATCTTTGTTGTTGCTACCAGTTACTGGTTCCTCTCATTTTTATGTTTTTGAGTGATTGGCCTAGTGTAATTTGGCCAATCTTCTTTACTTTGTTGGCCTTTGTTGGCGGGGGTATCTTTTGTTGGATTTCCTCTCCGGGCCTATTGTAGACACTTCTCTTTTAGCATGTGCTTGTGCAATTCTTTTTACTATTACCAGTATTAATAGTATGCACTTTTTTCGTGTGAAAAAAAAAATTATACTTAATGTAATTTTTAAGAGAATTTAGATTGAATGTTTTGTATTACTCCTAATATTTAAATCATTAAACATAATTTTTAAACCAATCTTTGTGTGAATTAAAATTGTGACTAAAGATAATGGAATCAAATAGTAAGTTGAATAAAGTAATTTATCAATGTTATGATCCTAGTGTGTTAAGAGAACTTAGAATATACATAATGATAAGTATTGTACAACCAATTATAAGAATGGGTAAGAATATATGAATACGCCTTTTGAATATTATGCCATGAGAGCTTTGAATTGAACATATTAGGTTGTTGAATTAAGTTATGATCTTTAATAACGATGTGTGAAAAATTAATAAGGAAAGATAGTGATACTTACCCTAAGTGAATTATATAATTTAAGTGTTTGGAATTCTGGAATTGGGAAAGAAAACTAGTTAATGGCAACGAACATGACTTCTTGTTATTCAAATATTGAAACCTACTAATTTAGTTGTTTTTTATAAAGTTAAATGAAACTATGTGATAAATAGGAGTTGTGATACACTTATGCTACTTTCAAATATTAAGTTTCACTTAAAGCTTTACATAAATTAACTTTCAAATGGATTCTCAATTTTTTTTAAATCTTTCTCCATACTTAATTACTCGAAATTTCAGATCAATCTAAACAGATCCATACTTAATTAGTCAAAATTTCAGATCAATCTAAACAGATCCAAATGTAATTAGAAGAATCTTGGTCATTAATTATAAAACTACTGTTTAACATAGCTTCTCCATCAATTTGATATTTATTTTCGGACAGTGTTGTATTCAATTGGTTAGATTTGAATTGAATAAGTCCTCGTCTTAGTCTTCAGCGTCTTGAGATGTGCTCATAGTGAGATTAAACCTATTGTTGAGTCCTGGAATAGAGGCTACAAGTTGGGCCTGCAGGGAGCGTATTTATGAACCATTGCCTCCGTTGCAGCTATTTGCGATTCCAAGCCTGAGATTTGGAGTTGAAGCTGCTGTATCACGCCTGCACAGCCGAATGCAGGATCCTGTAATCTTGCACTTGCTTCGTAGACCATACTATTTATTGCATCCACTCCCTGGTCCGAGGAAAGATCCTGCCATAGTGCAACGAATTATAAGATGAAGTTGGGAGCAGAGCAGATCTCCGTTAAAGAAATCGAATGTTTGTGAGGGTGGGAATGTACATTATTCATTGTTATTTGTAATGTTCCTCCCTTCACCCCCATAACATTTTATCCAAGTAAACAGACCACCACACAAAAGGAACTTTGAACTAGGTATATGTAACTCTTTTACATATGTACAAATAACAAAAGATACAATTTCCTATTGCCACAGTAATTGCAAACTCTAACCCCTGGAACATATATGGATCTACCTCCAAGTATTATCTTTCCTAACATAAAATAGGCTTAGTATATATTTGCCATGTCTTAAACACTTGCCAAATTTTCTAAGTCATTTTTTTTACTCCTTTATACTCGATCAATTTCCATGTTATTCATTGTGTCAAAACCCAAACTTAGCACCTAAGAAATCCTTGATCTCCATGCTTTCTTGAATGACTTTGCATAATGGCTATGTCTTATTTTGATATGTGGAATGTGCATTGCAATTTCCTTCATTTTAAGGTGCCTTTCACCATACACCATGCCCAAGTGGACACAAATGTGCATCCACTCCACTCTATCCACCAAGTCTTGGAATGATCAACTCTCAGTGTCCATGTCCAAACTGACTCATACAAAACTTCAAAATTCATTCCAATGACTCATGAATCCAATGGTTAATGTGATTCTCCCACTTGGATAATGTCCAATGCATTCTTTCCAAGCCTACCAAAATGTGATGAAGAATGCCCAAATAGTTTTGAAATCAATTTCCTCTAAAAATTGCACTAAGATACCACCTATCATGGACCTAAAAGTATTTTCCAAAATATTTAACTTTCAACAATGTGGGTCATGTGTCACCACATTTACTTAGACATAAGGGCTTAACCAACTGGTACCAACTACAATTAGGCTATGCCTCTTCACTTAAGTTATTTTCTATAACAATTCCTTAAGCTACAACTTGTTACATATGCAATTAATTTCAATAAAACAAACTTCTCTAATAATAGGCACACATCCAATTGTGGCCTTAAATAATTTTAGAAATACTTTTACACTTAGCCACCATTCACTGATACTTATCCAATTTGAACAATGCTAAGAACACCATCATTCTTGGGACAATTTGAACAATGCCATGATCAATCACAATCATCCAAGTAATTAAAGAGACCACAGCATAGAAGTATGGGTGGAAAAAGGTGGATGCCTTAACTTATTAATATGAAGAATGTTACAAGAATAAAGCAAGGGAGTTCAACAAAATAGTATGTGACTCTTTTATAGAGGTAAAAATAATCCAAGGCACAATTGCCTATTTCCACAATACTTTCACAATCTAAACCCTAAAAAATCTATGGATCAACCTCCTATAGTTCCATTTCCTCATTGAAAATAGTCTTAGTCTATCTCTACCATGCCTTAGACACTTTCCAAGTTTTCTAATTCCTCTATGAACACTCTCTAAGACTCAACCAACATCCATGTTCTTCAATTTTTCAAAACACAAACTTAGCACCTCATAACTCCTTGTCCATTTAATGAATGATCACCCCTTTATCTGCATGTTTTTTCGAATTACTCTGCATAATCGTCGTGTACTCCTTTTATAAGTCGAAGGTGACATGCCATTTCCTTCTTCTAAGGTGCCTTTCACCATACACCCAAGCACACCCAAACATGCCACCCACTCAACTCTATCCACCAATTCTTGGAACACTCAACCCCTTGGGTCAACATCCAAACTGGATCATGTGCAATTAAATGTCTAAAATGTTCCAAAGTCTCATGCATATTATAGTAGCAATCGTCCCACTAGGACAACATACGATGAACTCCTTTCCATTCCTTGTGCTTCACATCATGTTGATCCAACATTTTTCAACTTGCAATCCATGTCAAACATAACTAGGAAATCAAGCCCTTGGATTAAGGCCTTCTAGCCAAAAACGAAGAAACTATTTCCTAGTGTGTCCATGAACTAACTAATGTAGCATCCATCATTTAGGACATCATGCAACCTCTATAGAAAATACCAAATGACAACCCTCATTTTTCTAACATACTTAGACATATCACTTTTCCAACTTCTCCATACTTAGACATATCACTTTTCCAACTTCTCCATACTAATGCATGCCTTTCCATTGTGTAAGGCCACCTCAGGCATGCCGATCCAAACTTGTAACATGTCATCGCAATCAACCAAATCTTACAAATGAATACCTCTACAAGGAAAGGGTGATCATTTCCCACTCCAAGTAAAAGGACTTGCATATAGTCTCTTCCTAATTCTGGAACTAACATTTCAATAACAAAAAAGTGAATTAGGAACATATATTTAATCCCTTTGTCATTATGGAATTATGATTATAATAGCTAACTAAATGGGAGATCTCTAGTCTCCTCGTAAATCCTAGAGATGGCATTGTAGTAACAAAAATATGAGTTGCAAAAAGAGATATAATATATTTATCATTTTGGAATGATGATTGTGGTAACAAAAGTAGGGAGTAAATAAGAGATTTAGTCTCTTTGTATGTTTTGAATAACATTGCAATATAAAAAAATAAAATAAAAATGGAGGTACGATCTCTTTCTCATTTCAAAATTACAATGATAGCATCAAAATTAAAATGAAAAATGGGGCTGTTAAGACCTTTTTTATGCTTGAGATTGTAATAACAAAATCTAAATGAAAAATACAAAACTAATATCTTCTCATTTCAAACTTCAAAAAGATTCAGCAATGTTTGGATTAAGAAAGATTATGTTTGGCAAGATGTGATTTATGGCCTTCTTGACATCAAAATTCAAGTAGTATAAATCTATTTGTATTAAAACATATAGCTCACGACCTCTTTTTAATTGGGTCTAGGTTGGGTAGTTAAGAGAATTTTTTATCCTCTACACCCAAATTCAAATCTTACTTATGATATGTTTTCCCCTGAAAGGCCAATTGGTGTTGGAAAAGTAATAACAATATTACCCTTTCTTAAGTGTTTGAGGGTAGGACAAGATGCTTCAAACATTCAAGATTCGTAAAGGTTCAGTTCTCATGTGCATACCAAGTCGACGCCACATGATATACATTGGGTTCCACATTTGGATACTTCAATTAAAGTTTCTCAGAGAGTTATTTGCAATGAAAAACATATATAACTTACAATCGCAAGCCATCAAAAATCAACATGAAGAACTAGTCATGAAATTCCAACATCCACATGCATCTTATTTCTTGAAAAAAGTATACCCACAATAAAATCTCCTCTTTCTAAATCTAAGTTCTTTTCAGCACAAATAATTAACAACAAAATGATAAATAAAATTACAAAAATGTGAGTGTATTTTAATACATAGACTCAGGAACTTAAAATAAAACTCTTATGAATTACAAAGCAATCTACTACAATTGAAATGTCTAGAAGTTACATCTACTCAAACTTGAGAGCATATGAATGTCATTTTATATGTACCCAACAAATGGGAAAACTAACATTTGTACTTCTACGCAAACTTGAGATCATATGAATGCCATTTTATATGTACCCAACAAATGGGAAAAATAACAATTGTACTTGTAAATCTCAACCAGTATAATGGCATATTTAAAAATCCCAATAGAACTCCACAATCAAAACCAAAAATGTGATTTTATGGGAAATGCATCAATGGAAAAAAAACATAAAAGGAAAAGATAAAATTAATAAATTTTGGGCATAATTCCCTTTTGTTTTCTCTCCTTGGAAATCAATAATACCATTTATGGGATTCTCTCCTTGAAAGGTATATCCACACCCAGTGTGGCATCCAACCTCCTTTGGAAGAGGAGCACGCCCCCCTCCATGAAATTCTCTACTTGCAAGGTAGAGCCATGCCCATTGTGATAGCTATGCTCCTTACAAGAGGAGTTCCCTTCCTCATGGATTGCTCCATTTGTAAAGGCGGAGTCCCCATCCCTTTAACTAGAGGATCCCTTTTCACAAATTGGCTCTAATGGACATAACCACAATAAGATTCCTGGTATGAGATGATAATTTGCAGGACAACATGTTGTTAGCAGAAATTGGAGTTTACTTTGTGATGGGGAAGATATAGTTAATGTTTCGGGCCCTCCAGCGAGGATCATCATCGAGACAAAGAAAATTAGATTCATAGCATTGGCAATGTTACTGGGAATAAGATTCATGATACCATCGGAGTCTAAATATAGGACCCCCACTTTTAAATTTGTAATATCATCCTTAATACCATGGAGAGAAAAATAGTGTTCCATTTGAGTAAACCGACTCAAGGGATCCAAGCGATCAAGTTTGTGCATGTCAACCATTCGGAAATGATGCTATGAATTGTTATCCTGAAAGGGTGGAAGCTATCTTTCTAGAAAGAGAGTGTAAGAGACTTATTCTTCACTTACAAATGCATCGATGGTTGGATCCTATTTTGTGGAATCTAGACCCACATGTTTAGTTATGATATCCAACATTTTCTACTAGTTTCCATATTGGTGTTGATCTAGTCAATTGAATTCTTCAAGGTATGGCCATTGATTTAAGATCCTTAGTTTCCTTGGGAGGGTCCATTTTCTGGTAATCCATGTTTAGTCGATTGTGAATGTTGACCATGGGACCACTTATAATCTATAAATTGTTAACACCAACATATCTAAAAATGATTAGTAGCTAAAGATAAGTCTTTTGAGATGTACCACCAAATCTTGTATTGTCAAGTCCACACAAAAAAGTTTGTTATAGATTTATAGGAACATGATCAACATGATGCAAGGATTATTTTGAGATAGATCTCCCACAATGGTGTTTTTGGATCCAACAATAGTGCTCATCCTGATCTCTCGGCATGCTAACTAAGGAGGATCAATAATTCCCTCACTCATACTACCCAACTACCCAAATACTAGAGAGTGATTGTAGCTAGGGTATTCACACTAGTTAGTGCAGAAAAGCACTTACTAAGAGCTATGAGCTACTTATTAACAGTTCGTGAATGCGGGTGTGTGCATGCAAATAAAAATACTAGAAATTAAAAACATGAGAAATTATTGTAGTAGAAAATAAAAACTAAACTAAGCATTAAGCATCCATTTCTTGAGATATTCAGTAAACAAGGGTTACGAATCAAATAATGCTCTTTCTTTTTGTATTATATGGAACAAATTTACAATGGGGTTTTACCTCGAAATGGTGAGTAGATGTTGGGGGCCCTTGCATCCATAGAGATGGTGGTGCTCCGGGTCTTCAATGTCTCTGACTCTCCTTTGAATGCTCAAGATGGTTTCCACAATTATATTATGGGAACGTAACCTCAAATGTGGAGGCTAGGGTTCAATAGTAATTTTGGCAGAGTAACGGTAGGAAGAGTGAATGCATATCAAATGAGGGGCCTCCACCACCCTTTTATAACAATTTTGGGTGGTGGAGTATTGGCCCGTGGTATTGGGCAGCCATAAGTATTGGCCCATGGTGTTTTAAGTTTTATCTCATTTTTCCTTTATTTTGAATCATTTCCCCTTTTTCTTTTTTCTTTTCTTTTATTTTTTGTGGATTTTGAATTTTTTAAAGGAATTTAATTATTTTTTGAGGGAAATAATTTAATTTTTGCCCATTTTCTTATCAACTTAGGGATTTTGGGTTTTTGGAGGCCAAATATGTAGGAAAAAAGGGATAAATGGGTTATGTGTCTAAGTGGATAGGTGGTCAAATTTTGGTATTAATAGATTGCCACCTGATGTGTGCGGGCAGGATCTCATTGTATGGCTGATAGACATCATAGGTACTAAGTTTTTCCAAGGGGTGTGAGCATTGTGGTGGCGGAGAGAAGAGACTGGTGGGAGATCGGAACAAGTGCTTCATACAAACTACAAGGGCTATAATTGTAATTACATCACCTCAATAATGGACGAGGAACATATAATCTCAAACAATGGACGAGGCGGGCATACCCATGCTCGTATCAATGTCTCGAGATATAGAAATAATGGTGAGGACGAAAGGGGACCTAAACAATACATAGAGAACTACTGTGTACATCACAATGGTCCAGAGGGGAAACAAATCTAGGACATACCCATGGTCCAACCATGACTGACATGAAGAGATGAAATTGGAAACAATGGAATCCATCCTGAATGCGGTATCACAACAGCTAATGCTCTGTTGGATCTGAAGGGGTACAATAACTAAATGGACTCAATGAATAAGAGTTAGAATCTCAAAGGTACATGGAATGCATTTGAATTGGATACTCTAGGAAGCATATAACTGTAGGGCTTCCAAATAGACTCACCAATGTGCTAGAGTCAAGGGATAGCTGGGGTCTTTGACCAATAACTGAAGGAGTCTCTATCCCTAGAATAACTTGCGACCTCATAGGTCCGCATTGTACAGTTTGCTTTCTTTTTGTTTTTCACTTTTTTACCATCATCTTACATTCATCCTTTCTGCATGATTACAGATGGACCACCTTCCACCTCGTTACACTGGCTTCGCTGATGGCGCAAGCCGCTGGTCTCCTAACCTGGCTTCTGCAGCATGGGTCTTGTACTCCCCTTCCAACGAGATGATTCACCTTGACGGGATATGTATAGGCGCTGCTACCAATAACCAGGCGGAGTATGATGCTGTGACCGGTCTCCTGACTGCCGCCCTCCAAATGGGCATATGTCACCTTCATGTGTTCCTTGACTCCCAGCTACTTGTCTCCCAGCTCAACAACTGCTACCAGGTGCGTGATCCCTGCCTTTGTAGAAAATTCCTGCGCACAAAACAACTCAGTCGACAATTTGGATCCATCACATTCACACATGTCCCCAGAGCCCAAAATAGTGTCGCAGACCAAATGGCCAACAACATCCTAGACTGGCATATCAATCACACCATGTAACATCATGCATCATCATCCCATAGCATCTCATAAAAATATATAAAAACCCAAAAAGATTGCATCACGTCCACATTTGCATCCATGTACATAAACCACATGCATATCCATAGGGGCATCCACGTGCCTAAACATACATATATCATGTTGCATCACAAAAAAATACACAAGGGGCATACATCTTAGCTGACTCTGAAGGCCGTCCTTTGCGCAACCCTCGTAATGGGTTGTATCTTAAGCGTTTTTACCCATAAAAGAAACCCGCGGCCTCATTGGTCTGCGTTGTACAGTACTTTCTTTTTTGTTTGTGTTTACAAACCATTTCCACCACCGGAATTAGCACGACGCGACCATCATAATGGTCACCTCGTTGCATTATTTTTGTATCGTCATTTTTTGCCCATTTTTCAGACGCCTCGGTTTGCGTGCCACATCGACCGTTCTCCGTTTTTCACATGTTTTATATCATCGGATTCATTTTTCCGAGCTGGTGATGATGCTTGAGATCATTTCTCGCTCTCACCCCCCGATCTTTCAGGTATTGTTTCCAAAACGCCCTCGTCGCCTCGGTGTGCGTGCCACATCGGCCGTTACCCGTTTTTAACATCCTTTATATCGCCGGATTCATTTTTCCGAGCTCGTGATGATGCTTGAGATCATTTCTCGCTCTCACTTGGTACAATTTCAACATTGTGTCCCAACACCTTGCTGCCTCGGTTTGCGTGCCACATCGGCCGCCATCGGATTGTTCCACATTTTTACATGAGCCATTCACTCCTGTCATACTGCAAATGTTTCGTTATTTTGCCACCATTTCATCTACCCCGCAAGGAGGTCCATCAGTGTTCCCACCTACCCTCGTTCTTGGTCATCATTACTAAACCTTGATTGAACACTTCCTCCTTGCCTGGCCATTCCTTTTGTCCGGTATAATTTTATCCCTTTTTCGGGCCGGACAAGTCCTTTACGAAAAAGGCACGTAGGGAGTTTCCGTTAAGCTCTTTTCTGACTCCTAAAAGAATGAAAAGATCGCCGAGCAATCTTGCTTCCTTTCATGCTCGTTAAAGTACCTGAAAGGGCGTCTATCTGGTATAAGTTTACCCCTTTTCCGGACCTGGTAGACTAATTACGAAAAAGGAATACTCTAGTCACACCGGCTAGAAGAGTTCTTCATTGCATCCTTTTATGCTTCTTTGGGCCTTGGAGACTAAATCTACAAAAAAGCAACCCCCTGGAGTCTTCTTACTTGCTTTCAGACTCTCTAAAATTGAAAGCAACCACGAGCATGAACTGTCCTGGGCTCATAAAATCCACACGACAGTACCATTCCATCATCTCAGAGTCTTCTTATCGCTTTCAGACTCCTTAAAATTGAAAGCAACCACGAGCATGAACTGTCCTGGGCTCGTAAAATCCACACGACAGTATCATTTTATCCACCCACTTCTTCTAGTTCCTTAACCCATGAAGAAGTATCCTCCCGTGCCTCATGGCACTATGATCGATCATCTCGGCAGCACCCCCAATCAGGTCGCCTTTGTTCAGAGTATTCAGCAGTCTTCTGCCATTTTACACCAGCTTGAGTCTCCCTCAGCCAGTTATCCTCCCAGATCCATTACAGCTATGATCCCTTTCCCCTCAGACAGTTTCATATGCTGCCAGATCATTTCCATTATCATACTCTGAACAAAGGAAGTTTGAGTCCACCCACTCTACTTGCCCAGTTGTCCCACCACAGTTTGTTAGTCCTGCCATCAGCACTATCACATTTCGGTCTTGTACCTCGCGCTCCTGTCAAGGAAACATCATTGCCTTGATAGTTGCAGGTCTCCCTCTGTCGACGACAGCTCCTCTATTCCAGAGGATAGGCCCAGAGGTCCCTACGCCTTGGACTTATCACCATCTGTGGTAAGTGCCTACGGGTCATTCTGAGAGGAGTCATCATTGCCTCTCCGAGTGGTTGTTCCTCACATGCTCGACTTCAGCACCTTGATCGCATCGTTGAGGATCGCGTAGGATTATATCCCATCAGTTTTTAGTCGAAGACCCCGGATTTCCCCCGACTCTAGCACATTGGTGAGTCATTTCGGAACGCCCAGTTGTATGTTCCCGTGGATGTCCGGGCTGCGTTGGCGTTTGTATTCGGAAGCCATCCAGTTACATGCTTCCTTGAGTACCCAGTTCAGTTCCAGTTCCAGATCAGTGTACCATTGAGGTCAGAGCTACCTATCACTATGATCCAGCAGTTCATCAGTTCCTCTGGTACCCCAGTCAGCAGCACTGTTGATATTTCAGTGCACCAGTTCTTCAGCTTACACATGGTCCGCCTAGCAGTATGTCCCAGATTTGTGTCCCCTCTGGACACTTATGATGTACACAGTGGCTATGTATCTTACAGGTCCCCCTTTTTCGGGCCTCTCAGTTCTGTTTATGTATCTTGATACGAGCATGGGTATGCCCGCCTCGTCCATATATTGAGATTATTCCTCATTTAGTTTTTGAGGTCATGTATATTTCAGGTCCCCATTTTTTGGACCCCATTGTTATTGTTATGTCATATCCTGATACGAGCATGGGAATGCCCGCCTCGTCCATATGATCAGATGATTCCTCATCCATTATTGAGGTTATGTACTTTTAGTTCTTGCAGTTATTCGGGATCGTTGTTCCGGGCTCCAGTTTGTTTCTTCTCTTCTCTCCACACCCAGGAAAACCATTCATGACTTCTGATGTCCATCGGCCATACGATGAGCTCCTGCCCTCGCACATCAGGGGGCAATCTGTTAACACCCAAAAAGTGCTCACTACCTCATCTACCACATTACATGGCTCATTTGTCCATTTTCCTACCATTTTTCCCTTAAAATCCCAAAAAAATCCCATTAAAAAGCCTCCAAAAGGCCTAAAATGCCTCCAAAAGGCCACAAAACCCTCAAAATAGCCTAAAAAAGGCTAAAAAACCCCCTTTTTCCTCCAAAAATAGCAAAAATCCCCTAAAAAGGGAATAAAAAATATAAAATAATGAGGAAAAGGAGGAAAAAACCCTATACAGCTGCCTAAAACCATGTGTTTCCTAAAACCATGGGTCAGCACTCCACCACCAAAAAACTATAAATAGGTGATGGAGATCCCTTATTCCACATCCACAATCACAAGCACCCTTACTCTGCCAAAATCTCTCCCGAAACCCTAGTTCACCTTTTGAACTACTTTCACCTAGAGAGCCACCTTTGGCCCATCACCACTATTGGAGAAGGAGAAGGAGCATTCAGAAGCTTGGAGCATCCTCTTGGACACTGCAAAGGGCTTCACCAACCTTGACACTCAAGGTAACATCAATACAAAGTCATTCTTTCATTTTGGTGTTTATGCTTCATGCTTGTCTTAGAAATAATTTAATTGTTGTTTTAATTTAATTAGTTTAATATACTGAACTGCTACTAAGGATTCCATTCTCCTTAGTAGGTGCTCATTGGCACAAGCTAGGGGTAAAACCCTAGCTACAGGGACACTGTGGGGGGATATGAGGGCCGTAGAGGGATGGGACTTAGACTTCCTTTGTTTATAGTATGACGGAAGGGTTGACTTGGAAGCATATGAAACAAATCTTTGGGGAAGGGGGTCATAGCTTAAGGGATTGGGGACTAGTACTGCAATGGGGGAGACTCTGGGGGAAACTGATGAGTGATATCCAGACACTCCAAGGGTGACACATCGCAGAACACTCTAAATAAATGTGACCATACTAGGGGTGCTGCAATGATGGAGGGACTATATGTGATATGTCGGGGTGCCGAGAGGCACTGTTTGGGTCTTCTTCATGGTTTAAGGATCTTGAAGAAGGGATCGAAGTGTGCTTGAGATGATACCATCATGTGGATTTGTACGATCCCAAGATGGTGAATGATCGTGGGTGATTTGAATTTTAGAGAGTCTAAAAGTGATAAGAAGACTTCGAGGGGGTTGTTTTTCATGTGTTAGTCCCCAAATCCCGAAAAAGCACAAAAGTATGCAATGGAGAACTCTTCTAGCTGAAGTGACTAGAGAATTCCTTTTTCGTAATTAGTCTACTGGGTCCAGAAAAGGGTTAAAATTATACCAGATAGGATCCCTTTTAGATACTCTAACGAGCATGAAATGAAGCATGATTGCTCGACAATTTTTTCATTCTTTAAGGAGATAGAAAAGAGCTTAACATAAAATCCCTAAGTGCCTTTTTCATAAAAGGAGTTGCTCGGCCCAAAAAAGGGATAAACGTGTCACGTCCCCATTTTGACCCCCTTTGTATTAAATCGTATATGATGTAAATACTGATATGTAATCATGGTGAGGAGCTCAAGGCCAAGGCCCCACCATTGATTTAGCATTTATGTGTCGGCAATTAAAATAGATGCCTATGGTTCTTGTGCTAGTTGGGCACGATGTAAATAAGACATCATGTAAATACGAATTTTAATGAAAAATACCCACAACTAGCTATGCAATGCAACAAAAGAGATGGGGCATGATTCTACAAGGGAAAGGGAGGGAAATTATTTAAACCCTTGAGCCAATGGTGTTAATCCATGTGTCAATGGGGAAACCCATAAATCACCAACTACCCATTTTGTCTTATGCACCCAATCATTTAATTCTTCCAAGAAATTGGTTAAGGCAGTTAATGCCTTGGGAATGAGGGAGTATGGCAGCCAATTTCGTGCATGGGCAAGCCATAAACTTGGAAATTCGTGTTTTTGCTTGTTGGGCAAGGGAACACCCACGAAATGGTGCCCAAAGCCATGGGGAATGGACAGTATTCACTCATTCACGCAGACAGAGAAGGCTGGGAGTTACAGTCACATTTTGGAGCAAAAACGCAGGGTTCTCCCTGCCCAAAAAAAACCCGTTTTTGGTTTTGGATAGTAGTTGGGAAGGAGGGGCTGCGATTTGGGACTGTAGGGAGTTCATTTTGTCCCCGATTTTCCATGGGTGTTTTCCTAAAAACGTTTTCTGCTACCTGGGGTTTTCTCCAAACCTCCATTGCTCATTTTTAACCTTCCCACGTTTTTCTGAAGCCTAGGGGATCATTTTTATGCCTGTCACTGTACAAACGATTTTCATTATGCCCATAATTGTGTTCTGCTGCTATGTGCATCCTCGTTTTTGGTTTGAACCTGTGAACTGAAGTTTTGGAGTGGTAGTGGACAGAAGTGGCTTGATAAACCTAGTGGGGGAGACAACCTCTCAAGAAGATCAAGAGAGCTTTGGTTACTCTTCTATGCATACCCTGAGAGCACTAGATAGGGAAGGTATGGCTTGAGGGACTGTATAGCAGTGAAAAGAATACTTCCTTGTGCTGGGTGTGTAGGTATTGTGGGTGCCAAGCTAGATAGATCTTGCAAGGTTATCCCTGGCTCTATGCTGGAGCTCACTAGCTTAGCAACTCTTCCTTTCCATCTCTTAGCAGCCTGATAAACCCAATTGTAGATTGGCTTGGATCATCTTGGTGTATGCTTGGCTATGTGTGAGTCTGTTGTTCCCTGGTTCCTTGTAGAGATCATGCCCAGCTCGGGGGTGGCAGTGGTGCTGAGAGATTGAGGAGCACACTGGCCTATGGATGGGTGGAACGTTGCAGTTGCATAGCCAGTTGCGTGGGACTACTTTCGTATAAGATAAGTATTCTCCTGTGTTTGTAACTTTGCAATTGTTCCTTTGATGAATATTTTGAATGTGTGAAGATTGTGTAATTCATAAATAAATTCTGCTGTGTTTTCTGATAATTATGCATCTTCATATCTCTATTATAAAATCTGAATGATTGTTTGAAGTTTATGGGGGCTAGATGCCCAGTTTAACCTCACGATCCTCTCCATCTAGCTGGGATGATGGGAGGGGACGTGACAGAATGGTATCAGAGCTGCGTTGCAGCATTGGGCCTCTATGGGCCAAATCTGATAGCAATTACAAGGGAAGATTTTGAATTTTCCTAAGTCTGTTTTTGAAAAATTTTGGTTTAAGACTATTTCGGAAAGAATTCCCGAATGCCTTCCGCAACTGCGGAAGCATTCGATGAATCGTTCCGAAATTTCGGAAGCGTTCTGAGAATTTTTTCGAAAATTTGCTAAGGGAAGTTTTTCGGAAGGAATTCTCTTCCGAAATTGCGAAACGATTTCTCTTCCGAAATTTGCGGAAGGAATTCTCTTCCGAAATTGCGGAAGGATTCCGCGATTCATTCCGCAACGCGGAAGAGTTCAGCGAGCCGTTCCGAAGTTGCGGAAGACTTCGGCGAATCGTCCCGCAACTGCGGAAGACTTCGCCGAATCGTTCCGCAACTGCGGAAGACTTCGGCGAATCGTTCCGCAATTGCAGAAGCATTCTGCAAGTCTTTCCGCAAAAGCATTTCGCAAAAATTGCCCGAAACCGGGGAAGCATTCCGCGCAACGGCGGAAGCCTTCACTGAATGGCTCCGCAATTGCGGGAGCATTCGCCGAATGGCTCCACAATTGCGGGAGCATTCACCGAATGGCTCCGCAACTGCGGAAGCCTTCGTCGAATGGCTCCGCAATTGCGGGAGCCTTCGCCGAATGGCTCCGCAACTGCAGGAGCCTTCGCCGAATGGCCCCGCCATTGTGGAAGGCTCCAGCCAACCTCCCCGCAGTTGCGGGAGCATTCAGTGAAGCATCCCGCAACGGAGGAAAGCCGTGAACCGCCCGTTGCGGAAGCTTTCATCCAATCACCCCGCCCATTGCGGCAGCATTCAGCCAACCTCCCCGCAGTTGCGGGAGTAGTCTGTCAACCGCCGTTGCGGCAGGATTCCGCGAACTTCCCATTGCGGTAGGATTCAGCGAACCGCCGTTGCGGCGTGATTCGTAGTAAAAAAAAAAAAAAAAAAAAAAAAAAACGAGGGTGCTGCCCTCGACCCGCCCTGCAGTGGCGTAGGGAAGCCACAAGGGGGCAAGCCCCCTTGACCCCCTTTTTCTTTTTCCCCTCATATGTTGTTGCTTGTGATTTCATGAATTGTCACGTAATGTTTTCCCACGTGCATGAAGTAATTTGGGAATTCTGAGAATGTAATGTAGCTAACAATTGTGTTGATGAACACATTTCAGAGAGTCACAATTACAGCAGGGTAACACTCTAGATAATACAGTCAGATAATTTTGGATCTTGGTTGGGCCAAGAAAATGAACATCATGAATGATGCATAGGATCCCTATGAGCCTGAAACAGATGCCATGGGGAGAACATACAGGTTGAGAATGCTGAGACAGAATCTAATGGGAGAAGAAATCAAGAGACCCCACCAGATGTTGCAGCCACCATGAGAAGCCTAAGGGTGGAGTTGCAAAGCTGTAGGGAATATAATGAAAGGATGATTAAAGCTCAGGAAGAACAAAATCAGTTGAATGCAGCTATGCTACAGAGTCTGACAGACATCCAAAGGCAAATAAACTCTGGGTATCAGATATCAAATCTAGAAAGGGGTGGGAGTAGCTCTAGAAGAAATTCCCGTAAGAGGGCCAGTAGCTCAAGAAGAGTTTCTACAGACAGAACATATACTCCAGAAATATCTTCTAATGAATCATCTGACTCGGAAGAATCCATTGAGGGTTCAAGTTCTTCATCCCACAGGAGCAAGAGGAAGAAGCACTACAAGAACAGTTCGCATGGGGAATTTAAGAAGGCAAAACCTCCTACATTTGATGGAGAGGTAAAATCTGGTCAAGAAGCTGAAGCTTGGCTTCTTGGGATGAGAAAATATTTCCAAGTCCAAGATTACTCGGGAAATATGAAGGCAAGGGTAGCCATCTTCAACTTGAACGGAAGAGCATCTATATGGTGGGAACACACTAGGCAAGTGAAGAAGATCAATGAGAGGAAGATCATGTGGAAGCAGTTCAAGAAATACTTCAAGCAGAAGTACCTCTCTGATAGGTACTATGATGATAAGATCAAAGAGTTCCATGAGCTGAGATTGGGACAATCAACCATGGAAGAATATGCCAACAAGTTCTTGGAACTACTGAGGTATGTCAAGTATATTCGAGATGATAAGGTGAAAATTCAACGTTTCCTAAGTGGACTGCCCCAGTCATATAAAGATAGAATTGAGTTTGATGAACCTCGAACTCTAGAAGAGGCCATAAGAAAGGCCAAGTACTGCTTTGATCAAAACAGGAGCAAATCGGAATTCCATAAAGCATGGAAGGATAGGAAAAACGAAAAGTTTGATCAAAGGAAGAAGGGGTTCAAGCCTCCTCAATTCAGGAATCAGCAAAGGCAGCCATCACAGGTTGTGACTAAGCCAACTAGGATGATGGGAGACAAGCCAAGAGATCCAAAGGAGCCAAGAGAACCACTTCAATGTTGGGGTTGTGGAGGAGACCACATACTTAGGAACTGTCCACATAGGAATGGGAATGCAAATCAAGTTCACAACATCCAGGGAGCTGGAACTGTGAGTCAAGTGGCGAGGACAATCCCTAGAATCTATGCAGCACTAGACGACCGCCAAGCAGATCATCAGTCAACTGTGGTTGAAGTTGAAGGTAAGATTGCTAAGCAATCTGTTTCTATTTTGATTGATCTTGGATCTACTCACAGTTATGTCACTCCTAGAATTGTTGAGATTTGTGCTTTCAAGAAATTAAAGCATAGTAAATCATGTTTAGTTCAACTAGCCACAGGAACCAAGAGAAAAGTTAGCGAAATAGTAGAGAAATGTCCATTAGAGATGGATGGGCTATCCACTTATGCAGATTTGAATATTTTGCCACTTGGTTCCTATGATATTCTCATTGGAATGGATTGGTTAGAAGCACACAGGGTTAAACTTGACTGCTACAATAAGACATTTGAATGCATGGACGAAGAAGGAAACCCAAGGGTTGTAAAAGGCATTCCAAAGGTGACTTCCGTTAGACAGGTTTCAGCCATGCAACTAAAGAAGTTCTGTAGGAAGGGATGTCAACTGTATGCAGCCCACGTTTTAGAGGCAGCGGAGAGTGAAACTCTTAAACTGGAGGACTATCATGTATTGCAAGAATTCAGGGATGTTTTTCCTGATGAGATCCTCGGACTCCCTCCAAAGAGAGACATTGACTTTACAATTGAACTTGTGCCAGGAGCAGCACCAGTGTCTAAGACACCGTACAGGATGAGTACACCGGAATTGCTAGAATTGAAAATGCAATTACAAGAGTTGCTGGAAAAGAAATATATTAGGCCAAGTGTGTCCCCGTGGGGAGCACCTGTTCTATTTGTGAAAAAGAAAGACGGAACACTCAGGTTATGTATTGACTACAGGAAGTTGAACAAAGTCACTGTGAAGAACAAATACCCATTGCCCCGAATTGATGACCTTTTCGACCAAATGAGAGGAGCAAAGGTATTTTCAAAGATTGACTTGAGGTCTAGATACCATCAGGTAAGAATCAAAGAAGAATATATTCATAAGATAGCCTTTAGAACGAGGTATGGACACTGTGAGTTTGTAGTGGTACCATTCGGTCTCACAAATGCACCAGCTACATTCATGTGTCTCATGAATAATATTTTTAGCAAATATTTGGACAAGTTTGTTCTTGTATTCCTAGATGACATTCTCATCTATTCTAAGAATGAGGAAGAGCATGAAGAACATTTGAGAATGACAATGCAGTTACTAAGGGAGCATAAGTTGTATGCCAAGTTGGGAAAATGTGACTTCTATAAGGATAGAATTCATTATTTGGGTCACATCATCTCCGACCAAGTAATATCTGTAGACCCTGAGAAGATTGAAGCCATTATGAATTGGCCAACTCCAAGGAATGTGACTGATGTGAGATTTTTTATGGGGCTTGCTGGTTACTACAGGAGGTTTATCGAAGGATTCTCCAAGGTTGCAAACCCGATCACTTCTTTGCAAAAGAAGGGGATAAAGTTTGAATGGTCACCAAGATGTGAGGAAAGTTTTCAACGGTTGAAGAATCTTCTTACAAGTGCACCTATTTTGAAGATTGCAGACCCAGAAAAAGACTTTGTGGTGTGTACCGATGCATGCAATCAAGGACTTGGAGGAGTTCTTATGCAAGACAACCACGTGATATGCTATGAGTCAAGAAAGTTGAAGGAGCATGAGAAAAACTATGCTACTCATGATATAGAACTTGCAGCCATAGTACATGCCTTGAAGATGTGGAGACATTACTTAATGGGAAGAAAATTTGAGTTAAGGACAGACCATTGTGGACTGAAATACTTGTTTGATCAGCCGATGTTAAATGCTAGGCAAGCTAGATGGTTGGAATTTTTGTGTGAGTTTGATTTTGAAATCAAACACATAAAAGGGAAAGAAAACAAGGTGGCTGATGCACTTAGCAGGAAGGTACATGAAATGTATGTGGCAATGCTTAGTACTTTCCAACCAGATTTGAGGCAGCAAATTGTTAACCATATGGTTGAGGATGAAGTGTATGAGCAGATAAAGGACAAATTGCAGCAGCAAGACCTTGGCAAGAAGAATGAAGGCTATCACTTGGAAGAAGGCAGACTTCTTACTTATAAGAATAGAGTCTATATTCCAAATGCAACAGATTTAAGGAGAATGGTTATGGATGAGATCCATAAAGCTCCATACTCTGGTCACCCAGGATATCAGAAAACAATTGCTACAGCAAGAAAATATTATTTCTGGCCAGGGATGAAGAAGGACATCGATGAATACATCTCTAAGTGCATGGAATGTCAGCAGGTGAAGGTTGAACACCAACACCCAGCAGGTTTATTGCACCCAATGCCAATCCCAGAATGGAAATGGGAAATAATTTCCATGGATTTTATTACAGGATTTCCAATGACTAAGAGACAACATGATTCCATCATGGTTGTGGTGGACAAGTTAACAAAGGCAACACATTTTATACCGGTTAAGTCCACACATAAAGCCGATGCCATTGCAGATATTTTCATGAAGGAAATTTTCAGATTACATGGGTTGCCTAAGGCAATAATTTTGGACGGGGATACCAAGTTCACTTCCAATTTTTGGAAGGGTCTCTTTACAGATTTGGGTACACAGTTGAACTTTAGCACCGCGTACCATCCTCAAACAGACGGGCAAACAGAAAGAGTAAATCAGGTGCTTGAAGACATGCTTTGCATGTATGTAACGGACAAGCCATCCAAGTGGGAGGATTATCTACACCTGGTAGAGTTTGCATATAATAATGGGCATCAAGAATCATTGAGAATGAGTCCATATGAGGCTTTGTACGGCAGAAGGTGTAGGACACCAGTGACTTGGGACAATCCAGTGAACAGAATTGTACTTGGGCCAGAATTGCTTAAGGAAATGGAACAAGAGGTTGCAAAGATCCGACAAAATTTAAAAGTAGCCCAGGATAGACACAAAAGCTACGCAGATAAACATATAATGCATAGGGAATTCAATGTTGGGGATCATGTATATCTTAGAGTAAGATCAAGGAAGAGTTCCTTGAAGCTTGGGAGTTGTACCAAGCTATCACCTAGATATTGTGGGCCATTTGAAGTGCTTGAAAGCCATTTGAAGTGCTTGAAAGAATAGGGCCAGTTGCATATAGACTTGCCTTGCCTGCTAGCACTAAAGCTCATAATGTTTTTCATGTCTCTTTGCTTAAGAAATATGTACATGATCCTAACCATGTGATTAATTGGGATGTGATCTAGGTGGAACCCGAGGGAGAATTTCAAACCGATCCATTACGCATCCTAGACAAGAAGGTAACATTGCTCCGGAACCGAGCCATCGGACAGTTAAAAGTGCAATGGAAGCACTACGGTCCCGATGAGGCTACATGGGAGCTGGAGGATGGCATGAGGGTGGCATATCCATTTTTGTTCAGTTTTGATGAGCACCGAGGACAGTGCTAATGTAAGGGGAGGGGTATGTCACGTCCCCATTTTGACCCCCTTTGTATTAAATCGTAAATGATGTAAATACTGATATGTAATCATGGTGAGGAGCTCAAGGCCAAGGCCCCACCATTGATTTAGCATTTATGTATCGGCAATTAAAATAGATGCCTATGGTTCTTGTGCTAGTTGGGCACGATGTAAATAAGACATCATGTAAATACGAATTTTAATGAAAAATACCCACAACTAGCTATGCAATGCAACAAAAGAGATGGGGCATGATTCTACAAGGGAAAGGGAGGGAAATTATTTAAACCCTTGAGCCAATGGTGTTAATCCATGTGTCAATGGGGAAACCCATAAATCACCAACTACCCATTTTGTCTCATGCACCCAATCATTTAATTCTTTCAAGAAATTGGTTAAGGCAGTTAATGCCTTGGGAATGAGGGAGTATGGCAGCCAATTTCGTGCATGGGCAAGCCATCAACTTGGAAATTCATGTTTTTGCTTGTTGGGCAAGGGAAAACCTACGAAATGGTGCCCAAAGCCATGGGGAATGGACAGTATTCACTCATTCACGCAGACAGAGAAGGCTGGGAGTTACAGTCACGTTTTGGAGCAAAAACATAGGGTTCTCCCTGCCCAAAAAAAACCCGTTTTTGGTTTTGGATAGTAGTTGGGAAGGAGGGGCTGCGATTTGGGACTGTAGGGAGTTCATTTTGTCCCCGATTTGCCATGGGCGTTTTCCTAAAAACGTTTTCTGCTACCTGGGGTTTTCTCCAAACCTCCATTGCTCATTTTTAACCTTCCCACGTTTTTCTGAAGCCTAGGGGATCATTTTCATGCCTGTCACTGTACAAACGTTTTCATTATGCCCATAATTGTGTTCTGCTGCTATGTGCATCCTCGTTTTTGGTTTGAACCTGTGAACTGAAGTTTTGGAGTGGTAGTGGACAGAAGTGGCTTGATAAACCTAGTGGGGGAGACAACCTCTCAAGAAGATCAAGAGAGCTTTGGTTACTCTTCTATGCATACCCTGAGAGCACTAGATAGGGAAGGTATGGCTTGAGGGACTGTATAACAGTGAAAAGAATACTTCCTTGTGCTGGGTGTGTAGGTATTGTGGGTGCCAAGCTAGATAGATCTTGCAAGGTTATCCCTGGCTCTATGCTGGAGCTCACTAGCTTAGCAACTCTTCCTTTCCATCTCTTAGCAGCCTGATAAACCCAATTGTAGATTGGCTTGGCTCAAATTGGTGTGTGATTGGCTATGTGTGAGTCTGTTGTTCCCTGGTTCCTTGTAGAGATCATGCCCAGCTCGGGGGTGGCAGTGGTGCTGAGAGATTGAGGAGCACACTGGCCTATGGATGGGTGGAACGTTGCAGTTGCATAGCCAGTTGCGTGGGACTACTTTCGTATAAGATAAGTATTCTCCTGTGTTTGTAACTTTGCAATTGTTCCTTTGATGAATATTTTGAATGTGTGAAGATTGTGTAATTCATAAATAAATTCTGCTGTGTTTTCTGATAATTATGCATCTTCATATCTCTATTATAAAATCTGAATGATTGTTTGAAGTTTATGGGGGCTAGATGCCCAGTTTAACCTCACAATCCTCTCCATCTAGCTGGGATGATGGGAGGGGACGTGACAAAACGTATACCGAAAAAATGTGAAATTCAAGCAAGGAGGAATTGTTCAAAACTTGGGACAGGTATGAGTGGACCAATAAAGGTGAGGGGGGACACTGATGGGGCCTCCTTGCGGATATATGAATTTGGCAGAAAAATAATGCATAAACTACAGTATGGAGGGAGCAGTGGGCTCGTGAATAGGCCACAATGGATAAAATGTTAAAAATATACCGGGGGCCACTGATGTTCCTGATGGTACACAAATAGAGGTAGGGGGTGCTAAACGGATGGCTAGAAAAAGGGTAGGTGAGAGCAAGAAATGGTCTCAAGCATCATCACGAGAACAAAATTCTGAATATGATAGTGTGAACGTTGTGAAAAATGAAGGTTGAAGGACCCCAGAATGGTCAAAAGAAGAAAAAGAGGGAAAAGAGGAGGTCATAAATGAGGGGGAGCCCACCTTCCATGTGTCATTTTTACTATTTGGAGTTGAAGTAGTGTGGAGGGACCTAGGAAGTCAACTACTGAATTCGCTCAATATGACCGATGAAATCAACTTCTGCGACTTCCAGGTAAATCTTGATGCCATTATTGTCATTTTTCATGGTTTATGTTTGGATTTTGGGTCTTTGTGGTGCCCCATTGAGTTAGGATGGGCACGACTGTGTCGAAGCGCACTTTTTGAAGGAAAAAACATGATCCAAGAATGCTTTACAAGGGGAAAAGCTCACTCCGAGCGTGCTTGTAGGCCAGACATGCGTGCTCTTGAAGCATGCTTTTCAAGGAGAAAAGCGTGCCTGTGGGCGGAATAGGAGCGTTCTTTTTTAGGAGAAAACTGTGCTCCAAAGTGCCCCTAGCAGGAAAAAAGGTGTGCTTTGGGTGCACTCTTTTTCCCAACCGGTATGCTTTGTCCCATGGGGGGGAGCTGTTTTCTTTGCACAGTACTAACGATGGGATTTGATGTGGGTTTTCCAGGTGACGAGAGTAAACTGGCAGGAACGTGATCTTGGATCATTGTTGGAGGAGAGAAATGGTGATTAGGCTGTGGAGGATATTTTGGCCGTCTATGGGATGATGAAGTTTGTGAGGGCGACCCTTATGTGTGCAATAGAACTACTGTTGAACAAGATGATTGAGTTTTGGGATGTCGACGTAGGGGCCTTTGTTATACAGGGGGAGCGGATAGAGCTCACCCTAAGTGATGTGTACTTCTTAATGAGGCTCCTGCGGTTGGGTGTGATTGCCAACACATAGCCAAGGAAGCCGAGTGATGTCTCCATGGAGGACATGTTGGAGCGACATTGCTATGCATCAACATATGTGTATGACATTGTTATTTGGATCTGCGACATCAAGATCCTGGAGAAACGAGCTATGGAAGCGGCTATAGTGCGGTTTCTAAGATCGAAATCGCCCCACAGGGTGTCAGGTGACTAGTTGATGTTGGTGGAGCAGGAACTGGTGACGATGTACTTCGGGTGGGGGCATATGTATATGACAGTAGTTCAAAGGGAACTGAACAGGATGAGTTGTGCAAGAGGCGTTTTGTACTACCCCTCATTCATTTGATCCTTTTTCTTCGAGCGAGTACCGACTCTATGACCACATATGGTGATACGCGATGGTGGGCCCACTGATCCGAGGATTTGGCGGTGGGGGGGAGATGATCACTTGCATGGGTTGAGGATTAGTGTGGAGATTTTTTACCTGGGAACTCTTCATGTAGTGGCTGCAGTTACCAGTAGTCATTAAGGACTACCCTTATGTAGGAATGGATTATAGGGGTGATATTGAGCTGCCACGTCCTCCCGTCCAGGTCTGGGGACCAAACGGTATGTATACATTTGGGTTTACAGTACCATGTTTTTGTACTTCATAGAATATATGGTAGCTAGAGTTTTTATATGGTGGTGGTACTGATGTCTTTCTTATGTGTGTGCATAGGTCGGACTGAGGCCAATGGGTTATAGGATATAGAGGGGAACAGTTGAGGGGATTGACCCTCCCGATCAAGGACATAGTTGTCAGCGTAGTGCCTCGGGTACTTTGGAGTCACTGCGAGAGGGGATCGATCAATTGATGGAGGGTATAGTGGATGATGGATGGCAGTGGATGGATCCAGATTTGATCGATATATGCTATGATGCACCACGGGAGTGGAGGCCGATTTTGCGGCAGATTTCCATGGTAGTCGAGGCGGTGAGATCCATATCCTGGGGGGACGCTCCTTACGATGATGGGGAGGAGGAGTTTGATGAGGAGATTTAGTCAGACAAGGAGGAGGAGGATGTAGTGTCCATAACCCTTAAGTAAATTTAAGGTGCTAATAATAATCCTAAGTTAAGTTTAATCACAACGGATATAGATAAATTATGGTTAGGGTAACTAACCATTCACCTAATATTTAAAACTTTTATCTCTAGAAGTTGTTTTGTAACTAAAGTTGCGACACTTAATTAATAATTTCCAATGTGCGATCTAAGGAGCATAATCACATCAATCACATTATTATTACATGATAAACATTATCTTCCATGTGAATAATTACTTCATGCATTTTTGAATGTTTGATAACATAGTTAATAAATCATCCAAGTATTGTTGTCATCCATTATTTGCAAATTAATCTATTTTCCTGTGTTTTCATGTGTGTGTTGTTAGTGAGTCTATAAAGTAAGGAAAACCACATATCATGGAACATATGTAATCTACAATCTACATCCACACTGAAACCATAGCAAATAGAGAACACTGGCTGCAACTACAGCCCTCAAAATATGCACCAGATGATTGTCGCCTACAGTCATCTCTTACTAATAAAATAAGATCATATGGATGCCACCCTCTAGCCATTGATCACTTTTACATTTACAATACATAAATCAACCTTAGATCTACAAAAAAGAGTAGATTTGTAAAAAAAACTTGTACAATCTAATGACATTTGTGCTCGTCTTGGCACTGAAAAACTATCAGACCAAAACATGCATAGGATTGGTCATCTGGAAATATTTTTTGAAGAAACGAAAGTCGATCCTTAATGGAAACACTGCTCCAGATGTAATTTAATAGGTATTATGACTTAGAAATCAGTAGAAATGGGAAAAAAAGAACCTATGGCTGCACCCCTATCAATACCACCAAGCCAAAATTACAATTTCTGATTAAGAGAAAGAAGAATAGAAAGAAGGTAAGGAGAGTAGCAACACATTATATGAAATTCATACTTCCTGTATATAGATCCTGGAATACAATACATGAACATGCATGAAACCAATTTAGCCACCATTGCACATATACCAAATAAAATAATGTAATAAAAATGAAACATAAGAGATATACTTAACCCAAAATAAGGGCAATTGGCTACAACAGGACAACTTTCCTCCCATCCATAGACATAGTCAAGCCTTCCTCGCTTGAACAAATCACCCCCAAGATGATAAAATGGATCCACAGGTAGAGGCACACTTAGCCTAGCAACTCTCGGACCTACCTCTTCCAAGAACCACAATGCTTCCCACTACTACTTTCATGTTCATCTCCACTACCTATGGGATGTGACTCCTCTCACCAACACCAACCCATTTTATGGCTTCCTGTGCGAGAACATGGACTAGTAGAGTGATATAATGGAAGCAAAGGGAACAAATAGACTAGCTCTAAGTCTCAACACACTCTCAATACTAACAACATTGCCAATGTGGTGAGATAACATAAGACAAGTGATCCAAATCTCAAGATTAGCTTCAACAAGGAGAGAGTACATGTATAAATAACTTAAGGAGGGAAATTTGAACCCAAGTTGTCCAACTAGAATGGGTTTTGAGTGTGGTTGGGATTCATCATGGAGACTTAATTCAATTTAGTGGAGTGGTGGCCTAGTTAGGAGATTCCCTTTCCCATATTAGCACCATGAGAAGGAGTTACTAAAAACCAAGGAGTGGATCCATGAAGAGCACAAGGAGGTGCACTAATGCATAAGGGGGGTTACAAAACATGAAGTAGGGAGAAGTAGGTGAGAGAGGAGATCCAATAGGCTCATAAATATCATGGAATCACAAAAATAGGGATGAATGGAGGAGTGTGGCGCACTTATGGAGGTGGAGGAACAAATTAAGGAGGTGGAAGCTAAATTCTAGCTTACAGCTCCTAGAATCTAGGGAGAGGGCTCATAAGTGACAAATAGGAGGGAATTTATCCCAAGGAGGGTGCACTAGGAAAGAGGGGTCTACTAAGGTATGTATAAGGTGCAATAATAATTCTATAGTTCATAGAAATTGAAAATGGGTTCTGTTGTACAATGTTTTAGTGACCAACACTGTTAAATTCACCAAGGCACAAAAATGAACTAGGATGGAGAAATACCATCCAACAACAAGCTATAAGGTGCTAGGGATGTCCCCCATTCCTCCTCACTCCACGAGATCCATGATCTCCCATACTCTTTTAGTTTTCTTTGCTTAGCAATTTTTTTATTTAATTAATAGCAACAATCATTCAAAGATAACAATAATGACAATAACAATAACAACAACAACATTAACATTAATAATAATAATGCCAAATTCCATAATCACATCATCAAACAAATGAGCATAATTCCATAGTCACATTAACAAATAGAACAAAGGTCCATAGTTAGATAAAATATCATAAGTCTAGGGCTTAACAACTAGGGTATTACAGAGGAGGAGGAGGATGACAATATATGATGTATATGTACATGTGGATGCAAAATGATATGATGATGGATGCATTATAATCTACTTCCTATATGCGGTGATTGATATTCCATTCTATAATGTTGTTATCCATTTGTGGAAAAGAGAATCCATTTTACAGGTTGAATAGCTTATTGAGTAGGATGGAAATACCTGTTTTGGTCAGCAACACTATTTTGACATCGTGGAACATGTGTGAATGTAATGAATTCAAAGTGTCTAACCAATTGTTTAGTGTGCAGGAACTTTCTAAAATTTCAAGGATCACATACCTGGTAGTAGTTGTTGGGATGGGAGACAAGGAGTTGGGAGTATAGAAACACATGAAGGTGACTAAGGTCCATCTGGAGAGCAATGGTCAGGAGACCGATCATGACATCGTACTCATCTTGGTTGTTGGTGGCAACACCAAGACACACTTTGTTAAGGTAGATCAATTCGAGTGAGGGGGAATAAAATACCCAAAATGCCGAGGTGAGGTTAGGATACCATCTACTTGCGTCGTTGGAAAAACCAACATCGATCGAGGGAGAGGGATCCATATGATATAAATCAAGGAAGTCAACTTTAAGGCTCGAAAGGTAAAAAGTGGAAAACAAAAAGGAAGAAAACTATACAACTTGAACCAATGGATCTGGTGGGGTTAGGGGTAAAATATTTTGAGGTAAAACCCGTTGCAGGGGTTGGTCAAGGGTTGTCCTTCAAAATTGGTAAGGATGTATGCCCCCTTGTCGAGGCAGGTCTTAACAATGTATGGGCCCTTCAAGAGGGATTTGAACTTCTCTTTTCAATGTTTTTCATGAGCTTGGTCGTAAACGAGCACTAGGTTGCCTTCTTTGAAGGTGCGGGGATGGATGTGAGTATCATAATGAGTTTTTAACTGATTTTTGGCGTCCTCAATCATATGTAAGGCTGCCTTATGATCTTCATCCACCAAATCTAAAAGGAGTAATCATTGCTCAAGAGGAGAAGTATCCGGGAGGACTTCGACGAGAATGTGTAAAGCAGGGATCTGACACTCGATGGGGAGAACAGATTCTACGCTGTGGACCAAGTGAAATGGGGTAAAACTGGTTGCGGTCTAAGTACATGTGTAGTAGGCCCAACGTGTTGGGAAGAGTATCTGGTGCCAGTCGGATTTATGCTTGTACACCATACGCTAAAGCATGGTTTTCAGGATCTTATTGACAACCTCAACTTGTTGATTACCTTGGGGGTAGTAGGAGGAGGTGTATTGGTGTTCAAATTTCTAAAAGGTGGATGATTCATTCCAAATGACGTCTTCGAAGTCTCTTTCATGGTCCGAGACGATTTGTTTGGGTACCCCAAAATGCGTAATGATGTGATTGAAGGAAAAATGTGCCGTAGTCTCGGCATGGCAGTTAAATGTAGGCATGGCCTTAGCCCATTTGGTGAAGTAGTTGACGAACACAATGATGTACTTATGGATATTGGTCTAGGTCAGATTATACTCCATGACGTTGATGGCCCATTTGTAGAAAGGTCCGACGGTGACAACGGGGTGGAGTATTGTAGGAGGGATACTTGCTTTGGAGGAACAATTGCGACAATGTTTGACTACTGCAATGCAATCAGTGAAAAGGTCATCCAGAAATAACCAGTGCGGATGACCTTTTAAGTAGTGGACATTCCAAAAAAATTGCCTATGTAGGCTCCGCTATGAAAGTCATTCAAAACCTACTTAGCCTCGTCATGTGTGAGGCATCAACGTAAAATGGTGTCAATGCCACGTCGATAAAGGACATCGTCAATGAAGAGGTATCGAGACGCTTGATGGTGGATGCAATGTCGATCATCCCGACTGAGTTGAGATCGAAAATTCTACGTGCGTAGATACACGAGGATGTCTCTATACCCTGGGTCATCCAACAAAATAGTGAACAAATGTTCATCTAGAAAGTTAATCATGATCGAAGGTGACACCGACGAAGAGGGGAGGTTGGTCATGAGTTATGCCAAGGGGAGAGCCTTAATACTATTGGGTGTAACGAATTCGAGGTTTTACTCTTAGAGGATGATGATCCACTTAGCAAGTCGGCCTTGAATGAGGCGACAAATCAAGAGATAGACAATTGGGTTGGAGTCTACCGATACTACAGTTTGGCTCATAAGAATGTAATGGCATAATTTATGAACCGAGAAGACGATGGAAAGGTCCATTTTCTCGTCATGGATATAGCGTAGTGGTGGGTCAGACAATGTCTGAATCACTTAGTATACTACCTGCTCTTGAAGAACACTATCTTGTTGGAATAAAACTCCTAAAATGGCATGTACAGATTTTTGATGTATATGTAACTTCGGAATGTATTTCATCTGTATATTTTATGTATATTTATTGTACCCTTATAAGAGATGTGTTATTCCTCTATAAGGAAGTGTTGTCATGTGGATTGACAAGTGTCGCAAGTGTGTGTACTTGCCGATGGGTTATTAGACCACCATGTGGGGTCGGCCCTGAATTATATATAATATAATATGGATGTATCTAGATAGACAAGTCGGCCCCATAAGGTCACTGGGCAAAAAGGTTAGTATAAATAGAGATCGGAGATCTCTATTTTACTCACTCGAAAAAGTAACTCACTGTCACTTGAAAAGTGGCGCACTAGTGAGGAGGAGGATCATCTGCTATCAGGAGACTATCTCAATGTTATTTGGTTGTACTTTGGTTGAGCCATTGCTCTCTCTATCTCTGAGAAGTTGTGGGGTTTTTTTCACCTTAGGCTTTTCCCCACAGAAACTCTATGTCTCTTGTCTTTATGCTTTTGATTCTTGTGATGCTTGTCATATTGTGATTTCATGCATTGATACACTATAGATGTTATTCTCTCAGCAAAGATCCTAGAGTATTGTGAATTAATGCTCAAAATTTAACATGGTATCAGAGCTAACCTGAGAAGAAGACATTTTGCAGTGATGGAAGCTTGAGTTCCTTGTTTATTGGGTTTCTCTCCATAGCTTTTTGAAAATAATTATAGTAGATTGACTCTACTCATCAAGGCGCATCTATCTATCCAATCAGAACTCAATTCCGAGCATTTTCAGATTTGGCCCTAAAAATTAGGGTTTCCACAAAAATAGGAATTTCTGGAATCTGAAGACACAGCTGGAAACTCCTTGCACAAATCAAAGTTTAGAGCTTTGGATCGAGATTTTTGGCTGGGTAGATCTCCGGGAAACTCAAACCCTAATTCAGGGCTCTCCCTAGTGAACCCGGGAGGACAAAAAGGCAATTTTGAAGGGCAAGACTTTGCTGATCTCAAATTCTGAATGCACCAGGATGATCATCTCACCAAAGCGCATCTTTCTATCCTTTCAGAAAATTGAAATTCACATTTTGAATTTTTAGGGTTTTCCTGACAAACCCTAATCCGGGACCAGATCCAGTTTTCAGCATCTCAATTGGTAAGATCTAAATCTTTTCTATTTCCATTTGAAGTACTCTTTAAAATGTCTCTCCACACCAAGCTTGAGGATAAGCTTGAAGGGGTTGATAACTTCCGAGCCTAGAAGTATAGGATTGGGTTAATCCTGGAAGAGAATGAGTTGGACTCATATGTGAAAGAAGACATCCCTATCCCAGAGGATGAAGAGGCCAAGGTATTGCATAAGAAGAACTTGTTCAAGGCAAAGAGAATCAGTGCTAATTCCATCAAAGACCATCTCATACCCCATGTGTCTTCTCTTAAGACACCCAAGGAGATGTTTGAATCTTTGACCAAGCTATTTGAAGGAAAGAACATAAATTGGAAGATGACTCTGTGGAACCAACTGAAAGGAGTAAAGTTTCAGAATGGAGAAACCATTCAATCCTATTTCTCAAGAGTCTCCCAGATCAAGGAACAACTAGAAGCAGTGGATGAAATAGTGGAGAATGGTGAAGTGGTGATGACCACTCTAAATGGCCTACCCAGGTCATGGGATTCCTTCATTCAAGGAATTTGTGCAAGGAAGAAGTTGATCTCCTTCAACAGATTGCGGGAAGAATGCTCTCAAGAAGAAGCTAGAATTATAGCTCGTGAGGAAAAGATGGGAGGTGAAGATCAAGCTCTTACAGTCCACACCAAAAGAAGCAAAACCAAGAAGGAGCATCCTCACCACAATAGATCCTATCAAAAGAGCAAGAAGGACCTAAGATGCTTCACATGTAATGAGAAGGGTCATTTTGCCTCAGATTGTCCCAAGAACAAAAGGGATAATAACAACAATAAGAAGAAGAAGGGCAGAAAAAGAAGGTTTCATGCTCATGCTGCCGAAGATGATGAACCCCCAAAGAAGAAGGCTAGGGTAGAAAGTGATAGTAATGATGACTCATCAAGTGAAGAAGAGTATGTTCTGATCTCTGCTCTTACAGGTACTATCTCTCATGGTTGTAATGATTGGTTAATTGACAGTGGGGCTTCCAAACACATGACTGGGTTTAAGGAATATTTTGTGAACCTATCTGAACATGAATCACCCCATAAGGTGAAACTTGGGGATGATTATCAATACCCAATCAAAGGAAGTGGTGAAGCCTCCTACAACCTAGATTCTGGAAAATCCTTGAAGATGAAAGAAGTCCTTTATGTACTTGGACTCAAGAAGAAATTACTCTCCATCTCTGCATTGGATGCAAAAGGTATGAGGGTTGCATTTGTGGATGGACAAGTCCTAATGTGGCCAAAGGGAAAGACCATAGATAATGCAGTAGTGATTGGAGAGCAAGAGGGAGGTTTGTATAAATTGAAGGGACAACCTGAACATGCCATGGTGCATGAATCCATGGAGCCAAGTGAACTTTGGCATAGAAGACTTGCTCATATGCACTATAGAGCACTTCCAATTGCAAGCAAGGCAGTAGAGGGTCTTCCTGAAATCAAGACCAAACATGAAGGTGTTTGCAAAGGATGTGCAAAAGGTAAGAACATTAAGAAGGCTTTCCCAAGAAATGAAAGCAAGGCAAAAGACATCCTAGAAATCATCCACTTAGATATATGTGGTCCTATGTCATCCAGTTCCCTGACTGGGTATGTTTACTATGTCTCATTTATTGATGACTTCTCCAGGAAGACTTGGGTATACTTCTTGAAGAGCAAAGATGAGGTGTTTGATAAATTTAGGGAATTCAAAACCTTGATGGAGAATCAAACTGACAAGAAGATCAAAACATTTAGATCCAACAATGGTGGAGAATTCACCTCAAGTGACTTCAAGAAGCTTTGTAGTGATTTATGGATTAAGAGGGAGTTGACTGCTCCTTATAATACACAACAGAATGGAGTTGCAGAAAGGAAGAACATAACTATCATGGAAACAGCAAGGGCAATGCTACATGACCAGGATCTACCCATGCATCTATGGGCAGAAGCAGCTAGAACAGCTGTATATGTGCAGAACAGAACACCCCACAAGATATTGGACAACAAGACACCAGAAGAGGTATTTTCTAGTAAGAAACCTGAAGTAAGTCATCTCAGAATATTTGGTTGTCCTGTATACACTCATGTCCCAAAGGAAAAGAGGACTAAACTAGATCCTTCAGAAAAGAAGGGTATCTTTGTGGGTTACAGTGAAAGCTCGAAGGCTTATAGAATATACTTTCCAGGGTTCAAGAAGATTGATGTCAGCAGGGACGTAACATTTGATGAAAACTCAACATTCATCAAATCAAGGAAGGCACCTATCGAAGTTTATGAAGAACCTAAGGAAACAAGATTTCAAGACACTACCATGACAGAAGTAGTTCTAGAAGTTCGTGAATTTGAAGATCCACAAGAACTTGTAGATCCACCCCGTGAAGATAACTCTCACAAGAGGAAACCCGCATGGGCTAGAGAGCTCATTCAAGATGCAGAAAGATTTGGCATTCCAGAAGAAGAGCACAGAGCAAAGAAGAGAACCAGATCACAGACCAGCTATGTTGCCTTTCTCTGTGACATTATGAACAAAGAGCCTTCCAGTTATGAAGAAGCAGCGGATGTATATGTACAGATTGTTGATGTATATGTAACTTCAGAATGTATTTGATCTGTATATTTTATATATATTTATTGTACCCTTATAAGAGATGTGTTATTCCTCTATAAGGAAGTGTCGTCATGTGGATTGACAAGTGTTGCAAGTGTGTGTACTTTCCGATGGGTTATTAGACCACCATGTGGGGTTGGCCCTTAATTATATATAATATAATATGGATGTATCTAGATAGACAAGTCGGCCCCATAAGGTCACTGGGAAAAAAGGTTAGTATAAATAGAGATCGGAGATCTCTATTTTAATCACTCGGAAAAGTAACTCACTCTCACTTGAAAAGTGGTGCACTAGTGAGGAAGAGGATCATATGCTATCAGGAGACTATCTCTGTGTTATTTGGTTGTACTTTGGTTGAGCCATTGCTCTCTCTATCTCAGAGGAAGTTGTGGGGTTTTTTTCACCTTAGGGTTTTCCCCACGGAAACTCTGTGTCTCTTGTCTTTATGCTTTTGATTCTTGTGATGCTTGTCATATTGTGATTGTCATGCATTGATATGCTGTAGATGTTATTCTCTCAGCCAATATCCTAGAGTATTGTGAATTAATGCTCAAAATTTAACACAGATGCTAAAACATAAAGGATAAAATCCTTCGAGAAATCATGTGGTGAAATCAAGGGATCGAAAGTCAGGGCTTGTTTCAATGCATCGAAATCCACTTGTGCTTGTTCATCCCAAATGATGTTGCTGCATATATATTTATTCCTCAAGTTCCCCATGGAGGAAAGCACTTTTCACATCCATGTGATGCGCTTCCCAGCACTTGGATGGTGCAACTGCCAAAACTAGTCTAATGGAGTCTTTCTGTGCAACAGGGGAAAAGGTTTCATTATAATAAATACCTTGGACTTGATAAAAGCCCTTTGCTACCAGCCTTGATTTGTATTTTACCATTGTACCATCCGCTGCACATTTGGTTTTGAAAATACACTTGCACCTTACCAATTTTCTGCCTGCGGGGAGCAGGACTAGCTCCCAAGTTTCATTCTTCTGCAATGACTGAAACTCCTCATCCATAGAAATATGCCATCTTGGGTCATGTGAGGCTTCCTCATATGTCTGAGTATCATAATCTATCATGATATAACATCTCTCATGAAGTTAAGGATCATTCACATTGAGAGCAGTCTCAAATTGTGATATAGTCCTCCTCTAGTCCTAAGGATTGCCAGCTAGTTCACCTGCTATTTGCAAAGTTTTTGCAGCCCACTTAGGATTTGTAGGTGATTTAGAATCTACAATAAAATGATCCTACTCATCATAAATATTAGAATAAAAAATTTCAATAACATCACTTACTTCTTCTTCAGGTGGTGGTGAAGATGGTTCTCCAATTTCAGAGCTTTGAGAGGGCTCTTCCTCAAACTGCACACTTCTTTCGATGAATGCTTTATGAGTGGTAATGTTAAACAACTTATAACCTTTGGACTCCTCTGAATATCCAACAAATAAACATGGTTGTATTTGGGGCTGCAAAGCCCTCCTCTTCTCAAGTGGAATCCTAGCCCAAGCCTTTGAGCCAAAAATCCTGAAATGAGAGATATCAGGTTTGTGACTTGTCCAACCCTCGAAAGGAGTGATACCTTTGAGATATTTGTGTGGAATTCTATTCTGAATGTATGTGGCACAATTTATTTCCCTAGACCATAGCTTGGGATACAATGAATTTTCCTCAAGCATACAAGTGGCCATCTCCTTTACAGACCTGTTTTTCCTCTCAGTAACCCCATTCTGCTGAGGTGTATATGGAACTGTGTGTTGCATCTGAATGCTTGAAGAGGCACAAAATTGTTGAAACTATGTTTTCACATATTCATCACCATTATCAGATCTGATAATTTTAATATTCCTACCAGACTGGTTCTCAACTAAGGCTTTGAATAGCTTGAACATACCGAAAACTTCATATTTTAGCTTGATGAAATAAATCCAACAGTACCTACTAAAGTCATATATGAATGTGAGGATGTACTTGGCATGATTCAAGGACTCATGAGGGAATGGACCTGATATATCAGTATGAATAAGGTCTAATGGTGCAGTGGTTCTCTCTGAATTGGATCTCCCATACTTATGCTTAGGGTGTTTTCCTAGAATGCAAGATTGACAAACACCTTTGGAAAATTTGATATTGGGCAGCCCTATAACCATCTCTTTCTCATGAAGTTGGGAAAGGTATTTGTAATTTAGGTGGAGAAATATTTCATGCCATAGTTTGTTGGACTCATTGGCATGGGTTAAAAGAGTAGAAGGTGAGGGATTTGGCACAAAATGAGAAAACTTATAGATTCTAGAGCAGTGATCAGCAGTACCAAATGCAATATTTTTTCCTGTTGAAATTTCGGCTATCTCAACATTATTGGCGGTAAAGGTTACTCTCTTCGGAAACCCTGTATGGGTCATCTAATAGAATGACAATAGATTTGCAGCAATTATAGGTACATATAAAACATTATTAAATGACCCAAACTCGAGATCTATGCTACCTTTTCCTTTGCTAGAAGTTTCAGAATTGTCTCCCAATACAATATTTGGACCACTAGAAGAGTCAAGTGAAGTGAAAAACTTACTTGTAGACACCATGTGTCTCGATGCTCCGGAATCAATAATGAATGAAGAAGGTTTGGATGTGTTGGCCATTAGTGCATGAACTCTCTCTTTATCATCAGAATTTTGTCCTCCATCCTTCCTCCTTGCGCTCTCTGGAAGAGGAATGTTGGCTTTCTCCAAGAGTTGAGCCATTTGGTCAATGGTTTTCTTCATGCAAGAGCTTTCAGGATGAAATCCCTTTCTACAATAATTACACTTTGTCCTCTCATTCTTCTTATTCGGATTCCTTTTGAAGTTTGAAGATTCTTCATTAAATTTATGCTTGTCTATCCTCTCACCGGTGGGCTTCTTGAAATTGCCCTTGTTCTTTCCTTTCGAACCCTTTGAATCTCCAACATTCAGATAGTGGTATTTGGATGGATTTTTAATGGATCCCATCAAGACCAATTTGTCTGGTTCTTGTGTCAAAGAATCCATGAATTCTGAAAGTGTCGGGCTCTTCCAATTTTTAATTGCTTTCCGAGGGGAATGGAAGGTAGAGACAAAGATTGAGTAGTTGGGGCCAAGTTTGGAGAGGATGGCCAAAACTAATTTCTCATATTTTTTGTCAATTCCACATTGCTTCAGCTGTAATACAAGGGATTTAAATTTGGAGAAGAAATCTTGAGATTATCAAAAAAAATTGTACTCAAGAGACTAGCTCGTTATCCAATTGGTGGCCTCTCAATTCATCGGTTTTCCCGAACAATTCTTGAAGTTTCAGGCATACTTCATTGGGAGAAGTGAGGCCATCAAGATGAAATAGAATATCTCTGGATGTAGTGAGACATAACATCCCATAGGATTCATCCCTTCGATTGTGCCATTTTGATTTCTCTACTGCTGAGGTTGGCTCAGCTTTAGTTGCCATTGTCACCCTGCAGAGCCCTTTGCTCCTCGGTAGAATCTCCATCTGCGCCTTCCAATCAAATTAATTGAAGGGAGTGAGTATGATATGCTGTGTATGATCCATGGATTCTTTGAAATAACTTGTGGACAGATTTTGGTATACTTTTGGATGCCAAATTGCGCCCTATGGAGAATAGCATTCACCCGGTGGATTGATCAATGCGCCCTCTTTTATACAGGTTGGATCCTGCAAGAAAATAGAAGGAGAAAGGAAAAGCTTGATATATTTGATACCATGTGAAATTCAGTTCACACCAAGATATGATCAAACAATTTACACTCACTCACAGAGGATCTCACACAACTAGTCAAAGACACAAAAATTACTCACAAAGATACAATTCTGTATTAACTTCTCATGAATAAAATACATCAGCCAACCTTATAAAATTAATAGGCTTATATTATATAAAATTACAACAGAGATTCGAATGGCTAGAGATTCCAAAGAAATCATCTCATCATCAGACTTACTAAAAATATGCTCATCCCCCCTAGGTGGCAAGTATGCTGTCCAAATCTCTCCAAAAGCTCACGAATTGCTAAATTAGGGAGTTGAAGGTGATGTATGATGAAAAAAAATTCCAAATACGAAATTTGAGAAGAGGAAACATTCTGGAGTGTCATGGGTGTAAAAAACAAGTTTCCTTGGTGACTAGCTTTTCCCCATAGGGGAAACTCTAAAAAGTGGTAAAAACTTAGAAGTGCGCCTTTACTACCAAATATTATCTAGAATCAGTTAGGAATGCACCCAAATGGCCTAGGTAGCTTGTGGTCCACACATTGGAAGTATTGTGGTCCCCCAGTGTTGCCTTGTGGTCCACACAAGGCAATTTTCCTAGTCTTTTACATAGGAATTAACCATAGAAGATTAATTAATGCAACCAATGTAATTAAATGACAAGGTAGGAAGATTTAATATTCCAACAATGCCATTATCCTCTGGTCCCATGGCCCAGGTGTCATTTTTTAGGTCCATTTTGGAAACTAGGGTTTTGCTCACTAAGGGACTATTCAATTTTTGCACATAGGGGTCAACTTTGCAAAATCATCGATTAGACATTTATGGCTAGCATTCCCAGTTGTAACCTTCCTATACACACTTGGAGGACTTTATGAAACCCATTTTTGTTGCACGATTGGAATTCTATGCCCCCTATAGGTATCCAAAAGGTGTCCTTGAAGGCATTTGGGATGTGAGTTGGAATGAGCCATAGAATGATGAACGTTTCTCGGATCGAAAAAAGTCAACTTTGTTGGATTCAGGACATCAAGATAGTGCTAGGGGTGCCCCTCTCCTTCGGTCCCATGGCTCAGGTGTCATCTTTTAGGTCCATTTTGGAAACTAGGGTTTTGCATAGTAAGGGACTGTGCAATTTTTGCACATAGGGGTCAACTTTGCAAAATAATCGACCGGAGACTTATGGATAATGTTCCCAGTTGGAAACTTCCTAGACACACGTGCAAGACTTCTCAAAACCTGGTTTTGTTGCAAGGTTGTAATTCTATTCCCCCAGTAGGTATCCAACAGGTGTCCCTGAAGCCCTTTGGTATGCGAGTTGGAACAAGCCATAGAATCATGACCGTGGCTCGGATCAACAAACCGTCGAATCCGTTGGATTTAGGACATTGGGATAGTGCTAGGTTTTCCCCTCTCCTCTAGTCCCATGGCCCAGGTGTCATATTTTAGGTCCATTTTGGAAACTAGGGTTTTGCTTAGTAAGGGACTGTGCAATTTTTGTACATAGGGGTCAACATTGAAAAATCATCGACCAGGGACTTATGGCTAGCATTCCTAGCTGAAACCATCCTAGACACACTTGCATGACTTCCTGGAACTCGGTTTTGTTCCACGGTTTGAATTCTATACCCCCGGTAGGTATCCAACAGATGTCCCTGAAGGCCTTTGGGATGCGAGTTGGAATGAGCCATAGAATGATGACCGTGGCTCAGATCGACAAACCTTCAAATCCATTGGATTCAGGACATTAGGATAGTTCTAGGGGTGCCCCTCTCGTCTGTTCCCATGTTTCAGGTGTCATCTTTTAGGTCCATTTTGGAAACTAGGGTTTTCCTCAGTAAAGGACTGTGCAATTTTTGCACATAGGGGTCAAATTTGCAAAATCATTGACCGGGGACTTATGGATAACATTACAAGGTAGGACCTTCCTAGAAACACTTCTAGTACTTCCCAGAACCTGGTTTTGTTGCACAGTTGGAATTCTATGCCCCCGGTAGGTATCCAATAGGTGTCCCTGAAGGCCTTTGGGATGCGAGTTGGAACGAGCCATAAAATGATGACCGTGGATCGGATCGACAAACCGTCAACTCTGTTGGATTCAAAACATCAGGATAGTGCTAGGGGTTCCCCTATCCTCCAGTCCCATGGCCTAGGTGTTATCTTTTAGGTCCATTTTGGAAACTAAGTGTTTCCTCAGTAAGGGACTGTGCAATTTTTGCACATAGGGGTCAAATTTTAAAAATCATCGACCAGGGACTTATGGCTAGCGTTCCCAGCTGGAACCTTCCTAGTGTTAAATTTGAGCATTAATTCAATATACTCTAGGATCTTTACTGAGAGAATAATATGTACAGTATATCAATGCATTACAATCATATCAAGCCTGTCAAGCATCACAAGAATCAAAAGCATGAGAGACAAGAGACACAGAGTTTCCGTGGGGAAAACCCTAAGGTGAAAAACCCCACAACTTCCTCAAAGATAGAGAGAGCAATGGCTCAACCAAAGTACAACCAAAATACACTGAGATAGTCTCCTAGTAGCAGATGATCCTCCTCCTCACTAGTGCGCCACTTTATGAGTGAGAGAAGTATGAGTTTTCGAGTGATCAAATAGAGATCTCCTGATCTCTATTTATACTTAACCTGTTTGCCCAGTTACATTATGGGGCCAACTTGTCTAGCTAGGTACATCTAAAATATAATATATATTTCAGGGCCGACCCCACACATGGTGGTCTAATAACCCATCGACAAGTATACATACTTGCAACACTTGTCAATACACATGACGACACTTCCTTATAGAGGAATAACACATCTCTTATAAGGGTACAATAAATATATATGAAATACATAGATGAAATACATTCCGAAGTTACATACATCAACACTCCCTCTTAACTAGGAAGGTATTTCTCGACACAAATCTGCTAGACAAGTCTTCTTCTTGGGATCATTGTCATCGATGCATCATCATCATCATCGTCACTACTGCTGCTGCTATATCAACCAATCTCTGACTCTACTCTTCATAGGAAGCTCTACAGAGCCATTCCTTTTTCATACTAGATGTAGGCCCACCACCTGCAAGTCTTCATCGTCTGTGCAAACGGTCTGATAGAGGTGGCCTCTCAGGACTAATTTTATGTGCGGATGCAATACTAGAAAGAGTATCCCAGGAACATTTATGTGCCTAAGCATGACCAGCAAGATCTCCCAGGACTGATTACATGCATCTCCTCCACAATACCTTTAAAGAGCATCCCAGGAACATTTATGTGCCGCAGCACGACCGGCAAGATCTCTAAAGAGAATCCCAGGACTTATTACGAGCACACAGCTCAACCTCTCGGATCTCCAGGACTGATTACATGTGGATAGACAAAACCTTTAAAGAGCATCCTAGGAGCATTTATGTGCCGCAGCACGACCGACAAGATCTCTAAAGAGCATCCCAGGACTAATTACAAGCACACAGCTCAACCTCTCAGATCTCCAGGACTAATTACATGTCTCCATAGTAATACCTCATCCCAGGACTGATTACGAGCACACAACTCAACGTATCGGATATTTGAGGACTGATTACATACTACATAGCAATACCGGAAAGAGTATCCCAGGAACATTTATGTGCTGCAGCACGACCGGCAAGATCTCCCAGGACTGATTACATGCTATTTTCACAACCTGCCAAATATCATCTCTGACCTCCAAGTATCAACCTGATACTCATGATCCAACGGATCATCATCGCACAAAGCATCATCCTGATGCTCATGATCACACTGATCATCATCACTGTACCATCCTGATACATATCATCTAGAGCAACACCCTGAAGCTCATCATCCTGATCATACAATGCATCCACCTAATGCATACCAAGTATCTACCTAATACATATCATCATGCATGATCCACCTGACCATACACTGTATCCACCTGATACAAATACAAATACATGATACATATCAACATAGATGATCTACCTGATCATACAATGTATCCACCTGATACATATACAGATACATGGACCAAGCATCCAACATGATGCATATACAAAATACATACAAATGATCCAACCGATCATATCCAGCATCCAACATGATGCGTACATACATATACATATAAATGATCCAACTGAACATATCCATCATCCAACATGATGCGTACATACATATACATATAAATCATCCAACTAATCATACAAAGCAGAAACTAGAACATCATCCTGATGCTCATCATCCAAAGCTTACATCCACAGCCATGTGAAGGATCCTCCTTCCAACATGCTTGGAATGGCTTGAGCAAATGTGTCCATCACTTCTTCCTCGAAGTGTTGTCGATCTGAAGAACAACAAGCCTCTCCCTGAAGTACTCGAACTTTAATCTAGCTAGTGGATTCATCAGTACATCTGCAATCTGCTTGTCCGTCATAACATACAGGAGCTTCACAGCTCCTCTCTGCACCATATCCCTGATATAGTGATATTTGATCTCTATGTGTTTCGACCTGTCATGAAACACTAGGTTCTTGGATAGCTTCACACAACTCTGGTTATCATAAAAGATACCAGTAGCATCCAATGGGAGATCAAATAACTTAGACAGTAGCTTCAGTAGCCATACTACCTCACAACTAGCTGAATAGGCTACAACATACTTTGCCTCAGTTGTACTCAGTGCTACGGAGGACTGCTTCCTGCTAAACCAAGAGATCACACCTGATCCTATACTGAAGCATCATCCAGATGTGCTCTTCCTATCTACAGCACTTCCAGCCCAATCTGAATCAACATAACCCTGCAGGTTAAACTTTTGATTCGCTTCATACTTGAGCCCATAATCCACTGTACCCTTCAGGTACCTCAGAACATGCTTTACAGCAATTAGATGAACACTCCTCAGATCTGTCAGGAACGAACTCAATGTGTTCACAACAAAGAAAATATATGGTCTTGTGTTCGTTAGGTACATCAAGGACCCAGTCATCTAACGATACATAGAGATATCAACTGGCTCAGATGAAGCATCGCATATAAGCTTCAGGTTCGATGCCATAGGTGTGGCCATGGGCTTGCAATCCATCATCCCGAATCTCTTCAAGATATCTACTGTGTACTTCCCTTGACCAAGGAAGATCCCACCTGCACTCTTCCACACCTCCATACCTAGGAAATAATGCATCATTCCCAAATCTTTCATATCGAACTCGGCAACAAGCTTCCTCTTAGTATCTACAATCAATATGTCATCTCCTGTTACAAATAAGTCATCCACATACAGGAGTAGAATCATAGGATTCCCTTCCTCAACCTTGTAGTAAAGGTTGGAATCCGCTTTACTCTTGGTAAAGCCCAAACTAGATAGGAAAATCTCCATCCTACCATACCAAGTTATGGGATCTTGATTCAAGCCATACAAGGCTTTCTTCAATCTGCACACATATGACTCCTTGTCATGTATTTCAAAACCGAGTGGCTGCTCCACATATACTTCCTCTTCAACTACACCATTCAAGAAAGCAGTCTTGACATCCATCTGGTTTATTTTCCATTTCATTGCTGTAGCCAGGGCAAGTACTGTTTTGATGGAAGTATACCTGGCTACAGGAGCAAAAGATTCTTCATAATCTATTCCCTCTTTCTGAGAGAATCCACGAGCTACGAATATTGCCTTGTATTTCTCTACATTGCCATCTGCAGAATGCTTGATTTTGTAGATCCATTTGGAATTCACAACAAACTTCTCTTTAGGTCTTGGGACAACATCCCAAACATCATTCTTCATTATTGATTGGTATTCCTCAACCATGGAATCCTTCCATTCTTTCTTTTCCGCTGCTTCTTCATAACTGGAAGGTTCTTTGCTCATAATGTCACATAGTAAAGCAACATAGCTGGTATGTGATCTGGTTCTCTTCTTTGCTCCGTGTTCTTCTTCTGGAATGCCAAATCTTTCTACATATTGAATGAGCTCTCTAGCCCATGCAGGTTTCCTCTTGTGAGAGTTATCCTCATGGGGTGGATCTACAGGTTCTTCTGGATCTTCAAACTCATGAACAACTTCTAGAATTGCTTCAGTCATGGTAGTGTCTTGAAATCTAGTTTCCTTAGGTTCTTCATAAACTTCGATAGGTGCCTTCCTTGATTTGATGAATGCTGAGTTTTCATCAAATGTTACATCCTTGCTGACATCAATCTTCTTGAACCCTGGAAACTATATTCTGTAAGCCTTCAAGCTTTCACTGTAACCCACAAAGATACCCTTCTTTCCTGAAGGATCTAGTTTGGTCCTCTTTTCCTTTGGGACATGAGTGTATACTAGACAACCAAATATTCTGAGATGGATGACTTCAGGTTTCTTACCAGAAAAGAACTCTTCTGGTGTCTTGTTGTCCAATATCTTGTGGGGTGTTCTTTTCTGCACATATACAACTGTTCTAGCTGCTTCTGCCCATAGATGCATAGGTAGATCCTGGTCATGCATCATTGCCCTTGCTGCTTCCATGATTTTTTTGTTCTTCCTTTCTGCAACTCCATTCTGTTGAGGATTATAAGGAGCAGTCAACTCCCTCTTAATCCTTGAATCACTGCAAAGCTTCTTGAAGTCACCTGAAGTGAATTATCCACCATTGTCGGATTTGAATGTTTTGATCTTCTTATCAGTTTGATTCTCCATCAAGGTTTTGAATTCCTTGAACTTATCAAACACCTCATCTTTGTTCTTCAAGAAGTAGACCCAAGTCTTCCTAGAAAAGTCATATATGAAAGAGACATAGTAAACATACCCACTTAGAGAACTGGATGACATGGTACCACAAACATCTGAGTGGATGATTTCCAAGATGCCTTTTTCCTTGCTTTCACTACTTGGAAATGCCTTGTTAATGTTCTTTCCTTTTGCACATACTTTGCAAACACCTTCATGCTTGGTCTTGATTTCAGGAAGACCTTCTACAGCCTTACTTGCAATTGGTAATACTCTGTAGTGCATATGTGGAAGTCTTCTATGCCAAAGTTCACTTGGCTCCATGGAATCATGCACCATGGCATGTTCAGGTTGTCCTTTCAATTTATACAAACCTCCCTCTTACTCTCCAATCACCACTGCATCATCTATGGTCTTTCCCTTTGGCCACATTAGGACTTGGCCATCCACAAATGCAACCCTCATACCTTTTGCATCCAATGGAGAGATGGAGAGTAAGTTCTTCTTGAGCCTAGGTACATAAAGGACTTCTTTCATCTTCAAAGATTTTCCAGAATCTAGGTTATAGGAGGCTTCACCACTTCCTTTGATGGGATATTGATAATCATCCCCAAGTTTCACTTTATGAGGTGATTCATGTTCAGACAGATTTACAAAAGATTCTTTAAACCCAGTCATGTGTTTGGAAGCCCCACTGTCAATTAATCAATCATTACAACCATGGGAGATTATACCTGTGAGAGTAGAGATTAGGACATACTCTTCTCCATTTGATGAGTCATCTTCACTTTCTGCCTTATCTTTCTTCTTTGGAGGTTCATCATCTTCGGCAGCATGAGCATGGTACCTTCTTTTGTTACCCTTCTTCTTCTTGCTGGAGTTGTTGTTGTTGTGGTTGTCCCTTTTGTTCTTGGGACATTCTGAAGCAAAGTGACCCTTCTCATTGCAAGTGAAACACCTTAGATCTTTCTTGTCTTTGTGATAATGATGAGAAGATTTATTCTTGTAATGGGATGGATCCCTCTTGAACTTGCCCTTCTTAGTGTGAGCTGTGAGAGCTTGATATTCATTCCCCATATTTTCTTCTCTTGCCACAAGCCTTGCTTCTTCTTGAGAAGATTCCTCCCACAATCTGCTGAAGGAGATTAATTTCTTTCTGGCATAGATCCCCTGGATAAAAGAGTCCCATGACCTAGGTAGGCCATTCAAACTGGTCATAACAATTTCACCATTCTCCACCATTTCATCTACAGCTTCAAGTTGTTCCTTGATCTGAGTGACCTTGGAGAAATAGGATTGAATGGTTTCTCCATTTGACATCTTGACCCCTTTCAATTGATTCCGCAAGGTCATCTTTCGATTTATGTTCTTCCCTTCAAATAGATTGGTCAAAGAGTCAAACATCTGCTTGGGTGTCTTTAGAGAAGACACATGGGGTATGAGATGGTCTTTGATAGAATCAACAATGATTCTATTTTCCTTGACCAAGTTCTTCTTATGCAATACCTTAGCCTCTTCCTCCTCTGGGATAGGGATGTTTTCTTTTATATATGAGTCCAACTCATTCTCTTCAAGGATTAACCCAATCCTATACTTCCAATCTCAGAAGTTATCAGCCCCTTCAAGCTTATCCTCAAGCTTGGTGTGGTGAGACATCTTAAAGAGTACTTCAAATGGAAATAGAAAAGATTTAGGTCTTACCACTTGAAATGATGAAAACTGGATCTGGTCTTGGATTAGGGTTTGTCGAAAAAACCCTAAAAATTCAAAATGTGAATTTCAACTTTCTGAAAGGATAGAAAGATGCACCTTAATGAGCTGATTAGCTTGGTGTATTCAGAATTTGAGATCAGCAAAGCTTTACCCTTCAGATTTGCCTTTTTGTCCTCTTGAGTTCACTAGGGAGAGCCCTGAATTAGGGTTTGAGTTTCCTGGAGATCTACCCAGCCCAAAATCTCAATACAAATCTCTAAACTTCGATTTTTGCAAGGAGCTTCTAGCTATGTCTTCAGATTTCAGAAATTCCTATTTTTGTGGAAACCCTAATTTTTAGGGCCAAATGTGAAAATGCTCAGAATTGAATTTTGATTGGATAGATAGATTCTCCTTGATGAGTAGAGTCAATCTACTATACTTCTTTTCCAAAATCTGTGGAGAGAAACCCAATAAACAAGAAACTCAAGTTTTCGTCACTGCAAAATGTCTTCTTCTCAGGTTAGCTCTGATACCATGTTAAATTTGAGCATTAATTCAATATAATCTAGGATCTTTACTGAGAGAATAACATGTATAGTATATCAATGCATAACAATCATATCAAGCATTTCAAGCATCATAAGAATCAAAAGCATGAGAGACAAGAGACACCGAGTTTCCGTGGGGAAAACCCTAAGGTGAAAAACCCCACAACTTCCTCGGAGATAGAGAGAGCAATGGCTCAACCAAAGTACAACCAAAATACACTGAGATAGTCTCCTAGTAGCAGATGATCCTCCTCCTCACTAGTGCGCCACTTTCTGAGTGAGAGAAGTATGAGTTATCGAGTGATCAAATAGAGATCTCCCGATCTCTATTTATACTTAACCTGTTTGCCCAGTTACACTATGGGGCCGACTTGTCTAGCTAGGTACATCCAAAATATAATATATATTTCAGGGCCGACCCCACACATGGTGGTCTAATGACCCATCGAAAAGCATACATACTTGCGACACTTGTCAATACACATGATGACACTTCCTTATAGAGGAATAACACATCTCTTATAAGGGTACAATAAATATATATGAAATACATTCCGAAGTTACATATACATCAACACCCAGACACACTTACAGGACTTCTTGGAACCCATATTTGTTGCACGGTTGAAATTCTATGCTTCGGTAGGTATCCAACTGGTGTCCCTGAAAGCCTTTGGGATACGAGTTGGAGCGGGCCATAGAATGATGACCATGGCTCGGATCGACAAACATTCGACTCTGTTGGATTCAGGACATCAGGATAGTGCTAGGGGAGCCCCTCTTCTCTAGTCCCATGGCTTAGATGTCAACTTTTAGGTCCATTTTGGAAACTAGGGTTTTGCTTGAAGTAAGGAACTATGCGGTTTTGCACATAGGGGTTAATTTTGCAAAATTTTGATTTCGATTCTAGAACTAGACATTCAAAGAATGGAAATCAAATCTGCCACACTGTACCCTTGGTAAATTTCTATGTCCTTAGTGTGCCACATCATTTAACATTTCCTTAGTGTTCCACTATATTTGCATTTTGAGTAATTAATGTCATTTTTAAGGATTCAAAGTTCCAAATAAAAAATGGAGGCGATGTTTCGTCGATGATATCCCTTTGATCATTTCTAGGTTTGTTTGATCAAAGTAACCATGAGCCTTTGCCATCAAGTTATGGGGGAATACTTGCCAAATCATAATGAACAACCATTACATTATCATTTGTATCAATCAAGTACATTCAATTTTAAATACATTTTCATATGAGGATAATCCATCCTTTTTACAAGCATAGGACCATGAACATCTTATTTTCCTTCATCAAAACAACATTATCAAGGAATATCATTAAACTAGTTAGGTATTTCATTTTTAATGGATTATGTATGATTACTTTTGCATTACACATTTTTTTATGCCCATTCAACATATTTAGAGCCATGCTTCACCACTGAGATATTTTTTGCAATGACTCATGGTTCAAGGCATGTACAGGACCCTAAATGTAGAAAGGATGTACATTTAAACATGAATTAGTATTATGACAAGTGGAAAATGGACATATGAAAGAGGTAAAGAACAAAACCGGGTCTTACATATTAGGGTTTAGTAAGGATAAGGTTTATATCTTCAACGATTTTATGAGAGTGAATTCACGACCAACTATTGGTTAGCATATTGGAACAAACTAGGGTATATTTGTTGTATATTTGACCATATGTACATGAAGGCCCAATGAATTTTATTACACTTTAGTTCATGCATTCCTTGCCATTGTACTTGATACTTTGCCATTGTTTTTAGCATGCTATTGTAGGCACACTTAAACTGAACTTCATAGATGTGCATGTACGTATCGTTTAATAAAATATGATAGCATTAATGAAATGTGTAACATCTACTAGACTTCCTCGTAGTTTGTGAAAATGTCATAGGCTTACATTGATAATATGCATGGCATGTTTTACATGACAGAGGTTATTCAAACGTATTTTGACATATTTTGTTAACTTTTGTTGTTTCCTTGCAACCATAATCCTGATCAATGGGTATGAACCCTTAGAGTTGACAAAAACCACAATTTAAAATTAGATATAAAATAGCATGCATGTACTGAGTTCATTGAACTGTTGAAAGATATTATTAGTTTGTTCCATTAAGATAATGTTTTCATAACACAATGGTGAGATGTTACTTGATCAATGCAACAAATATAAGAGAATAAATATTGCTTAAAATGTAATTATATAAATTTCAGAAGCATAATTTATCAATTTGTGGAAGATATAAATCATCACAAGAACAAGTGGAAACTCAAGAGAAAATATGCAATATGTTGTATCAGGCATTGATAGTCGAATGTTTGTAATACAAAATATGGCAAAGTAGCCGTCCCTTAAATGGAATGTCAATGTACATGTATTGTAACATCCCGATAATTTTATAAAAATTTAAAATTTTTTATAACAATGAATATTGTTAATAATTGTAATTATGGAAATAATAAATGCTGTGAAAAAAAACTCTCTAGTGGTATAACTTCGCATTGTCCAGGTATTGGTTAAAATGCTTGTAATTATTATCATATGTCTAATGGCATTATCATCAATTTATTGATACCAAAATCTATTGCTGAGGCTATGCGAAAGTTATGAATCTAGTGCTTATACTATAGAGCTTATCGTTCTGTCTTGATTCTATTTAGACTATTCTAAGTCTGAATTCATGATTTGATTATTAATGCAAGATTAATATATGAGTGGTCTAAAGACTATCGTTATGAACTTGACATTATAGGGTATAATGTCACCATTCGAATCTCAACTAGATATTCATCTATCAATTGGGCTTGTAATACATGGCTATCATTTTAGCGTTGTATTAAGTGACTATACTTATAAGTTCATGCTCTTATTATGGGTTTGCGGTTCATAGCCTTGTATCAAAACCTACAATGCACATGGCACGTGGCTTATACAATTGTGATGATGTTGTAATACTTACTAATTTCATATGTTTTAATATAGCATCAAGGGATTAATGCGTTTGTATAATGTATAGGTTATATTACAGGTTACTATATTTGTTATGTTCCGACCTTGCATCCAAACCAACGCATTGCTACTATGGAGCTAATCCATACAAAGGGTTGATCGTGACAGGGTGAAGAGTTTAGTTGGTTCCAACTGCCGTATTAATGACTTAGCATACGTTGCAGGTTTGTAAGGTGAAGTGGAAGCCGATTTTTCCAGTATCACGTGGTTGTACAAATGGTAATGACTCCATGGTTTGAGCTAGGCTATGCTTTGGCTCTCACGTAATTCAATTGGTAGCTTGGTAAGAGTGACAATTTAATGTAGTAATGATTACAGTTGGGTGCAAACATCGACGTGCCTTGATGGGAAACTCTACACCGTTGATCCCTGAGAGGTGTGGGGATGAGATTGATGCTCGATCTTTGCATGGTAAAATGAGAAATTTGGTGTTTCAGTCCTTCATTGTTGCGTTTGTTTTGGAGGGAGGTCATGAAGCCGACCGGTTCATGCGAGTTAGGGTTCTCGGTATCGAGCTTTGCACCTCTGCGTGGTAGTGTGATGAGTTCGCAGGTGGTGCCATAGCACTGTTCTTTGACAGAGGTGTTGCATGTGGTTAATTTTTTTTTTGGTGGTTGTGGTTCGTAAACCAATCCTGTGATGGTTATAGAGTTTGCGGTGTCTGGTTTCGTTGCTGCTTTGAATGTGCTTACCAGTGTGGCGTGTCTATGGTTCAGCATTCCAACTCAACGGTAATTCTCACAATGCAATTTTTTCTATTTTCTTTCCAGTGATATATATTTTTTTAATGAAGTTTTCCTCGGTTTGTAACCCTTCGAGCCATGTTTGGGAAGGTACCCAACACGCAGGATGAAAGCAAGGTTTGGGAGTGGGAGGTGATACATCCAAAACTTAGTAACTTCTGGGTGTTCTTGAAACCCCATGGGTGCCCTTTTTGTTTCAAGTTTTTGATGGTGACTGTAAACGCCGAGGGTTGGATTTATAGGACCCTAATCCGGCAATGGATTTCAAGTTTTTCAACTTTAAATGAAGATAGTCTGTACAAGGTAGTCTTTAGTTGTTTGAGTTGTCGCTCAACTCTACTGCCCATTAAGGGTATGCATTTAAGTGGCTTGTTTCCCCACGGATCCACTTTAATGTTGTGCTTTTGCTAAGGGTTAAACCCTATGGACTGTTGTACCACCATGAAACTTTGTTAAATGATTTTTACTGCCGGTGCCTAAGAGCTAAGGGTTTCCTTTTGCTCGCTCTACTTGCGTTTTGGATGGAGTGCCACCATTTGAATATCATGTGGTTGGAATGTTTGAAACAGAGGTCGAGCATCATTGTAGGTAGCTTCCACTGTCCATCACCATTGCTCGTTAGGTTTGGAAATGAGAGCTATGAAATGTTTTGTTTGATAATGGGAAAATGATACCACCATGTCTTATGGTTTTACGAAGGTGCTCTATTTGTGACCGTATTTTTGCTTTCGGTTTGCATGTCTGAGAAATATTGGAATTATGGAATTTGCAATGTGGATGATGGCTAAGTCACACGTTCTTCTTCTTTTGTTTAAATGAATGGAACCCTTCTGTTTTAAATGCAACCATGCTAGTGGTTTGAGGATCAAACCCGAGCCTGGGTCTCAATCTGTACATAACTATTTTGAGGTGTAGTTTGTTTGTTTATACTATGGTCGTGAGTTTTGGGTGGGCAATGATGTGGCCATCGTGCCGTCGGTCTCTGTGAAATTCCTTGATTGTTGAATTGTTTATTTGTAATCTCAGAATGAAACCTAGCGTATGGTTGCTATTATTAGATAGGAATTATGATAGGGTTTAGAGTCCCGTACTTTCTAGGGTTAGGTCGCTCAAATAATACTTTGTTTTTGGTTCAAAAAGATAGGGGATTGATGTATAGAAATTAGAAGTGTAACTAGGAAAAGAAATAATTATGGTGTGTTTGCATGCGGATACTGTGGATTACTGTACTTATTGAAAAATGCATAAGATACGTACTTGTTCTTACAGCTGGTTAAAAGAAAACTTATAGAAGAAGAGAATAACAACTGTATGATGCAGATGGATTTTTCTTGCAACAATGAACTAAAATCGTAGATATTTGATGAGTAAAATGGATGTGTATTCTTAGCTTTTTCATGCAGAAAATTAAGTGTTCAGTTTTGTTTTCAAGAATGAAAATTAGGTGAACAGTATAATCAGTCGGTGCAGAGATTTAATTTGCAGCTGCTAAAATATCTAGAAAATGAAATGCCTGGGAAATATAGATTTGTGCATGTGTGTCTCTCTGTGTTAAGAAATAGATGAATGTTATGTTTTACCTCAATGAACAGATTTAATGCTACCTATCTGTACTGGAGTACGATGCAGCCTCATGCATGGGGAAAAATGCATAGGAGTCATTTTATTAGTTAAACAATTAAAATTAAATCAGAATTTTAAACATTTTATTGCTACTGATCATTAATAATATTTCTAAACCAATTACTGAAAGAAATAATGCAACTAGAAAACATGAAAAAATGTAGAACCTAAGTGAGGTAGGAGAAACAAATCACCCAAGAAGCCTGTTCCACCCAACCTATTCCTAAACAGCCAAGATACCTGCCTTAGGACCCCCGAGCCTGTTCACTGATCCACCAGGAGGAAGAAACTTCAGAATCTTAGGACCTCCCCTTGCAGCAGGAATAAATTTATCCAGCCTTACAGGCTTATCAGTGTTGAGATATTGTAACTTCAAAGAATATTATATTTGTACTTTATTATTCCGGAGATGATTCATTCCTCCGTGAAGATCTTATTGTATATCCGGAGATGTTTATTCCTCCGTCGGAATGTGGTAACTTGGGTTATTAGACTTCCCTAGTGGGGGTCGGCCCTGTATGTGTTATGTGGGTCAAAGGGTTATTAGACCACCCTAGAGGGGTCGGCCCAGTCAGTTATAATGGGGTATTTAACCTAATGGTTAAATACGAGCCTACATGTACTTGTGTAAAATACATATCAGAGTAGTGTATAAATAGAGGAGGTGTGTTCCTCATTATACACATTCACTCACTTGAGGATAGCACACTTGTGGAGGAGAGGTCTGCTATTGTGGAGGAGGAGATCATGTCTCAGGGTTTCATCTTTGTATATTTCTGGTCATCTATATTGAGGAAGCTTTGCTGGGTTTTCTACCCCATGAGGGTTTCCCAGGATAAATCTCTGTCTCTTGTGTTTATGCTGTGCTTGTTGTTTCTTCAGTGATCCTGTATATGCTATTATTGTGAAATGGAATGTAATGCTGCTATTTTATTTCTTAGCATATTGAATTTTAACATGGTATCAGAGCTAACCTGAAGGAAGACAAGGTATGGCACTAAAGACACTTGCTTAGTTACGACAATTTGAAGGTTAGGGTTTTACATAGCAAAAACCAGTCATCGTAGCACTTTCGCTATAAATCCATTTTGGCGAAGTTTTCGGATCTGAAATTGTTACAGGACGAATATTAAATCTCCAGGTACCTTGTGTCCAAAGGACAACCTCTAATTCATTGTAATTTGTGATTTATGATCTGTACAATATAGGGTTTCTGCCTCTTCCAGATCTGAGTCAAAATCAGGTGACCTTGGGAAAAAGGTCATATCTGGGGCTAGGAAGCTCCAAATGAAATTTCGTAAAAAGTGAAAGGTATTACACAGTCTGTACTATCTCAGAAAACTTTTTCAGAGGCCGAAGTTGAACCAGTGACACGTGGCACTCCGTACAAGTGCGCTCTCCTGTATTATACCATAAACAGGTCACGTTGCAACATTTGGCATAACTCTCTCTCAGAGAGTCCAATTGAGGTCAGACCTGTCAGGATGGAAAGGTAACAGGCAGAGCTATCTCAGAAAACTTTTTCAGAGGCCGAAGTTAAAACAGTGACAAGTGGCACGCCGTACAAGTTCGCTCTCCTGTTTTATCCCAAAACAGGTCACGTTGCGACATTTGGCATAACTCTCTCTCAGAGAATCCAATTGAGGTCAGACCTGTCAGGATGGAAAGATAACAGATCAGGCTATCTCAGGAAACCTTTTCATACCCTGTGGATCAAAAATTTTGGAGTTACACCAGAAACAATCAGCTCCAGGTCCAGTTCTTGCAAATCAAGTTGATAGGGCTAATCCTAGAAGAAGATGGATTGGTCACCTGCATAAGTGAAGGAGTTCCTGTTTCAAAAGGAGATGAGGCTAAGGCTTTACATAAGGAGATTACAAGCGATCTCGACAGGTATGACTCATCGAGGTATGTTTTGAGATTTGTTCATGATTAAGTTTATGGTATGTTTGTCTTCATGTTATTACGGTTAGTACAATCTTGATTTTAGATTTGTTGTATCACCTTGACAAAATTATGAATGCATCATAGAAGATATTCATTGGTTAGGGTGTTGACACTTATGATTGTACTAATGCATTATGATGTTGTGTGAGGTTGATGTTGTCTGCTAACAAGACACAGGTACATCTCAAAAGACAAATCAGGCTCCATGACCATGAAAACATGAAGACAAAGACTCGTCCATAATCTTTCTTCTACTTACGAGGTATGTATGACTTTGTTATATTATGCTTAACCTATGAGACATGCAGGTTCTAGCTCAGGATCTCTAAATCATTGAAGAGATTGTTTAAGTATGTTGTACATAACCAAGTAGGTATACTAATCCAGGTATGTTTCCCATGAATCTTACCTTGTGTTAGGATCCCTTATATAAGTATACTTGGAATGATTGGTTATGCTTATTCATAAAGTTAGTAATCAAGGGATTATGCATATTATATATTTTATCTTGATTGATGATATGCATGAGTAAAAGAAGACTTCCCTGAAATCTTGAATACTAATGATCATGACTATACATATTCAAGATTATTTAGAATTAGAATGTTTTGAGAATATACTAATGAATGAATGTTTGTGTATGAGATCATGAGGATGACACTAGTGCACACTTGAGCATGCACAGTGGTACAGAATGAATAGAAGTTCAAAGGACATATAGAAGATCAAGCGGGAGGCAACCACACAAACATAAAAGATAAGTATTTGAGTTGTTATTTGAAATAGTAAATGATATTTCTTGTATGCATATTTGTATTCCTAAAACATATCATGCTGAGTAGAGCATTGAACATTATACTACTAATATGCATATGATTGGTAAGTTGGACAAACATTCCATTGTTGCTTGTCTAGAATGAAACCTCTTTGCTGACATGCTGAGAGCTGTGCACACTCTCGATAGTATGTTCTGGTAGAGATGGAAGGCATCTAGATAGCCACTGTATGCATACAGGATATGGGAAAGTGTTGTGCCAAAGTATTGGTCAAGATAGTTGCATAACTATGTAAATGATATCTGTATGCATAATAGGTTATCATGATTTCATGATTATGAAGGATTACTAATCATGTACTTAATTTTGTTTTGTAGGAAAGATCATGAAGAATAATGAACACCAAACAAGTGATGGATGTTCAACAAGAAGATTTACAAATCAAAAAAAATATAGAAGGCTTGGGGCTAGAAGATTCTCTTAGAAAGAGGAAGAGAATCATGATGAGATGTTTGCTCCAAGTGGCTAGACAAGACCATTCTCTTAATGGTACAATTAAAGAAGAAGTGTGAATCAGGTTCTGTATGGGTTCCCAGGATCGATAGTATATTGATGAGAATACATGTGGGGATTGTATCATCCTTGAACACATGTTCTAAAGTGAGCCGTAGACGTATGGTCTCCGAAAATGAAGTCCTTAGTGGACAGGTAGGGATTGTATCATCCCTGGACTTCGGTCCCTGAATAGATCCGTAGACGTATGGTCTCCGAAAATGAAGTCCTTAGTGGACAGTTGAGGGGATTGGTTCATCCCTGGACTTTCAGTCCTAAAGGGAGCCGTAGACGTGAGGTCTCCGAGAATGAAGTCCTTAGTGGACAGTTGAGGGGATTGGATCATCCCTGGACTTTCAGTCCTAAAGAGAGCCGTAGACGTGAGGTCTCCGAGAATGAAGTCCTTAGTGGACAGTTGAGGGGATTGGATCATCCCTGGACTTTCAGTCCTAAAGAGAGCCGTAGACGTGAGGTCTCCGAGAATGAAGTCCTTAGTGGACAGTTGAGGGGATTGGATCATCCCTGGACTTTCAGTCCTAAAGAGAGCCGTAGACGTGAGGTCTCCGAGAATGAAGTCCTTAGTGGACAGTTGAGGGGATTGGATCATCCCTGGACTTTCAGTCCTAAAGAGAGCCGTAGACGTGAGGTCTCCGAGAATGAAGTCCTTAGTGGAAAGTTGAGGGGATTGGATCATCCCTGGACTTTCAGTCCTAAAGAGAGCCGTAGACGTAAGGTCTCCGAGAAGTGGGGATTGTATCATCCCCGGACCTTGGTCCCTGAATTGATCCGTAGACGTATGGTCTTCGAGAATAAAGTGAGGGGATTGCATCATCCCGGAACCACTGGTTCAAAATGTACGTGAGGACTGCATCGTCCATGAACTGGGTTCAAAATGTACGTGAGGACTGCATCGTCCATGAACTGGGTTCAAAATGTACGTGAGGACTGCATCGTCCATGAACTGGGTTCAAAATGTACGTGAGGACTGCATCGTCCATGAACTGGGTTCAAAATGTACGTGAGGACTGCATCGTCCATGAACTGGGTTCAAAATGTACGTGAGGACTGCATCGTCCATGAACTAGGTTCAAAATGTACGTGATGGGATTGCATCGTCCCTAGACATGAGACTTGTCTTAAAGTGATAAGGACTAATCATCCTGTAAGTAGATTGGGATTGCATCGTCCCTAGACATGGTGAGGTGTCTTAAAGTGATAAGGACTAATCCTCCTGTAAGTAGATTGGGATTGCATCGTCCCTAGACATGGTGAAGTGTCTTAAAGTGATAAGGACTAATCATCCTGTAAGTAGATTGGGATTGCATCGTCCCTAGACATGGTGAGGTGTCTTAAAGTGATAAGGACTAATCATCCTGTAAGTAGATTGGGATTGCATCGTCCCTAGACATGGTGAGGTGTCTTAAAGTGATAAGGACTAATCATCCTGTAAGTAGATTGGGATTGCATCATCCCTAGACATGGTGAGGTGTCTTAAAGTGATAAGGACTAATCATCCTGTAAGTAGATTGGGATTGCATCGTCCCTAGACATGGTGAGGTGTCTTAAAGTGATAAGGACTAATCATCCTGTAAGTAGATTGGGATTGCATCATCCCTAGACATGGTGAGGTGTCTTAAAGTGATAAGGACTAATCATCCTGTAAGTAGATTGGGATTGCATCGTCCCTAGACATGGTAAGGTGTCTTAAAGTGATAAGGACTAATCATCTTGTAAGTTGATTCGGGATTGCATCATCCTTAGACATGGTGAGGTGTCTTAAAAGGATAAGGATTGATCATCCTGTAAGTTGATCTGGATTGCATCATCCATAGACATGAGAGATGTCTTAAATTGAGAGGGATTGATCATCCCATAAGTGGATCAAGATTGTATCATCCTTGGACCTATGTCCTAAAGTGAGAGGGATTGACCATCCCGTAATTGGATCATGTGTGTTGCAGGGTATGCTGCTGTTGTGTATACTTGTATCAGTGTGGATACTTGTATTGATAGATGTATTAGTAAGAATACATGCTTTTGATGATCCAGATGGTGTAGATGAGATGATCCAGATGCTGTAGATCGAGATGATCCAGATGCTGTAGATCAAGATGATCCAGATGCTGTAGATCGAGATGATCCAGATGTTGTAGATCGTGATGATCCAGATGCTGTAGATCGAGATGATCGAGATGCTGTAGATCGAGATGATATGACAATGCTGATAATTGTGAGATAACGATGCGGATGATCGTAAGATGACGATGCTAATGATCGTGTGATGACGATGCTGATGATCGTGAGATGACGATGCTGATGATCGTATGATGACGATGATGATGATCGTGAGATGACGATGCTGATGATCGTGAGATGACGATGCTGATGATCGTATGATGACGATGCTGATGATCGTGAGATGACGATGCTGATGATCGTGTGATGACGATACTGATGATCGTGAGATGACGATGTTGATGATCGTGTGATGACGATGTTGATGATAGTGAGATGACGATGTTGTTGATCATGTGATGACGATGCTGATGATCGTGTGATGGCGATGCTGACAATCGTGAGGATTCAGATATTGATGTTGCTGTAGCTGTTTGAGTGCTGCAGAAGATAAAGACTCAGTACTGAAGATGTTGATGTTCCAGTATTGAAGATATTCCAGTAACTGGTTGAGTTACTGATGATGTTGAGAAAGCTTCCAATGATTTATAGATGTATCATGTATGATGTTGATGACTCCTTGCTCGTGCAGATGCTGTTATAATATCCTTCTCGTTAAGGGGGAGTGTTGAGATATTGTAACTTCAAAGAATATTATATTTGTACTTTATTATTCCGGAGATGATTCATTCCTCCGTGAAGATCTTATTGTATATCCGGAGATGTTTATTCCTCCGTCGGAATGTGGTAACTTGGGTTATTAGACTTCCCTAGTGGGGGTCGGCCCTGTATGTGTTATGTGGGTCAAAGGGTTATTAGACCACCCTAGAGGGGTCGGCCCAGTCAGTTATAATGGGGTATTTAACCTAATGGTTAAATACGAGCCTACATGTACTTGTGTAAAATACATATCAGAGTAGTGTATAAATAGAGGAGGTGTGTTCCTCATTATACACATTCACTCACTTGAGGATAGCACACTTGTGGAGGAGAGGTCTGCTATTGTGGAGGAGGAGATCATGTCTCAGGGTTTCATCTTTGTATATTTCTGGTCATCTATATTGAGGAAGCTTTGCTGGGTTTTCTACCCCATGAGGGTTTCCCAGGATAAATCTCTGTCTCTTGTGTTTATGATGTGCTTGTTGTTTCTTCAGTGATCCTGTATATGCTATTATTGTGAAATGGAATGTAATGCTGCTATTTTCTTTCTTAGCATATTGAATTTTAACAATCAGTCAATGGGACTTGCACCAGCATCTCTAGTTTGTCCTTCTCATAAAATTTTTGTAGACTTATACTTGCACTCTCCACAGCCTCCCTATTCGAATCTCTCAGTCATCACCTGATGCACATGAGGAAATGTTTCTGCAGAAAACATTCTAAGAGATCCCTGCTCAATTCGAATTTCCTTTTATATGCTGCCCAAGTATTTTGTAATTAATTGGTCATTAGTGAGCTACCTGCTCACCTCTCCCCACCTGGAGAGGAAATGCCACAATTTAGGGGAGTTGTCCCATACCAACAACTAATGGTGGAGTGCAAATGTTGCAATCTGTCCCATGTCTTCTTTCAGCCTCCATTCCTCCTAGTGGACTAGTGAACACTCTTGTAACAGCTTTCTTGAGTCTTTGTCTCCTATTTTCATTTATTAAATAATAATAATAATAAGTCATTACAGTCAGCTTTGACCAAATTGGTCATTAATTACAAAACTTGGTAATTATAATTTAACACAAAGTATTTTGCAAAAGAAATAATATAAAATAAATATCCTCTAAATTTGGGTAGGTGACATACACACCCCTTAAGCGTCAACATCGTCCTCGATGTTGCTTTATTCACCCACTAAGTGTTCCTAGAACATAGTTGGGTATGCTACCCGCATACTACTCTCCAACTCCCAGGTGGCCTCTGCTGGGCTATAGTGCTTCCATTGCACTTTTACTTGTCCAACGGTGCAGTTTCGGAGTAGAGTTTCTTTCCTTGCGAGAATACAGTCCGGTTCCACCGAAAAATCGCCGCCTTGTTCCACGTGAACATTATTCCAATTTACAACATGAGTAGGATCATGCACATATTTATTTAAAAATGAAATGTGAAAAACATTATGGATTTTGAGGTTTGAGGGTAAGGCTAATTGATATGCCACAGGTCCAACTCTTGACAAGATTTTGAAAGGACCACAATACCTGGGTGCCAGTTTGGCATAGCTTCCCAATTTTAATGATCTCTTTTTCAGCCTTACCTTAAGAAAAACATGCTCACCGACCTGGAACTCTTTATGAGTTCTTTTAAGGTTTGCTTGAATTTTCTGTCTATCTTGGGAAGCTTTAAGATTTCCTTGTACCTGCTTCACAATTAGTTCTAACTCCTGCAACAATTCAGGCCCTAAGGTGGCTCTGTTGATTGGATCACTCCACAAAACAAGTGTGTTACATTTCCTACCATAAAGAATTTCAAACGGGCTAAGCTTGGCTGAAGCATGGTAGTGATTGTTATACGCAAAATCTGCTAGATGCAAGTAGTCCTCCCACTTACCAAGCTGATCCTTAACATACATTCTGAGCATGGCTTCCAATATCTGGTTCACCCTTTCAGTCTATCCGTCTGTTTGCGGATGAAACACGGTACTGAATTTTAAGGTGGTATTTAACCCCTTGAACAAAGACCTCCAAAAATTTCCTGTGAACTTTGAATCTCGGTCCGAAACTATTACCTTGGGTATCCCATGCAGTCGGAAAATCTGCTTCATAAAAATTTATGCAATGTTAGGAGCTTTACGGGTAGTTTTGACAGGGATAAAATGGGCTGCCTTGCTAGTTTTGTCTACTACCACCATGATGGAGTCGAGCTATTTTTGATTCTTTGGTAACCCAGTGATGAAATCTATACTTATGATTTCCCATTTCCAGCTAGGTATAGGCAAGGGCTGTAGCAATCTAGGAGGATGCTGATGTTCCACCTTTACTTTTTGACAGTCAAAACACTTAGCTATATATTTTGCTACTTCATCCTTCATTCCGGGCCAATAGTACTCTTTTCGTAGTATTGTGATGGTTTTCTGATAACCTGGATTGCAAGAGTAGTGGCTTTTGTGCATCTCATCCAAAATCAGAATTTTTACTCCTGGTACATTTGGTACATACAGTCTGTTTTTGTACAACAATAAGCCATTTTCTTTCAAATTGAAATCTATTATAGAATTTTCAGAATTGTTTTCTGCTATCCTTTCCTATAATTTTATGTATTCTTCATCCTCTTTAATTCCCTCAAAAATCTGTTTTTCCAAATCTGTTGCATATGTGCTGATGGCTGAAATAAAATGTATCCTTGCATTATGACTTAACGCATCAACAACTTTATTCTCCTTCCCCTTAATGTGCTGAATTTCAAAGTCATACTCATTCAGAAAAGTTAGCCATATAGCTTTCCTAGCATTCAAATTTGTCTGATCTAATAAATATTTCAGTCCCATGTTATCCGTCATTAAGGTAAATTTTCTGCCAATAAGGTGGTGATGCCACATTTTCAAGGCATGAAGTACTGCTAACAATTCTAGATCGTAAGTAGAGTAGTTCTTCTCATGTATTTTCAGCTTCCTAGATTCATAGGCTACATCATGTCCCTCCTATGTTAGGACTCCTCCAAGTCCGTCATTACATGTGTCTATGCACACTACGAAATCCTTATTAGGATCTGCAATCCTCAAAATAGGCGCTGTAGTCAGTAATTTCTTTAACTTTTCAAAACTGTCCGCACATTTTTGATCCCAGACAAACTTCTTTCCTTTTTTTTCTGCAAAGATGTTATGGGGTTTGCAACCCTTGAAAACCCTTCAATGAATTTTCTGTAATAACCAGTAATACCCATAAATGATCGCACATCCGTCACATCTTTTGGAACCAGCCATTCATTAATGGCCTTTATCTTGGTGGGGTCAACTAAAATCCCTTCCTCAAATATTATGTGTCCTAAGTATTGAATGTTGTCTTTGTAGAAATCACACTTACTGAACTTAGCATATAACTGGTTCTCCCTCAGAACTTGCAAAATGATGTGTAGATGTTCATTATGCTCCTTGTTTTTAGATCATACTAAAATGTCATCAATAAACACAACTGCGAACTTATCTAAGTATTTGTGCAGAATTTTGTTCATTAAACACATCAATACAGCAGGGGCATTAGTCAATCCAAACGGCATGACAACGAACTCATAGTGTCCATAACGAGTTCTAAAGGATGTTTTGAAAATGTCTTCATCCTTCACACGAACCTGATGATATCCTGACCATAAATCAATCTTCGAGAATACCGTTGCTCCGCGTAGCTAGTCAAATAAATCGTCAATGCGGGGTGGTGGGTACCTATTCTTGATCGTCATTTTATTCAGTTGACGATAATCTATGCAAAGTCTTAGGGTACCATCCTTCTTCTTAACAAAAATGGCCGGTGCTCCCCAAGGAAACACACTGGGTCTTATGTATTTTTTATCGATCAGCTCCTTCAACTGAGATTTTAACTCATTCAGCTCTAGTATATTCATTCGATATGGAGCTTTAGAACTTGGTACTACACCTGGTATTAATTCAATAGTAAAATCCAGGTCTCTTTTGGGAGGTAATTCTGGAATCTCTTCAGGAAAAATATCTTGGAAATATTTTAAGACAGGTATGTCCTCTATTTTTAGTTTGTCCTCCTTAGTACTCAACTCATCATGCACTGCATTTACTGCAAACATCTAACATCCTTTTCTGACTGCCCTCTTTACTTACATGGCTGAAATCTGCCTAATGGATGTTTTACTAGGTATGCCTTTTACTTCTGTTGTCCTTCATCATCCAGGAAAATGAAACTTTTCTCATAACAATTCATAATGACATGATGGGTTTCTAAACAGTCCATACCAATTAGGATATCATATGATCCTAATGGAAAAATATTTAACTTGACCTGCGTTGTTAGTTGATTCATAGATAAAGCATAATTTCCCACAAAATCAAAAACCTTTCTTTTTGTTTCTGTTGCTAATCTAACTAACCAGGATTTATTGAATTTTTCTGTTTTCAACTTGATACTTTCTACAATAACTGGTGATATATAGCTTAGACTAGCACCAGGGTTAATCAAAATAGAAACTGGGTGGTTTTGTAGCATACCTTCAACCTTTACCATTGAGACTTGGTGTTCTACTTGCCGGTTGTCTAATGCTGCACTAATTCTAGGTACTTCCCTTGCCACATCTCCTACAGTAGCTTCAGACTATATGGAGTGAAAATGGTTGGTTGTCCGCTTCTTAAGGGGACAATATGAGGCATAATGAGGTCCTTGGCACTCAAAGCATTTTATAGGTGGCTTCTGCTCATTGGTCCTGGCAACATTGGGAACATTTCTGGGTGTTGTGAATTTCTGCTGCTGATTATTCCTGAAATTGTTCCCTTGAAAATTTCGATTCTAAAAATTTTTCCTCTGGAAACCGGAATTTCCACCATATCTGAAATTTTTCTTTTTCTGTTCAAAATTACTGGGATTTGGGTTTTTCCAGCTAGGTACCCCTTCTCTTTTCTTATTCTGGTCAAAGCAAAAAGTTGCTTTCCTCATGGCTTCTTCCAACGTCTTAGGGTTATCGTACTCTATTCTATCGTTTATGTTGAAGGGTAGGAAACTTAGGTACCTCTGGACCTTCAATTTTTCTTCCACCAAGTATGGCATGTACCTTAGCAAACTTAAAAACTTGTTGTTTAGTTCTTTCATGTTCATCGTTCCCAGTTTTAGATCATAGAATTTTTTGGATTTTTCTTCATAATACTGATCAGATAAGAATTTCTTTTTGAAGTATCTTTTAAAAGTACTCGAACTCACATCTCGGTCTTTTATGCCTTTTACCCTTTTGAGGTCTTGCCACCAAATATCTGCCTTCCCGATCATATTATAAATTGCCATTTTTTCCTTTAAGGATTCCGGATAGTCGTAGATCTGAAAATACTTTTTCATGCCAGACAGCCATGCTTCCGCTGTCTCTCCTTTCTTTGTTTCGCCATTGAAAGTTGGGGGTTTTATTTTCTTGAATTCACCAGATATCTGTTCGTAATGTTTATTTCTTTTTCTCTTTGGCTTGAAGTCTCCTTCATTGCTGTCACTAGAGTAGTTATGCTTCTTTTTACGTGGATGTTTGGCAGTTCTTGACGATGTTGAGTTGTTGTTTTCCTCAGCTGTTTTTGTTTTCTTATCCTCGCCTTCATGAGGTAGTTCATTAGTTTTGGAAGTATGTTCAATTTCCTGTTCATATCTCGGGTATTGGTCGAATAGTGCTTGCTTCAACTCCTCTTGTGTCCTAAGGATTCTTTCATTGTCCTGCTTTACTGACCTTATCTTTGCTTTCAATTCTTGAAAAGCACGTAATAATTATGATGAATCATTGCCCAGGTTGCCTTGGAATTGTTGTTCCGTACTATGGCTGTTTGGTGGAAATATGCCCCTCATATGTTCAGCTGATGCTTCCATATCTGTAAATTAAAAATAATTTTCTGTATATGACAAAATAATTTAAATTTGAGTTAGCGAAAATTTTCATAGTCATAAATTTTCTATTTGCATGTTTCTTGGACCGTTTTTAGGCCTAGAGTTTGAACATGAGCTCTGATACCACATGTAACATCCTGATAATTTTATAAAAATTTAAATTTTTTTATAACAATGAATATTGTTAATAATTGTAATTACGAAAATAATAAATGCTGTAAAAAAAACTCTCCAGTGGTATAACTTCGCATTGTCTAGGTATTGGTTAAAATTCTTGTAATTATTATCGTATGTCTAATGGCATTATCATCAATTTATTGATACCAAAATATGTTGCTGAGGCTATGCGAAAGTTATGAATCTAGTGCTTATACTATAGAGCTTATCGTTCTATCTTGATTCTATTTAGACTATTCTAAGTCTGAATTCATGATTTGATTATTAATGCAAGATTAATATATGAGTGGTCTAAAGACTATCGTTATGAACTTGACATTATAGGGTATAATGTCACCATTCAAATCACAACTAGATATTCATCTATCAATTGGGCTTGTAATACATGGCTATCATTTTAGAGTTGTATTAAGTGACTATACTTATAAGTTCATGCTCTTATTATGGGTTTGTGGTTCATGGCCTTGTATCAAAACCTACAATGCACATGGCATGTGGCTTATACAATTGCGATGATGTAGTAATACTTACTAATTTCATATGTTTTAATATAGCATCAAGGGATTAATGCATTCGTATAATGTATAGGTTATATTACAAGTTACTATATTTGTTATGTTCCGACCTTGCATCCAAACCAATGCATTGCTACTATGGAGCTAATCCATACGAAGGGTTGATCGTGATAGGGTGAAGAGTTTAGTTGGTTCCAACTGTCATATTAATGACTTAGCATACGTTGCAGGTTTGTAAGGTGAAGTGGAAGACGAGTTGGCCAGTATCACGTGGTTGTACAGATGGTAATGACTCCATGGTCCGACTTGGGCTATGCTTTGTCTCTCACGTAAGTCGACTGGCAGCTTGGTAAGAGTGACAATTTAATGCAGTAATGATTACAGTTGGGTGCAAACATCGACGTGCCTTGATGGGAAACTCTGCACCATCGATCCCTAAGAGGTGTGGGGCTGAGATTGATGCCTGATGTTTTCATGGTAAAATGGGAAAGTTAGTGTTTCAGTCCTTCATTGTTGCATTTGTTTTGGAGGGAGGTCATGAAGCCGACTGGTTGATGCGAGTTAGGGTTCTCGGTTTCAAGCTTTGCACCTCTGCGTGGTAGTGTGATGAGTTCATAGGTGGTGCCATAGCACCATGCTTTGACAGAGGTGTTGCATGTGGTTAATTTTTTTTTGGTGGTTGTGGTTTGTAAACCAATCCTGTGATGGTTATAGATTTTGTGGTGTTTGGTTTCATTGTTGCTTCCAATGTGCTTACCAGTGTGGCATGTCTATGGTTCGGCGTTCCAACTCAATGGTAATTCTCACAATGCAAGTTTTTTTGTTTTCTTTAGAGTGCTATATATTTTTTAAATAAATTTTTCCTCGGTTTGTAACCCTTCGAGCCATGTTTGGGCAGGTACCCAACACGCAAGATGAAAGCAATGTTTGGGAGTGGGAGGTGATACGTCCAAAACCTGGTAAGTTCTGGGTGTTCTTGAAACCCCGTGGGTGCCCTTTTTGTTTCAAGTTTTTGATGATGACTGTAAACGCTGAGGGTTGGAGTTATAAGACCCTAATACGGCAATGGATTTCAAGTTTTTCAACTTTAAATGAAGATAGTCTATACAAGGTAGTCTTTAGTTGTTTGAGTTGTCGCTCAGCTCTACTTCTTGTTAAGGGTATGCATTTAAGTGGCTTGTTGCCCCAAGGATCCACTTTAATGTTGTGCTTTTGCTAAGGGTTAAACCCTATGGACTGTTGTACCACCATGAAACTCTGTTAAATGATTTTTATTGCCGGTGGCTAAGAGCTGAGGGTTTCCTTTCGCTCGCTCTACTTGCATTTTGGATGGAGTGCCACCATTTGAATATCGTGTGGTTGGAATGCTTGAAACAGAGGCCGAGCCTCATTGTAGGTAGCTTCCACTGTCCATTGCCATTGCTTGTTAGGTTTGGAAATGATAGCTATGGAATGTTTTATTTGATAATGGGAAAATAATACCACTGTGTTTTATGGTTTTACGAAGGTGCTCTATTTGTGACCGTAGTTTTGCTTTCGGTTTGCATGTTTGAGAAATATTGGAATTCTGGAATTTGCAATGTGGATGATGGCTAAGTCACACATTCTTCTTCTTTTGTTTAAATGAATGGAAGCCTCCTATTTTAAATGCAACCATGCTAGTGGTTTGAGGATCGAACCCGAGCCCTGGTCTCGAACTATACATAACTATTTTGAGGTGTTTTTTGTTTGTTTATACTATGGTCGTGAGTTTTGGGTGGGAAACGATGTGGCCATCGTGTCGTCGGTCTCTATGAAATTCCTTGATTGCTGGATCATTTGTTTATAATCTCAGAACGAAACCTAGCGTATGGTTGCTATTATTAGATAGGAATTATGACAGTGTTTAGAGTCCTGTACTTTCTAGGGTTGGGTCGCTCAAATCATACTTTGTTTTTGGTTCAAAAAGGTAGGGGATTGATGTATAGCAATCAGAAGTGTAACTAGGAAAAGAAATAATTATGGTGTGTTTGCATGTGGATACTGTGGATTACTGTACTTATTTGAAAATGCATAAGATATGTACCTTTTCTTACAGCTGGTTAAAAGAAAACTTATAGAAGAAGAGAATAACAACTGTGTGATGCAGATGGATTTTTCTTGCAACAATGAACTAAAATAGTAGATATTTGATGAGTAAAATAGATGCGTATTCATAGCTTTTTCATGCAGAAAATGAAGTGTTCTGTTTTGTTTTCAAGAATGAAAATTAGGTGAACGGTATAATCAGTCGGTGCAAAGATTTAATTTGCAGCTGCTAAAATATCTAGAAAATGAAATGCCTGGGGAATATAGATTTGTGCATGTGTGTCTCTCTGGGTTAAGAAATAGATGAATGTTATGTTTTACCTAAATGAACAGATTTAATGCTACCTCTCTATACTGGAGTATGATGCAGCCTCACGCATGGGGAAAAATGCAGAGGAGTCATTTTATCAGTTAAGCAAATAAAATTAAATTAGAATTTTAAACATTTTACTGCTACTGATCATTAATAATATTTCTAAACCAATTACTGAAAGAAACCATGCAACTGGAAAACACAGAAAAATGTAGAACCTGAGTGAGGTAGGAGAAACAAATCACCCAAGAAGCCTGTTCCACCCAACCTACTCCTAAACATCCAAGATGCCTGCCTTAGGACCCCCGAGCCTGTTCACTGATCCACCAGGAGGAAGAAACTTCAGAAGCTTAGGACCTCCCCTTGCAGCAGCAAGAAATTTATCCAGCCTTACAAGCTTAGCAGTCAATGGGACCTACACCAGCACCTCTGGTTTGTCCTTCTCATAAAATTTTTGCAAACTTATACTTGCACTCTCCATAGCCTCCGTATTCGAATCTCTCAGTCATCACCTGATGCACATGAGGAAATGTTTCTGCAAAAAACATTCTAAGAGCTTCCTGCTCAATTTGAATTTCCTTTTATAGGTTGCCCAGGTCTTTTGTAATTAATTGGTCATTAGTGAGCTACCTACTCACCTCTCTCCACCTAGAGAGGAAATGCCACAATTTAGGGGAGTTGTCCCATACCAACAGCTAATGGTGGAGTGCAAATGCTGCCATCTGTCCCATGTCTTCTTTCAGCCTCCATTCCTCCTAGTGGGCCAGTGAACACTCTTGTAACAGATTTCTTGAGTGTTTGTCTCCTATTTTCATTTATTAAATAATAATAATAAGTCATTACAGTCATCTTTAACCAAATTGGTCATTAATTACAAAACTTGGTAATTATAATTTAACACAAAGTATTTTGCAAAAGAAATAATATAAAATAAATATCCTCAAAATTTGGGTAGGTGACATGTATCCCTAGGTACAACAATGTACATGTATGTCAAAATACACAGATATAGGACTATGCAACATCAAAAATCAATCTTTCACTTGTTTTCCCCGACTTTCCTCTATCAACCATCTCCCTAGGACCGGTCTGTAGCTCAGGAGTCTACAAAAAAAAGATCATTAATTTTATCAAATAAATGCACTAATACCCTACCATTAACAAAATTAAAAAATTAACTTATGGCCAAATTATTTATGACAAACACTCACCAAATCCAGTCGGGGTATAGATGCTTGTGGTGTGCTCATGGAAGGCCTCTCTATAGTTGTGCTCTGAAAATAGAAGATCATATCTCAATTAATTCAACAATTCAACATTGATCAACATGTTTGGGTAAACTGAATAAAAATACTTGGTCATTAATGAACATCTCACCACAAGAGGAGACCCAATCACAACAATGGATTGAGCGGGGGGGTCGTGAACTGCTACCACTAACGGCTACAATCATGAAATGGGGAAATAGTTAGACATGCATGAATAAAAAATATAGTAACATGGTTAAATATGATGCATTGTAATTGTTGAAATAGTTACCTCTTTATGACTTGTTGCTATTATAGATGCGGCACTAACTGCAGCATCAATGACCCTTGTTAGGTGAGGGGTAGATGGATATGCCATGTGTCTTCTATAGAGGACATCCACACCCTTTATAGGAGTGGATCCTCTCTTATACACTTGTCCCTTTTGCACATTTGGACTACGAGGAGAGGCAACTGTTGAACGTTTCCTAAATCTAGAAGTTGGTGGCTACAAAAACCAATTACTGACGTAGTTAGAAATGCATCGGTCAATGAAATAACATGTATTAACAAACTGACAATGATGAAATACATACCGATGTACTGTATACTTAAATCAATTCTAAGAAACGTTCTGCCACCCATTGTTCCTCTATGAGAATGCTAGCGCTTGTATTCCCACCAGGGGGAGCTCACTAGATGAAATCATTTCCCTATGAAGGGGATCTACAACCTATAATTTAGAAAATTGTAAATATTAGATCATGTAGCATTAAATAAGTAACATGTGATAACAAACTAACATGTATTAAAATAATGTCATGTTGAAATGGTTACCTCAGTGTGAGTTGTTGTCGCTAAATGCATGACAACATCTTGTACATCAGACGTTTCTGGTGCATGATCCTTTGGACTATCCTCTACATCATCAGTGGAAAATTCTTGCCCCTAGTGCCCTTCTTGTAGAAACTACAAGTTTTAAAACCATTAAAAATATTAGCAATCTATATATGTGTATAGTAAGGAAAAATAATTTACAAATGACACTAAATTATTAACCATTTAATCATGTATTAAAATAATGTCATGTTGAAATAGTTTCCTCAGTGTGATTTGTTGTTGTTGAAGGTATGACAACATCTTGTACATCATACGGTTCTGGTGCATGAGCCTCTGGACTATCCTTTGCATCATCAGTGGAAAATTCTTGCCCTGCGTGCCCTTCTTGTAGCAACTACAAGTTTTAAGATCATTAAAAATGTTAGCAATCTATATATGTGTATAGTAAGGAAAAATAATTTACAAATGACACTAAATTGTTAACCATTTACTTACCTGTGTAAAATGAAACCTATCATCTATTTGGACAAGACCAAAGAAAGGATGGCCGCATACTATGCATGGGTGGGGCTCTCAGCTGTGCTCATGATGTGCAGGTCTAGTGCCACTACTAGATGATCCTTGACCACTGGAAGCTGGTGGCTCTACCCCACCGGGAGGTGGTGAATCTACCCCACCAGGAGGTGGTGGTTCTACTCCACCCATAGATGGTGGCTTTGATGTCCCTTCCTGGTACGTACCTTGAAGGTACATGCTATGGAGAACAACCTCTTGTACCAACAGTGTTGAGATATTGTAACTTCTAAGAATATTATATTTGTACTTTATTATTCCGGAGATGTTTCATTCCTTTGTGAAGATCTTATTGTATATCCGGAGATGTTTATTCCTCCATCGGAATGTGGTAACTTGGGTTATTAGACTTCCCCAGTGGGGGACGGCCTTATATGTGTTATGTGGGTCAAAGGGTTGTTAGACCACCCTAGTGGGGTCAGCCCAGTTAGTTGTAGTGGGGTGTTTAACCCAGTGGTAAATTAGGGGCCGAACTAATTAATATAAAGTACAAGTCGGAGATGTGTATAAATAGAGGAGGTGTGTTCCTCATTATACACACACTTCCCTCACTTGAAATGTAGCGCACTTGTGAGAGAGAGGTATGCTATGGAGGAGGAGGAGATCGTGTATTTGGTTTTCATCTTTGTATATTCCTGGTCATCTATATTGAGGAAGCTTTGCTAGGTTTTCTACCCCATGAGGGTTTCCCAAGATAAATCTTTGTCTCTTGTGTTTATGTTGTGCTTGTTGTTTCTTTAATGATCCTGTATATGCTATTATGGTGAAATGAAATGTAATGCTAATATTTTCTGTCTTAGCATATTGAATCTTAACATGGTATCAGAGCTAACCTGAAGGAAGGCAATGTATGGCACTTACGACACTTGCTTCACTTGCGACAATTTGAAGGTTAGGGTTTTGTATAGCAAAAACCCGTCATCATGGAACTTTCGCTATAAATCCATTTTGGAGAAGGTTCAGGATCTGAAACCTTTACAGGTCGTAGATAACATCCCCATGTACCTTGTGTCCAAAGGAAACCCTCAAATTTGTTGTACTTTGTGAGTTATGATCAGTACAAGTTAGGGATTATGCCTCTTCCAGATCTCAGTCAAAATCAGGTGACCTAGGAAAAAAGGTCATAACTTGGGCTAGGAAGATCCAAATGAAATTTCATAAAATGTGACAGGTGGCACACAGAATTTACTATCTCAAGAAATGTTTTCAGAGGCCGAAGTTGAACCAGGGACACGTGGCACGCCTTACATGTTCACTCTCCTGTTTTATCCCATAAACAACTCACGTTGCGACACTTGGCATAACTCTCTCTCAGAAAATCCAATTGAGGTCAGCCCTATTGGGATGGAAATATGAAAGGTCAAGCTACCACAGAAAAAAATTTTAGACTCTTTAAATAGAAAATTTTAGAGTTACAGCAGAAACAATCAGGTACATATTTCTGTCAAAATAGAATTATTTTTGGAGCATCTTCATTCATGGCTTCCAGAAGTTAGGGTTTCAGTGAAAGTTGGAATTTTTGAAGTATGTGACCATGGCTGGAAGCTCCTAAAAAAAATAAGAGTTTAGAGCCTTGGATCGAAACTTTTTATTGGGAAGAAGGGTGGGCTTCATCAAACCCTAGTTCGGGATCCTATCCAGAAGATCCAGAAGTTTCGAAGGAAATTTTGAGGGGTAAAATTTTGGAGATTTCAAAATTGAAGTATGCTAGTTTGATCAACTCAGCAAGACACATCCTTCCATCCATTCAAAAGTGTGAAAGTCAAAAATTTAATTTTTAGGGTTTCTCTAACAAACCCTAATCAAGCTCCAGATCAAGTTTCAGGGGGAGTTGAGGCTAAGGCCTTACATAAGAAGACTACAAGAAGTATCGAAAGGTATGACTTAAGGAGGTTCAAGTATGTCTTGAAATATGATTCTTAATTAAGTTCATAATATGTTTGTCTTCATATTATTTATTAGTACAATCTTGATTAATGTTAGAATTGTCTTATCACCCTAGTAACAATATGAATGCATGTGAATGATAGAAGACATTCATTGATTAGGGCTACTGTGTATGAAGGAGACTAGTACCCAGGGCGCTACTGTACTGCACAACAATAGCGTACAGGTTGAAAAATTGAAAAAATGGGGTTAAAACCCCCCACACCTAGGTCCACAAGGGTTTGCAAGGGCCGGGAAGGGTTTGTAAAAGCCTAGCAGGGTCAAACAGAGCCTACTAACTGATCCTAAACAAGAAAATGAACAAATACCATCAAACAAGACTGAAGAAATGACCTTGGATACCCCTAAGCAGTTAGGCTTTCCCCAGTGGAGTCACCATTCTATTGTGGGGAAAATGCACCTATAGTTCAGGGGAGAAACTACCAACTTACGGTGATAAACATAGACTTACAAGCATTCTACAAGTACAACAAATAAATGAAGAGATTAGGGTTTAGAGATGTAGGCACCTTATTCAGAAGGTTGATCCTAGCTCTGCCTCCCTCGCTCTTCAATGCTTATCCAGTGTTGCAATGCCCAGACCTGCAAAACAACTTGATACCTTTCTCAAACACATTTGACTACATATATAAGATTGATATTCATAATAGAAGAAGACATCAAATTATAAACAAACTATAATCAAATCTAATACACATTAATAGGTCATATTTGGAAAGAGAACAACGTCTGATCTTTATTGATGAATGAAAGCAATTACATAAATTTATACCTTCCTTCAAGCTTGGCACTTCACGAAACCTAGATTCAAGGTCTCATGCTTCCGTTCTCCAAGGATTCCAACCTCTAATCAAATGTGCTAGGGTTTACCAAAAACTAAGCACAAGAGAGGGGGATGAGGGTCTCCATTCCTCCAGCATAACAATATTGTAGACTTGGTCCCCTCACATGGCCCTTCTACCCTCCTTATATAGTCAGTGAGGAAGAGGAAAAGAAGTTATAACCACTCAAGAGGTTTCCCAACCAACTTAACTTACTCAAATTTTGAGATTTTGACCAAAACAGGGGTGTACTCTACTCTACAGTAGACAAAGTAGTGTACATATGGAGTTGAGTGCTACTATTTCACAGTGGAGTAGCGCTCAGGAGGTTTGAGCACTACTATTGTACACTAGAGTGGGGTACACACGCTACTATCATGCCTGTGTACCAGCGCTCATGTTAAAAAATGGCCAAAAATAGGCTTTTCTGCTCATTTTCAGGAGATGGTTTGGTCTAGAAAAATGTTCCTAAGGGTCATATAGATCAAAAGGGTCAAGAATGAGGTAATTTCAACCATTTTTAGTGTCCCAAATGACTCCTCCATCCACAAATGTCCTGTTGTGTGACTGAACTTGATCTCAAGAAGTGTCGTCACAGACGGAGAGGTGTCATTTCAAGCTATAACAGATGCCCCCTAATGTATGAGTTCAAACGGACTGAGGGAAATGATGGCCAAAATACATTATAAATAACAAAGAGTTAAATCATGGAGGAATGGAGAAACCAAGAATCAATAGGCTCAAATTAAGTACCTGAAAGCAAAGGCAATGTCAGACAAACTCATCCTTGGGGTAACTGTCCATGTTCAAATGGTGGAACATGACCTCCAAGAGGATACAATAATGATCCAAATACTGATTTATATATCATGGCCGCTAGAATAAAAGCGTGGATCCATGAGGAACATAAGTGTAAACATAGCCACATAAATATAAGGTGGATCTATGTCAAAACTGGAGAACATAGCCATAGAGAACAAGCTGGATCTATGTCTCATCAAGAGTAAAAAAGAGTGTGGCTCAGTCTTGCACAACTTGGGTGATAACATAAATGAGGTGATGCTATCGAGGATCCCAAGGTCTTCATCCAAAAACAACCCAAGGTACAAACCTATCCATGCGAATAAATGAGTTGATGTCGAACATGGCAGGTATCGTTTGATTACTGGTCATTGATGTATACCATTAACAAATGCGAGGGTGTCCACCAATAATGAAAATGGAACCCAAGGTACCTAGTACATTCAAGCAAGTGCGAATAAATGGTCTTTCCATCGAACACTTGAAGAATCCATCGGATAGGAGACATTGATGTATTCCCATCTATCCAATAGCGAGGGAAACTTCCACTAATGACTGCAATCCCCTAGGTACTAACCGAAACTCTAAACTTCATTCCCAGAGCACAATGATTTGAAGTCAATGGGAAGAAGTCCATTGGAAGGGAGGCCTTAATGCATCCTCCATCATCCAACACAAGGGACACTCAAATAGGTATGAGCTGATTTGGAGTAGGACTGAACACATGATGAAACATAGTGACACCAAGGAATGGCCGACACATGAGGTCAGGGCAACTGCAGAATGGCCGACACAGGTTATATCCTTGAACAATGAGCACGACACAAGAGTGACTTAGGAAGCTTTGAACACAAAGAGACCATGATGCAAATCTGCAATGTAGGAGACATTAACAGATTTTCCATATGATTGGAAGACTAACCAAATGGAGGAGTAAGAACTCTGAGATCAAGTTTACCCTAAGGCCAACACTAGAACCCAACTTGTTTGATAGAATCAAAATAGGTGCTTTGTTCAAGGAAATAGTTGACTTGCTGCCATCATATTGAAAGATATTTTAACATTCTTCCCTTCCCTTTCCTTTTTCATTTTTTAACGAGCTTGACAAAGAACTAAAGGATGTTCGACGGTATTTTCATATTTAAGGAGTCTGAAAAACTTAGAAGAAAACTCCATACACCTATCCGTGGATTTTATATCGAGCCCGGATTGGTCTGTGCTCGGCGGTGTTTTCTTGCTTATAGAGTTGAAAAACTTAAACAGTCCTCTATACACCTATCCATGGATTTTATATCGAGCCCGGATTAGTCTGTGCTCGACGGTGTTTTCTTGTTTATAGAGTCTGAAAAACTTAAACAATCCTCTATACACCATCTTGTGGATTTTACATTGAGCCTGAGTAGGTGAATGCTCGCTTGGTGTTTTCACATTTCGAGAGTCTGAAAACCCTAAAGATGACTCCAAAGGTCCTTTTTCGTAAAGTTAGTCTCCTTCCCTGAAAAAGTGTAAAATAATGGAAGAAGAACTCTTCTAACGCATACCAAAGTATACCTAGAGTATACCTTTTCCATAAATTATCCACCAAGGCCTGGAAAAGGGGTAATTCTATACCTAAGTGGATGTCAGTTCAGTTATTTTAACGAGCCTGAAAAGACAACTATGCTCGGAAACCTTTTCCTATTTAAGGAGTCTGAAAAGGGCTTAAAAGAACTCCATAGGGATCTTTTCCGTAAAGGTTTAACGAGTCTGAAAAAGTAAACTCATGACCTCCTTACTGTTTTTAACGAGCTCAAAGGATATACAGAAAAATGCTCATAACTTCCTTATTGTTTTTAATGAGCTCGAAGTGAAGATGAAAGAAATGCTCATAGCCTCCTTACTGTTTTTAACGAGCTCGAAGGGAAGGTGGGATACTGCTCATAACCTACTAACTATTTTTAACGAGCTCGAAGTAAAGGTAGAAGAATGCTCGTAACCTACTTACTATTTTTAACGAGCTCAAAGTAAAAGAAGAATGCTCGAACTCTACTTATTGTTTTTAACAAGCTCGAAGTAAAAGAAGAATGCTCGAAATGGGAGGAGACGAGTGTCAGGGACATGCAAAATGAGCTCCAAGCGCATGGAACAAAGCTATGCCTAATGCAAGGAACATGAGCAAGATAAGGACACTCAGGGTGTGTCTCCTCCAGGTAAAAGGTGTCAAATTGCAAAGGAAAAATGATACAGGACTTAGCAGAAATGAGATCAGAGATGGAGGCTTATATAATGAGCTAAAAGCGTGGAAGTCGGCTTCATGCTCATTAGCGCAAGCGGGATCATAACAGATGCATATGCAATTTGAACAAAAAGATGGGAGCCTTATTAGGGATGGCCAGAAATATATGAGGAAGAAAGATATGAGGCTTCTTCTCAAAGTCATGGTAAATCTAAAAAGGCTCCCGAGCCTATGAGAAAAACTCAGCATGGGCACCAGAATGGCATAAGGGTGCTGACTAGGGTGACCCATGTTAGGTAGGCTCTGCTGTCGGAATGGTGCACAATGCATAAAGAGATGGCTAACACACCAATATCCAACAGGTTCGACCCTATGGCGAATTCGGATGGCAAAAGGTTCAAATGAAACATAACAGCGGGGAAGCCTAAACCTATATGCAAGGTTCCGAATATACCTGACATGGTCGTACAAGGTGTCGAAAATGACCAATAAGCATGTATACATCCAGCTAAGAATCCTATCTCCAAGAAACATTAGTACTAGGATCATATCTAAAACATATGTAAGGAAAGACCCGAGACAAGTCACTGTGGTAGAAATACTTTCAACTTCACTATCATCAACAGCAGGCATAAACAAGGCAGAGTTTTCGAATGAAGACTCTATGGTACCCAAGCCCGAGGACTTACAATCAACAAGATCGACTTCAGGATGAAGATCAAAGTTGAAGGACATAATGGAATCTACAGAAACAAATTCATCATCATGGGAGTTGAAAATTCTAGAAGCAGAATCAAACTCAGCAGGAGCACTGATTTGCGGATCTATAGGAGAGTCCAAAGACTCAATAGTAGGAAGATCAAACTTTAAGGTCAAACCGGGGCTGGACATAACTACGACTGGATAAATATCCAATGAATGGCAGACTATATTATGGACTCTAGGAAAACTTCATCGGAAGGAAGTATATCATCCTAGATAGAACACATATCTAAACATTCAGATGGAGGTGTCACTTGGTCAAAAACTGGGACTAAGTCCCGAGAAGGTAAGCATGAACTCAGAGACTCCTTCTCAGTAGCAGTTGAACTCAAAGAACAATATGCCACAAAATTCCCATGTGACATAGTAGTGCCTAACGACGAGGTACCTGACTGGTCTACAGTTGGGTAATAAGGAGGATCAACGAATGCAAGCTGGTCGATAGTGATGATGCTTTCGTTATGAGGAAAATGCATCACACGAAAGAGTGTAGACACCACAGCATGCATAGCATAAACGTAATCATGCCCGAGGATCATATCAAAGTCCATAGGGTCCTTGAAAACCATAAAATCAACTAAGACTGTTTTTCCACCCAAGGTAACAGGTGCCTGATGGAGGAATCCGATTGGTTCACTAGGTCTTCTATCAAAGATTAACTACCAATTAATAGCTGGAATAACATTAGGGAAACCCAAATCTCTCCAAGCATAAGCAGATAATATACTAACAGAAGCACCTTCATCAACAATGCATCGATCAACTGTATGGTTCCCAATATCAACCTTTATCTGGAAAGGTGTCGAAGAAGGAAGACGAGGATCAGCTAGACTATTCCAATCAAAGGAAACAATCCTAGGGCTTGGTAGGGGTTCACATGGCACAGAAGAAGTGCCCCCTTTTTCAGGAATATCCAAACTGGTAATGCAGAAGACTTCAGTAGTAGGTGCATCAATCTCTGAAGGACTGATGGGATCGGTCGAAGATTGCATCGATTCGATCACTTCACTCTCCGAAGGAAGAGAGGGGTCGACCAAAGATTGCATTGGTTCAACCAATTTATCAACCAAAGGTTGATCTGACTACAGGGAATCTATAGACAACTCAGGAACAGAGGTAGCTTCAGACATGGACCACACTCTTCGTTCCTTTGGAATGGCAGGGCATCGATGAGTAAGGTGATCTCCCTTAAAAAGTTTACAAGAGAACTTTGGTTTCCATCCTATATTTTTAGATTCCTTTACAACGTCAGTACTCTCAGCATGACTAGCATTGGCTGACAGCTTGCCCCCAGCATGACTCACAGAGGCTGGTTGCTCAGAAGCATTAGACTTTTGAACTAAGGACCACACTTTTTGCACTTCTGGAAGTACAGGGCACAAGTAAGTAAGATGATCTCCCTCGCAAAACTTACAAGGGAACTTAAGCTTCTGTTTGTTTGGTTTGTCAACAATGTCAACTCCCTCAGCATGACTTGCAGTGGCTAATCTGGTGTCTCCAGTATGACTCACAGGAACTGGTGACTTGTCATTAATATCACTAGTAGTGATCAATGATGTGTCCTCAACATGACTGACAGTGGTTGAAGACAAACTTTCAGTATGATTTTTAGTGACTAAAAGTTTTCTCCCAGCATGACCTCCAGAGGCTGGGTAGGTGCCCCCTGCATGACTTGCAGAGGAAGGGTGCTTGCCCCCAGCATGACTTGCAGAGACTGGGTTGCTGCCCCCTTGTTTTGGCATCTTCTTCCTATTCTTCCTCCATCTATTCCTTTTAGACTGCTGGTTACTAGTATTGCTACTTTCGCCACATGAGGTAGAAGAAGGAGGAGAAGATGTTACTGGAAAAGAATGCCCAGGGTTTTGATGCTCTTGATTTGAGGTGCTCACAAAAGAAGCGTCAGGAGCATGCAAGGCATTCGGAGTGGAAAACAACCAAACCGGCATCCCAATAGTGAATCCAGGAAGATTCAGAGTAGCCATTAAAGGAGTACCAATGTTTCCAATGAATGGAACAGCACAAGGATCCTCCAAAACAGGGGTACCTTGATTGGCACTCACCGGAACGCTAGACATAGTTTACTGCTCAAATGAACAAGAAGTTATCTAAGGCAAACTAAGACAAGTAGCACAAAGAGCACACCACTAAAAAAGGTCCTAGGTAAATCAAACTAGGCAAACAGATGCCTTCCGAAGAAGAGTCTGGGATGATGAGGGCCCATAACAGATCAACGAAGGATGAAGAACAGTTACTCGAGGTCCACAATACAATGACTAAGGGTGCAAGCGCTGGAATCACCCAACCGCCCTCCCAAAGACCTGCAAGGGATTTCCTCTCACGTCTGTTCTAGGTACAACAGATATACCATCCGTTGTCACCTATGTATGAACCTATGGTCAGATACTAAGGATACCACCACACCGAAAACTCCTGGGGGAACAGTCTCTGGTTGAATCAGAAGGCGTGGGCAGGGTAACTGAGCCCAAAACTCAAAAGAGTCCCCAAACACGATCCAATTTTGGTATATGCTCGAAACAGAAAGTAGGAGGTGTATTCCCAACAATCTGATCTCACAAGACTTACTGCATAGATCCCAGGCAAGCTTTGAATGAAGTGGGTTTACCTGTGATAGTCAAACTACGATTTTTGTGTAATGTGTGATCTTGGGTGGTTTAAGGTGTTTTAAACCCAAGATCCTAACCAAGACTAGTTGGTGTAGTGTAACCTAGAAAAGAAAATGTTATTAGTACATTTTATTAGCATTCATTTTAAAGGTTACTTGCTTACTCAAAAAGTTAGTGGGTGTGTGAGAGTGGTTATGGTAGAGATAGAGTACTGAAAATGAAATATTTACCACCAAACAAATCTTTTCTTTTCAATGCAAGTTTTAAAATTATGATCTAGAATGCATATGCAAATGCAATTTTTAATATTTTGAATGAAAAAAAGGTAAAAAAAAGTCTAAATGTACAAAATTAAACTCAAAACCTAAGAATTCAGCTACTCAAGCAAATAGGTATGCAAAAGAAAACTTGTTCTTTTTGATGCAAAGCACTCTAAAATATTGTAAGCCACTTGCAAGGTACTCTATTCAGAAAATGAATCAAAATTCTTTAAGCTTTTCAAAGGTAAGAAACAAAACTGAAACTACCCTACTATCAAAACAAAAGCAAAGAACTTTCAGGTTCTCTTTATTGAAACAGTAAAAGCTACCAAATATGACTTTCAAATTCTTATTGATGTAAGCATGCCAAACATTGGGAAAAGAGTACAAAAACTACTTTTAGACCCAAACGAAGCAAATGACCTATGAAGAAGTATGGTTTGGTAAAGTCAGGTCTGCACATAACAATGCAAACAAGGTCTTGAACAACAGCCAAAACACTTGAACTTTCACTACAAAAGAAAACTTAAAAGCATAAGGGAGGATAAAAAACCAATCTAAAAGAGAAATTTCCCTCAAATAGATACAAACAGGGTCAAGAAGACGCAAGAGGTTTCAAATCCACTGGAAATGGGGCAGCAGGTTCAGTCAGACTCAAATTAGGGTACAAAACACCAAACGGGTCCACAACCCCCCAACTTGGGTCAACAAGCCCCAAAACTTTCCAAACAAACCCAAATTGATCAGAAGAGGTTCAAGTCATGAATGTAGGATCAGTACAAGGATGGGAGACCACTTACAGGGGTTTAACACAGACCTAGGGTCATAAGGGACCACAAAAATGCAGCCAGAAACCCCAGTTTTGGGTCCACAACCCAAAAACTCAAAAAAATTTAAACCTAGATTTTGAACGCTACTATGTATGAAGGAGACTAGCACCTATGGAGCTACTGTACTGCACAACAGTAGCGTACAGGTTGAAAAAATTGAAAAAATGGGGTTAAAACCCCCCACACCTGGGTCCACAAGGGTTTGCAAGGGCTGGGAAGGGTCTGTAAAATCCTAGCGGGGTCAAACAGAGCCTACTAACTGATCCTAATCAAGAAAATGAACAAAGACCATCAAACAAGACTGAAGAAATGACCTTGGATACCCCTAAGCAGTTAGGCTTTTCCCAGCGGAGTCACCATTCTATTGTGGGGAAAATGCACCTATAGTTCAGGGGAGAGACTACCAACTTACGGTGATAAAGATAGACTTACAAGCATTCTGCAAGTACAACAAATAAATGAAGAGATTAGGGTTTAGAGATGTAGGCACCTTATTCAGAAGTTTGATCCTGGCTTTGCCTCCCTCACTTTTCAATGCTTATCCAGTTTTGCAATGCCCAAACCTGCAAAACAACTTGATACCTTTCTCAAACACATTTGACTACATATATAAGATTGATATTCATAATAGAAGAAGACATCAGATTATAAACAAACTGTAATCAAATCTAATACACATTAATAGGTCATATTAGGAAAGAGAACAACGTCTGATCTTTATTGATGAATGAAAGCAAGTACATAAAGTTATACCTTCCTTCAAGCTTGGCACTTCATGAAACCTATATTCAAGGTCTCCTGCTTCCGTTCTCCAAGGATTCCAACCTCTAATCAACTGTGTTAGGGTTTACCAGAAACTAAGCACAAGAGAGGGGGATGAGGGTCTCCATTCCTCCAGCATAACAATATTGTAGACTTGGTCCCCTCACATGGCCCTTCTACCCTCCTTATATAGTCAGTGAGGAAGAGGAAAAGAAGTTATAACCGCTCAAGAGGTTTCCCAACCACCTAGCTTACTCGAATTTCGAGATTTTGACCAAAACAGGGGTGTACTCTACTCTATAGTAGACAAAGTAGCGTACATATGGAGTTGAGCGCTACTATTTCACAGTGGAGTAGCACTCAGGAGGTTTGAGTGCTACTATTGTACACTAGAGTAGGGTACACACGCTACTATCATCCCTGTGTACCAGCATTCATGTTAAAAAATGGCCAAAAACAAGTTCTACTCATTTTTCAGGAGATGGTTTGGTCTGGAAAAATGTTCCTAAGGGTCATATACATCAAATGGGTCAAGAATGAGACCTAACTTCAACCATTTTTAGTGTCCCAAATAACTCCTCCATCCACAAATGTCCTTTTGTGTGACTGAACTTGATCTCAAGAAGTGTCATCATGCGACCAAGGGAAACAAGTGTTGTCACAGACGGAGAGGTGTCATTTCAAGCTATAACAATGTATGACTTTATTCTATTATGCTTAACCTATGAGATATGCAGGTTCCAGCATAGGATCTTTATATCATTGAAGAGAACAAAGAAGATATTGATTAGGTGTGTTAGACATAACTAAGTAGGTATACTAATCCAGGTATGTTTTCCTATATCAAGTTAGAATCTTACCCTGTGTTAGGATCCCTTATATAAGTATACTTGGTATGATTGGTTATGCCTATTCATAAAGTTAGTAATCAAGGGTTTATGCATATTCTGATTAACCAGAAGAGTCCTATGATCAAACAAGAATATGCATGAGTAAAAGAAGACTTCCCTGAAACCTTGAATACTAATGTTTATTATCTATGATCATGACTTTACATATTCAAGATTATTTAAAAATGTTTTGATACTAATGAATGTATGTTTGTGTATGAGATCACGAGGATGACACTAGTGCACACTTGAGCATGCACAGTGGTACAAAATGAATAGAAGTTCAAAAGACATATAGAAGATCAAGCGGGAGGCAACCACAGAAACATAAAAGATAAGTATTTGAGTTGTTATTTGAAATAGTAAATGATATTGCTTGTAATAAATTGTATACATATTTGTATTCCTAGAATATATCATGCTGAGTTTAAACATTCATATAGCATTGAACAGTATACTACTAATATGCATATGATTGGTAAATTGGACAAACATTCCATTGTTGCTTGTCTAGAATGAAACCTCTTTGCTGACATGCTGAGAGCTGTGCACACTCTCGATAGTATGTTTTGGTAGAGATGGAAGGCATCTAGATAGCCACTGTATTCATACAGGATATGGAAAAGTTTTATGCCAAAGTGTTGGTCAAGATAGTTGCATAACTATGTAAATGATATCTATATGCATAATAGGTTATCATGTCAACATGATTTCATGATTATGAAGTATTACTAATCATGTACTTAATTTTGATTTGTAGGAAAGATCATGAAGAATGATGAACACAGAACAAATGATGGATGTTCAACAAGAAGATTTACAAATCAAACAAAATATAGAAGGCTTGTGGCTAGAAGATTCTCTTAGAAAGAGGAAGAGAATCATGACGAGATGATTGCTCCAAGTGGCTAGATAAGACCATTCTCTAAATGGTGTAATCAAAGAAGAAGTGTGAATCAGGTTCTGTATGGGTACCCAGGATCGATAGTCAATTGATGAGCTTAATGATCGCCATGGGTGATGTGGATCTCAACCTTTGCTACAAGGTTGAATATGGTTTCTATACACAGATGACATGGATGCAAGAAGGAACTCACCACAAAGTTCGACTGATATTGAGGCTCATATCAGTAGACCCATCTGACGAGAGATGGCACAGATAGATGGCTACAGAAATGAAAATGAAAGATATCAAATTGATGCATTACTTCCTAGTTCTGGAAGTATGGAAAAGCTCAGAAGGAATATTTCTCAACCAAGGAAAGTATGTTGAGAAATATTAAAAGGACTTGATATGTTGGAATGTCCACTCTCATGGATTCCAACTTGAAGCTGTTAGCGGATGACTCATCAGAGTTAGTGTATATAACTCTATACAGACAAATTATTGGGTCATTGATGTATCTAACAAATACTAGGTTAGATATATGCTTTGCTGTGAACACCTTGAGTTAGTATTTAGTGGAAACAAGATGTGTTCACCTAATAGTTGCAAAGTATATGATGAGGTACCTAAAGGATATGATAGACTTTGATCCATGCTATCTTGGAGATCATGTCTTTAGATGGCTACACATACGTTGATTGAGCAGAAAGTGTATCAGACAGGAAGAGCACATCAAGAAGATGTTATTGTCTGGGATCAGCCATGATCTTGTGGTTTAGCAGGAAGCAGTCTAGTGTGGCTCTCAGCACAAGTGGAATATATGGCTGCTTGCTCTGCTAGTTGTGAAGAAGTATGGCTTCAAAATTGTTTGACTTAGAGATAGACCTAGCTGTGATCCTATGTGACTAACAGAGTTGTATCAAAATGGCATAGAATCTAGTGTTCCATGATAAGTCAAAGCACATAGAGATCTAAGAAGATATGGTGCAGAAAGGAACTATAAAGTTTGAATTTGTAATAAGTTGCCAATGTACTAACCAAACCTCTACCTCAAGTAAAAGTTTGAATATTTTCGAGACAAGATTGGTGTAGTTCAGAAGGACCCTCCTCGAAAGGGGGAGTGATGTGGTCACTTATGATGAGATTGCCTGCATCGACAGCGAGGTCGATGATGTGGATACCTATATTGGTGATGTCGACAGAGAGGTTGGTGGATGGTCCTTAGAGAGGGTCTAAGTTGACAAGGGGATTGCATCATCCTTGAACACATATTCTAAAAGGATCCATAAAAAGTTGTCTTCGAGAATGAAGTCCTTAGTGGATAGGTGGGTATTGTATCGTCCCCAGACTTCGGTCCCTTGAATTGATCCGTAGACCTATGTCTTCGAGAATGAAGTCCTTAGTGGACAGGTGCGGATTGTATCATCCTCAGACTTCGGTCCCTTGAATTGATCCGTAGACTTATGTCTCCGAGAATGAAGTCCTTAGTGGACAAGTGGGGATTGGATCATCCCTGGACTTCAGTCCTAAAGTGAGCCGTAGACATGTGTCTCCGAGAATGAATTCCCTAGTGGACATGATAGGAATGGATCGTCCCTAGGCCTCGGTTCAAAAGGTACATGTGTGGATTAAATCATCCTTGGACATAGTCCTAAATGAATGGTGTGGATTAAATCATCCTTGGACATAGTCCTAAAGGAATGGTGTGGAGTAAATCATCCTTGGACATAGTCCTAAATGAATGGTGTGGATTAAATCATCCTTGGACATAGTCCTAAATGAATGGTGTGGATTAGTCATCCTTAGACCGTAAATCTCGTAATTCCTAAAGGAAGGATTGTCTTAAAAGAGATTGAGTATGGATTAATCATCCTTAGACCGTAAATCCTGTAATTCCGAAAGGAAGGATTGTCTTAAAAGAGATTGAGTATGGATTAATCATCCTTAGACTGTAAATCCCGTAATTCCGAAAGGAAGGATTGTCTTAAAAGAGATTGAGTATGGATTAATCATCCTTAGACCGTAAATCCCGTAATTCCGAAAGGAAGGATTGTCTTAAAAGAGATTGAGTATGGATTAATCATCCTTAGACCGTAAATCCCGTAATTCCGAAAGGAAGGATTGTCTTAAACATGATTGTGATAAGATTGATCCCATAATTCCGAAAGGAAGGATCACTAGTGTTGATGGACTAGAATCTCGTAATTCCGAAAGGAAGGATTGTCCATGATCCCGTAATTCCAAAAGGAAGGATCATGTGTATTGCAAAGTATGCTACTATTGTGTATACTTGTATTAATGAGGATACTTGTATTGATGATATGTATACTTGTATTGATGAGGATACTTGTATTGATGATGTGTATACTTGTATTGATGAGGATACTTGTATTGATGATGTGTATACTTGTATTGATGAGGATACTTGTATTGATGATATGTATACTAGTATTGATGAGGATACTTGTATTGATGATGTGTATACTTGTATTGGTGTGGATACTAATACTGATGATCTAGATGATGATGTTGCTGATCATGTTGATCTAGACGATGATGATCCAGATGCTGTAGATCAAGATGATGTGATGATGATGCTGATGGTCATATGATGACGATGCTGATGATCATGTGATGACGATGCTGATGATCGTATGAAGACGATGATGATGATCGTGTGATGACGATATTGATGATCGTGAGGATCCAGATGTTAATGTTGTTGTAGCTATTCAAGTGCTACAGAAGATAAAGACTCGGTACTGAAGATGTTGATGTTCTAGTATTGAAGATGTCCCAGTAACTGCTTGAGTTACTGATGATGTTGAGAAAGCTTCCAATGATTTATAGATGTATCATGTATGATGTTGATGACTCCTTGCTCGTGCAAATGCTGTTATAATATCCTTCTCGTTAAGGGGGAGTTTTGAGATATTGTAACTTCTAAGAATATTATATTTGTACTTTATTATTCCGGAGATGTTTCATTCCTCCGTGAAGATCTTATTGTATATCCGGAGATATTTATTCCTCCGTCGAAATGTGGTAACTTGAGTTATTAGACTTCCCTAGTGGGGGTCAGTCCTATATGTGTTATGTGGGTCAAAGAGTTGTTAAACCACCCTAGTGGTGTCGGCCCAGTCAGTTGTAGTGGGGTGTTTAACCCAGTGGTAAAGTTGGGGCCGACCTAATTAATATAAAGTACAAGTCGGAGATGTGTATAAATAGAGGAGGTGTGTTCCTCATTATACACACACTTCCCTCACTTGAAATGTAGCGCACTTGTGAGAGAGAGGTCTGCTATGGAGGAGGAGGAGATCATGTCTTTGGTTTGCATCTTTGTATATTGCTGGTCATCTATATTGAGGAAGCTTTGCTGGGTTTTCTACCCCATGAGGGTTTCCCAGGATAAATCTGTGTCTCTTGTTTTTATGTTGTGCTTGTTGTTTCTTTAGTGATCCTGTATATGTTATTATGGTGAAATGAAATGTAATGCTGATATTTTCTGTCTTAGCATATTGAATCTTAACAAACAGTAGGAATGACTCCTGCGTCTGTGGGACCAACTGATGTGCAGGAAACACATCTGGCCTGGTTAGCTTCCTGCGAAGTGGAGATACTGGGATATTGGGATCTATGTGCCTCAGATTGGGACTTTTTTAAGGCATCCCCATCCTAATTCCCTGATACTCCAATATATCAAAATAATTGCTTCCCCAAAACAAATTCCACGTACATATTTCTAAGAAAATATGGAGGAATTTCCCTGTTGTTATGTGGTGGTATATCAAATACCATGTACCATCGCTCCATCCAATTATCTATGAATTCTTGATATGTACACCACTTGATAGAAATATGCCTTTTTTTTACATTCGGGATTTCACCCGTCTATAGATCTCCAAAAATGGAAAAGATATTTTGTTTCATTATCTTCAACTTCTTAACTTCTTTGTAGATAATTCCATCAACATATTCTTGCCTCTTTCTCTCTCTGTATGTTGTAGTGCATCATTTGACCTGCTAAAGGTCTCTATCATTGCATCCAAATTGGATGCACGCATACGGTGCCTATCATCAACAATTTTTATTGAGGCTCGAATGCCCTTGAGCCTCTCAATTTCTCTTTGGATGTATGAATGTGCATCCATTGTCGTCACTACAATCAAAAAATAAAATAAAAACAAATCATTAGAAACATATACATGTGCTATAATGACATCTCTCAAAAATGAAAAATGAACCAAATTTTTGCAAGAATGAATACATTACAAACATAAATATCATCTCAATATACTATAATAACAACTACATGTAAACCAAAGTGGAAGGTGAGGATCAGCTACATGTACAACGATTAATGATTGATGTCGGAGCGCTCCTAATTCAATTAATACTGAAGGATCAAGACAATGGGGGCCTTAAAATCACTTTATGTACACCTTTCTAGAGACGAGGTATTGGAGAAGATGTTATTCGTCATCCTCTACCTTTAGAAATTTCTCTTTTGTATCTAATTCATTTCATGTCCGTGGCCCTTTCCTTGCTCAGAATCTAGTGTATGATGAGGAAGATTTGGTGGTGAAGTTCTCTGCATCATTAAGAAGGGGCAAGATTTTGAATGTGAGGGTTGATCTACACTTGTTCCATGAAGTAAATCTCTTATCAATTGCTAGTTATGAAGACCCAAATCTATTGATTGAGTGTCTTGGTGGTGAAGGAGGTCAAAAAAGATGTGGTAGTTCATCTTAGCAACGAAGTAAGTAGTCTATCTGCAAAGGAGGGAAACCTAGTCCCTTGGGTTTTGGGGGATGATGTAAAATCCATCATTCCATTGGGTTGGATTCACAAGCATTGGTTGGACATTTTTATGGTAAAAGCATGTGTGGGAAAAAAACATAGGGTTTAGTTGAGTCAAGTTTAGAAAGCAATCCTAGGTTATAGTCCATAGTTCCTCCTCCTAGCCAAATGGTGGATGGATTTTCTTTTCCAATTTGCAATAGATGTGGAAAAATATTGAAGAAAATTTGGTGTTGGGATTCAAATCCCTTATTGCTTAGGTGGATGCAAAATTCATTAAGGGGATTGATAGTATGGAGGAATTGCCATATGTTAAATAACAATTTTTAAAATTTTTAGTTTTGGAATTTCATTTACATGGATTTTTAATTTAGGGAAATATAAAAATTTATATTTTTTATTGAGGAAATGAGGCAAGGATGAACGTTGGGATTCCTAGCTTTCCAATCCTCCTTTCTCTTCGAATTCACCCTCCTTGCTCTTCAAATTCATCCTCCCTCTAGTTCTCCACGTTGACGTTGGAAGCTCTGATCGCTCGAGCGTTTTGTTTAATTTGTTCACTGAACAGTGGACGTGGAAGCAGACTATTTTTTGGATTTTAATATATTAACCATAACACGTGTGCGTTATGTATCACTATAACGCTCGAGCGTTATAGTCATGCATAACACTCGTGCGTAATGTATTTCTATAACGCTCGTGCATTATTGAATTCATCATGCTCGTGCAATATGATTTCCTATCCTGCGTGTTAATTGACATGGTAGGCTCATGCCCACCCATGCCTAGTTCAAAGAAAAGAGTGCGTGTTTTTCTTTTACTAATCTTTAGCGCGTTTCGCAAAAGCATGATTGCATCTAAAAGGTCCCTCAACTTCATGCGAGGGCCCTAAGGTGAAGTAAAAACTTGTCTTGGAGGTCCAACCGTCCATTTAACTTATATTGATAACTACTACGCTATATATTATGGAGGAATGTAAACCGTTTACTGCTATTTTATTGAATAGTATGAGTAAAAGAATATAGTGGCCACTATTTGTAATTTGTACATATTATAGTGTGCAGAAAAAGAGAACATAGTTATAAAAGTGAACCAACCTTACTCTTGAGAAGAGTGAGGACTGATTCTACGATTCCTGTAGACTGGTCAAGATAATATTATTATTTTTGGTTCTTTGTTATTATCGAGAGTGAGGATCAATTCTACAGTTCTTGTAGACTGGTCAAGATAATATTATTGCTTTTGGTTCTTTGTTATTATCGAGATTAACTTAGGTTTAGAAAAAGATATATATATAAATATATGTAGATGAGGCTTGAGTAAGGCCAAAGAGAGGGCACGACCCTTATTCTATATTTTCGTTTATTTTGAAAAGGTTATCATATCATATTTAAGAGAAAAGTGCAACCTTGATCATAATCGTTGACTTATGTACAAATTATCTATACTTAAAGGTAAAGTAAGTGAATTCTTGGTGGAGGAGGGGCCTAGCCCCAACACCTTAGTGTTTACATAACAAATCTACAAACACCTATGTAAAGTTGACATGTTTATTTAAGGGGTAGATTTAGTCCCTTTTGTTTTAGAGAGTGGAAATGCTTTCAAAAAAGAAAAAAATCGTTCCTAGTGGATTTGTTTCCCAGCTTGGGGGTGACCTCTCGGTGGAAAAACATATGCTGGATAGAGAGTCAGATGGTTGGGTGGAACGTTGCAATTAAGCCTTTAGTTGCACTATTCTACCAAAATCAAATAAGTATACTACATTTATACATCAATATTTTGTAAAGATCTATTCATAATGTATGTTTGTTTTAGTTGTTAAAGATATTTAATGATATTGAGTAATTGATGTTACTACTTACTTATTCATAGTTGGTTGTATATCCCTTTATCTTGAAATATGTATGTGTTGCATAGAATTTAGATTGAAAAATAGGAAAGTGGTATTATGTTATGACATGAAGAATTAGACTAGAAAATACTAATTAGAAGAGGAAAATAAAATAGAATTTAGACCATAGAGGCAAATGAACTATATTCTTGCATTTCGGTTCACACTTGAAGATTTAATGTGGTATTGTTTAAAGGAATAATATGTACAATTATACTTGACGTATTTGCATAAAGATAAATTCTAGTATTAGGAAATGTTTTGGAATCTATGAGTTTATGGTTTTTTAGATGAATTACATTTGATGTGATTTAATTTATCAATGCTATAATCCTAGTGTGTTAAGAAAACTTAGACTATACATAATAATAACTATTGTAGAACCAATTATAAGAATCCTTATATGTAAGAAGATATGAATACACCTTTTGAATATTATTTCGCGAGAGCATTGAATTGAACATATTCAATTGTTGTTGAATTAAGTTATGATGTTTAATAATGATGTGTTGAATTAAGTTATGATTTTTAATAATGATGTGTTGAAAAATTAATAAGGAAAGATAGTGATACTTATCCTAAAGTGAATTATATATTTTAAGCAAGTGTTTGGAATTGGGAAGGAAAGATACTTATCCTAAAGTGAATTATATAATTTAAGCAAGTGTTTGGAATTGGGAAGGAAAACTAGTTAATGGAAAAGAACATGATTTGTTGTTATGCAAATATTGAAACGTGCTAATTTGATTGCTTTTGACAAAGTTAAATGATTGATTGCTTTTGACAAAGTTAAATGAAACTATGTGATAAATAGAAGTTGTGATACACTTATGTTACTTTCAAATATTAAGTAATAAAGTAATAATTAAAAATATTAAGTAATAAAGTAATAATTAAAGTAAAAAAGCTTTATATAAATTAAATGTTTGTGAAATTAGTATAGGTGTACTCCTCAAATGCTTAAATAGATAAATATAACTACTTGTCTAGACCCTATGAGTAAGAAATATTCTTTAGCAAGGATCTAGTATGTAATCAATACGACTAATCTACTTAGTTTTTCCAAGTAAGGATCTATTATAGTATGTAATCATTACTATTAATATACTTAGTTTTTTCCAGTAAAGTTGAAAATTTTAATACCTCATTTCCTTTAAAAAAAATGCTTTGTGCAAAGTGGGTACATTACCTATATACTCAGTAAATGGATTTTCAATTTTTTAAAAATGGAAAAAATTGCTTTGTAGAAATTGGGTACATTACATATATATACTCAGTAAATCTCTTAATGAATTCTCAATTTTTTAAAAATCAAACTCGAAATTTCAGATCAATTTAAACAGATCCATACTTGATTAGTCGAAATTTCAGATCAATCTAAACAGATCCAAATGTAATTAGAAGAATCTTGATAATTAATTATAAAACTACTGTTTAACATAGCTTCTCCATCAATTTGATATTTATTTTCCGACAGTGCTGTATTCAATCCGTTAGATTTGAATTGAATAAGTCCTCGTCTTAGTCTTCAGCGTCTTGAGATGTGCTCATGGTGAGATTAAACCTATTGTTCAGTCCTGGAATAGAGGCTACAAGTTGTGCCTGCTGGGAGCGTATTTTCTGAACCATTGCCTGCGTTGCAGTTATTTGCGATTCCAGGTCTGAGATTTGGAGTTGAAGCTGCTGTACCATGCCTGCACAGCCGAATGCAGGATCCTGTAATCTTGCACTTGCTTCGTAGACCATACTATTTATTGCATCCACTCCCTGCTCCGAGGAAAGATCCTGCCACAGTGCAACGAATTATAAGATGAAGTTGGGAGCAGAGCAGATCTCCGTTAAAGAAAAAGATGAAGTTGGGAGCAGAGCAGATCTCGGTTAAAGAAATCGAGATCGAAATGCTTTTATAAAAAAGGGAAAATCTGTTATGAAATATAGCTGCAACTTACTTGAATCAATTTGATAACGTTGCAGGCGCCAAAAACTTGATGTAAGATTGAGAACTTGTGGAGATCATTCGAGGCAAGACGGTAAAGCATCGTGCAATTCTCCCAACATTCTTTTTGCTCCATCTTGCATTTCTCATGGAAAGATGCGGATATTGGAGATTGGGTGCGTGGCTTCTCTGTAGCACTGCTCATTATCTGCATAACTGCATCGAAGTTTACCACAAATTAGAATCAGATATCAGATATCAGAGAAGAGAAACCTAATTTCATGTGACCCAACGGGCGTTAATGTTAATTTGTGAATGAGAAAGAGGAGCGTAGAGATTCGGAAGTGAAATGGTAAAGCGCATGTTACCTGATCAAACGTCTCAGAAGGCGTGCGCTGCCAGTAGATAGATCGTCGATTGATGATGGAGAAATTGGTATCGGCACAGGCAGGTCTGCTAGAAATCTCCGGTGTTGGGTTTTCAGCATCTATTCTAATTTCTAATTTATAAGCCAAGTAAAAACATAGTGAATCTAAGTTGCGTCATCAAGTGATCGTCATCAAGTTATCGTGATGTACAGTTGGAACAAGCAAAACGCTTCATACCTGGAAACTCTCCGTGGGAAAGATGTACGAAATAGGTGCATGCGTCACCAAGTGATCGTCAGAGCATTAGGTGTTGTGTTGTATTTCAACCACTCAAAGTTATGTCATCAGGTTCTCGTCAGAGCAAGAAGTTCCACACATGGAAACTCAGATATACGATATGGCCGTAGCCGTGAAAATTTTAGTTTTATTAAAATCGGCTTTAGTTAAAAAAAAAAATTCAACCTTGAAATTGTAAGTTATTTATTGGTTTGAATAATATCTAAAATTGTTTTTGATTGGTTAAGAATATTTTTTCATGAAAAGTTAAAAAATAGGTTAATTGTCAAAATAGTAAAAAGTTTGTACTTTATTTGAGATTGAGATTGAGGTTGTGTCCTTGGATAACAGTACTCAAGAATATTACAAATTCAGCCAGTCCTTTTCACCAGTTTGTTTTCACTAACAGAAAGGTTGACAGCAATCAGTGATGGTCGTCCTCTTCACTAATTTGATTTCAGTACCAGTTTGAAAGCTGAGTTATGATAAATTTTGTCATATATATTTAATTTGAAGCTAACACTTTAATAAAATAATAAAATATTAAGTAAAACAAATTCACTAAATTAAAAATAAAGATATATATATATATATATAAACTAAAAAAATTAATAGAACTTGAATACTTTGGATACTTTTTGCTAGGATATTATATATATTAAAATTAAAAATATTAATGAAATTTAGATATTTAAATATGTTTTTATTTGTATTTAAAATATCATATTAATTTATTAATTGATATACTTACCTGATTTTATTAAAAATGTAATATTAAAATTTTAGTTTTGATTTTATTTGGAAATATGTATTATACTTTTAAATGTGTGCTGTTCAAATTTTTAGAACATTAAATCATGAAATTTTCATGATTATTCCTTTGCCTCGTAATGATTCATTTTCCGAAAATATTTCCAAAAAGTTTGTGGACACCCTAAAATTGCATTTGCAGAACGTATTCTTTAAAGATTGACATATCACGACACATAGACGTTCGGTATGATCCGTGGATGATATAGTGGCCGTTCTTTCCGTCATGGAAAATCAAACGAAATGTCATGGAAAAATCGATGGACCCCTTCAATTTGAATTTGAAGTTGTATGTCGTGTGTTTGAAGCACTTGGCGTGTATGGATCAACTTTGACATTTCCCAATTGCAACCATCCATTTTCACTTCCCGAATCTTGTTGGACAATTGGGTTAAAGTGCTTTTGATTCGCTCGCTTAAGTGCAATTCATTTCAAACTGTTCAACCTGTGTTCCTATTAAAATCTATATATTGTGGAAAGATATTTACTTTTTTCATGATAAATATAAATAAAAAAAGGAGGCATGTTGTGGAAGCTTCTGCCTAAAGAAAATAAAGTTGGTAATGAACATACTAAATTTCCGGAACTAAACTTCCGCGACTTGTATGATGTCGTGTACAGCAACATGTTCTTTCACCCATCTCATCCATGTATGTGCATACTAATCATCATTATTAGGTTGATAATTGGGAAGAATATTTAGAAGCAGTGATTTAATTTGTTTATGATATAAAGTAATTTAGAATTTGGTAAAACATTTAGAAGTCATTTTACGATGCATGGAAGTCGAATTACAGTGGATTTTCAAAATTTACATTCGATTTTTATTATTTTTGTAATCCGCAAGTGAATCACTTTGCTATTTTTATTATTTAAGAATATTGAAGTTTATAGAAGTCAAATGTGTGTGGATAAATACATGTTTCTATCTTTTATGAATTGGTGCACACCCTTATTTCCTACACTCACACAAATGCCCATCTTCATTTCTTTCGAGGAAGATGTAAATATTCACCCCACACTCATATGTTTGTAAGGGTGGGAATGCACATTATTCATTGTTATTTGTAATGTTCCTCTCTTTACCCCATAACATTCATCCAAGTAAACAAACCACCACACAAAAGGAACTTTGAACTAGTTATATGCAACTCTTTTACATATGTATAAATAACAAAAGATACAATTCCCTATTTCCATAGTAATTGCACAGTCTAATCCCTGGAACATATATGGATCTACCTCCAAGTATTATATTTCTTAACATAAAATAGGCTTAGTATATATTTTCCATGTCTTAAACACTTGCCAAATTTTCTAAATCGTTTTTTTGTACTCCATGCTCGACCAATTTCCATGTTATTCATTGTGTCAAAACCTAAACTTAGCACCTGAGAACTCCATACCAACTTGATGAATGATCACTCCTTGATCTCCATGCTTTCTTGACTGACTTTGCATAATGGTTGTGTCTTATTTTGATATGTGGAATGTATGTTGGTACTCTTTTCTTTCTTTATCGAGCTGACCCGGGTTCTGCGTAGTTCCCTTACTTTAGATCCAACAAAATCCCCTTCACTGACCCTTTCGGCATCAACCTGCGAGCATGCTGAAGTCTCACCCGAAGCGAAGATGGGTGGTTACAGAATCAGGTTTCTGCAACTTGGTGACGTGCGGTTATGTTATGCGAGCTGGTTATGCATAGCTTACTCAACATCTACTTAACCATATTATTATCAATATGTATTTGCGCACTTCACAGTTCTTGACAACCTACAGACTTTTCTAAATCGTTGTTACTTTACTCTGCTAACTACGCAATTACCATACTTAACATGACTTCGCAATGTTCATACATGCATGTTCCGCTACTTAATATATCATTGTCATTCACATTCATATGAAAACACATATATAAGCATAAGCATTCATGAACACACAACATAACAGAGATTCAAACACATAACACAGATATTTATGTGGTTCACCCCCCCAGATGGGAGCTACATCCACAGGAACTATTCTTATATTTCTTGGAAGGGTTAATAGTTATAGTCTGCACACTCAACTGCAGACTCTTCTCTACAATAGATTCTTGTGCACACAGTTGCAGAGTCTTTTTCCTCTCTTAGATCTCTCTTAGTCTAGATCTATTTCCAACATAATCTTACAAAATCTAACAACAAACCCTCCCTTATACAAAATTTTCCTTTTTATAGATTGTGCCCAAAGGTCACATATTTACAATAATTATGGGTCAACCCCCATAGTACCTTTAAACCAAAAATGGCATGGTTCTCCTGTTAACCACACTTTGTCTTTACTTCGTTGGAGCTCTGATGTCCTTTTGCACCGCTTCTTCTGGATCTTATGCTTCTTTGATAGTCGCAGTTCTAACCGCGCAGCTCTGACGCTACAGTGGCACGTCCTTTCCACCATTCCGCTTCTTTACTCTTCGCTTATGTAGTTGACAGTCTGCTACTTCATTCATAACTTCTCAAACTATCTTGATCATCCTAGTACTTTGCCTTTACTAAGGGGACGGGTCCTTTTCTACCACTTCGCTTCGATCCATACCCTACTCCGGGTTATTGCGGAGTTTCTTCTCCCAAAACTGGTCGATGTTAGGCCTTGCTTAACTTGTACTTTCTCCATCAAAACTTCTTCCACTTGGGCTGCACCCAACAGGCCCCTAACACTTACTTGTGGCTCACCCTCAAGCCACTCTGCTGGGATGCTTCGACTGTGCATCCCCTACGATGTTTGGTTTCTCAGTGAACTCTTGAAAATTCACACTCAACTTCGCAACTGTTTCCGTAGTCTCTTGCTCAAAATGCTTAATTGTTTCAAGCATATCCTCTGAGATGGGTTCTTGAAGTTTCTCCTTCACAGTGTTCTATGTTGTTCGGAGTTCTTGCAACTTCTCCTCAATTTATTCAGAAAGTGCAACCTGTTAAATTTTCAGAATTTACTTCAATCTGATCTAGGATCTTAACTGAGAGAACAACATGTACAATAAATCTACAGCATATCAATCATGGACACAATAATGCAAGCACACAAGAGACACAGAGTTTACTTGCGGAAAACCATCAAGGTGAAAAACCCCAATAACTTCCTCAGAGAAAGATAGAGCAATGATACAACCAGAATACAAGATATAGTCTTCTCCTAGCAGCAGAGCCTCCTCCTCCACAAGTGCGCCACTCTCCCAAGTGTGAGTGAGAGAATATAATAATGAAATAGAGTGCCTCTCGCATTCTATTTATACTTGACTTGACTTGCCTAATAACCTTTACTAGGTCGGCCTTAACTTAACCACATAACATAATGCTGACTGGGCCGACACCCAATAGGGTGGTCTAATAACCCTTTAACCCACATGGCCGACCCCCAATAGGGTGGTCTAATAACCCTTCGACCCACATGACTTATACAGGGCCGACCCCAACAAGGTGATCTAATAACCCATCAAGTATAAGTTTCGACACTTACAATATAAATGACGACACTTCCATATAGAGGAATAATAACATCTCTATAGGAATACAAACACTTCCGTATAGAGGAATAACACCATCCCTATAGGAGTACAATATACATATATGAAATACATTCCGAAGTTACATATACATCAACACTCCCTCTTAACTAGGAAGGTATTTCTCGACACAGGTCTTCTAGCACAAGTCTTCTTCTCTGGATCATCGTCACTGGATAATCGTCATCGATTCATCATCATTTTCATTGTTGCTGCTATCTCAATCAATCTCTGAATCTACTCATCATAGGAAGTTCTACAGAGCCAGTCCTTTTTCATACTGGATGTAGGCCCACCACCTGCAGGTCTTCATCATCATTGGCCATACTGTGGAATTCTCAAGACTTATTACGTGCGTCACAAAACCTGGCGGTAACATCCCAGGCTGTTATGAGCAAACAGCTCTACCTGTCGGATCTCCTAGGAGCACATTACATGTGACCCATCACAAAACCTGGCTGAAGCATCCCAGGCTGTTACAAGCACACAGCTCTACCTGTCGGATATCTCAGGAGCACATTACATGGGATCTCACCACAAAACTTGGCTGAAGCATCTGAGGCCTTTTTCATCCTGTCCAGATCTCCCAGGAGCAAATTACATGTGGTCCACCACAAAACCTGGCTGAAGCATCTGAGGCCTTTTTCATCCTGTCCAGATCTCCCAGGAGCAAATTACATGTGGTCATGGCAAAACCGAGTTGAAGCATCTGAGGCCATTTTCATCCTGTCCAGATCTCCCATGAGAAAATTACATGCCATAGGACAAAACCTCGAAAGAGCATCCCAGGATGTTATGGGTACACAACTCCGACCTGAAGGATCTCCCAGGGCGCTATTATATGTCCTCCTAGAGCAATGTCTTGAAAGAGCATCCCAGGTTGTTACGGGTACACAACTCCGACCTATAGGATCTCCCAGACATGCTCATATGCACAACCTATTCCACGGCCACAGAGTATCATCCTGATACTCACCATACAACATCTCAATGTACACATGATCGTCCTAATCATCATCACTGCATCGTCTTGATGCATGTCAACTGGAGAAGCTCGTCATCCATTATCATCCTGATCATACAATGCATCTACTTGATGCAGACCAAGTATCTACCTAATACATATATAGATACATGATCCACACACTGTATCCATCAACATACATGATCGACCTGATCATACAAAGATACATGATCCACACAATGTATCCATCAACATACATGATCTACCTGATCATATCCAGCGTCCAACATGATGCGTACATACATAAATGATCCAACTGATCATATCCAGCATCTAGCATGATGCATACATACATAAATGATCCAACTGATCATATCCAACATCCAACATGATGCATACATACATAAATGATCCAATTGATCATATCCAGCATCCAACATGATGCATACATACATAAATGATCCAACTAATCATACAGAGCAGAAACTAGAACATCATCGTGATGCTCATCATCCATCACTTACATCCACAGCCATGTGAAGGATCCTCCTTCCAACATGCTTGGAATGGCTTCAACAAATGTCTCCATCACTTCTTCCTCGAAGTGTCGTCGATCTGAAGAACACCAAGCCTCTCTCTGAAGTACTCGAACTTCACTTCTACTAGTGGTTTCGTCGGCACATCTGCAATCTGCTCATCTGTCACAACATACAGGAGCTTCACTACTCCTCTCTGCACCATATCCCTGATATAGTGATATTTGATCTCTACGTGTTTCGACATGTCATGGAACACTGGGTTCTCAAACATCTTCACACAACTCTGGTTGTCACAAAATATACTAGTAGCCTCCAGCGGTAGATCAAATAACTCAGACAGTAGCTTCCGAAGCCATACTTCCTCACAACTAGCCGAACAAGTTGCAACATACTCTGCTTCGACTGTACTCAGTGCTATGCAAGACTGCTTCCTACTAAACCAAGAGATCACACTTGATCCCATACTGAAGCAGCACCCAGATGTGCTCTTCCTATCTGCAGCACTGCCTACCCAATCTGAATCAACATAACCCTACAAGTTAAACTTTTGATTCGCATCATACTTGAGCCCATAATCAACCGTACCATTAAGGTACCTCAGAATATGCTTTACAACAACCAGGTGAACATCTCTCGGATCTGTCAAGAACTGGCTCAATGTGTTCACCACAAAGCAAATATCTAGTCTCGTGTTCGTCAGGTACATAGAGGACCCAATCATCTGATGATACATAGTGACACCAACCGGTTCAAATGAAGCATCACACAGAAGCTTCAGGTTCGATTCCATAGCCTTGCAGTCCATCATCCCGAACCTTTTCAGGATCTCTACTGCATACTTCCCTTGTACAAGGAAGATTCCATCTGCACTCTGCCACACCTCCATACCAAGAAAGTAGTGCATCATACCCCAAGTTCTTCATCTCTAACTCGGCAGCAAGCTTCCGCCGCGTGTCGACAATCAATCTATCCTCACCTGTTACAAACAAGTCATCCACATAGTAGTATCACTGGATTGCCTTCCTCAACCTTGTAGTGAAGTTTGGAATCCGCTTTACTCTTGGTAAAGCCCAAACTGGATAGAAAGTTGTCTATCCTACCATACCAAGTTCTGCACATATATGACTCCCTGTCATGTGTCTCAGAACCAAGTGGCTGCTCCACATACACTTCTTCTTCAACTACACCATTCAAGAAAGCTGTCTTGAAATCCATCTGGTGTATCTTCCACTTTATCACTACAGCCAAAGCAAGTACTGATCTAATGGAAGTGTATCTGGCTACAGGAGCAAAAGTCTCTATGCTACCACCTGCAGCATGTTTGGTCTTGTAGGTCCTCTTGGAAGTCACTACAGACTCCCCTTTAGGTCTTGGGACTATATCCCAAACATCTTCATGATCGATTGGTACTCCTCGATCATGGTATTCTTCCCAGATCCTGGGAACTTCAATATCTTCAATATTTTCAATAGATAACTTTGTTGCTGAAAAAATGTTGTAGTCCTTCTTTTGTAGGTGATGGTATACGATCTTTCCTACAGAACAAGTTAAATTGCATGATTAGAAAACATCTCATAGTTTTCAGAACAAATTCTTACACATAAAGAAATATGTCATACAGTCATGCAATTATCTTAACCAATGCTTCAATACAACATTTATCCATATTCCGTAACTTTCTAGATGCCTTTCAATCTCCACTAGAACATTGTTAAGAGTGTGCACAACTCCTAACATGTCAGCAAAGAGGTTTCATTCTAGATAAGTAGCAATGGAATGTTGTACAGTGCCATAGGCCACTTACCCATGTATATTAGTAGTATAATGTTCATCAATGCAACTATTCTAATATGCATAATACACAACCTAATTCTAGGAACATAAGCATATACATCATTGAATAACATTATGTAAGAAATGACAATTCAAATACTTATCTTTGTTTGGTTGTTGGGTGGACTCCCTTTGAATCTTTGCAACTCCTTCTAATGTGGATTGTGAGAAGTGGTCAACTCCCTCTGAATATCTGCATCCTTGCAGAAACTACTGAAGTGTGCTCCTTTGCTTTCTTGCAGGGACAACTGGAGTGTGCTCCCTCTTGATCTTTGTTTCCTGGATTACCTATCCTTGAACTTATATCCATCCTTAATCACTATGCATGCTTATTAGTATCATCATTATGTTATCCTTGAGGTCTCATACATAATCACACATTTATTAGTATAATCTTAATACTATCAAAACACAATAATCTTAAACATGTATAGTCATGATCATTCACAGATAATAAACATTAGTATTCAAGGTTTCAGGGAAGTCTTCTTTTACTCATGCATATTCTTAATTGATCATAAGACTCTTATGATTAGTTAAATCATCAATGCATAAACCCGTGATTACTCAAACCTATACCTTCATGATTCTTTTGGTTAGTCATATCATCAATTATGGTAAGAAACATAATATGCATACAACCATGACTATTCAAACCTATGACTTCATGAATAATCATTATCAACAACACAACAGTATAAGATCCTAACACAAGGTGGGATTCTAGCTTGATATAGGAAAAACATACCTGGATTAGCATGCTAGCTAGTTATGTCTAACATACCCGCATAATGTCTTCTGGTTCTCTTCAGTGACTTGTGCTAGTAACCTGCATGACTCATAAGTTATCCATTGTAGAACCAAGTTATACATTCCTCGTAAGTAGATCTTCTAAGTAATCCATGGAAATGGATGAATCTTTGTCTTCATGTCATCATGATCATATGTTCTTGAAGTAGAACATGATTTGTCTTTCTTGGTGTACCTTTTATGTCAGCAAACAACATAAACCTCATACAACATCACAATGCATTAGTACAATCATAAGTGTCAAAACCTTAATCAATGAATATCTTCTATAAAGGTGATACGACAAGTCTAGTAATTAATCAAGATTGTACTGTAATGATATGAAGACAAACATATCATAAAATTAACCATGAACAGAATTCAAAACATACCTGTAAGCCATACCTGTTAAGATTGCTTGTAATTTTCTTATGGAAGGCCTTAGCATCATCTCCCTCTGAGACAGGAACTTCTTCACTTATGCAGGTGACCAATCCATCTTCTTCTAGGATTAATCCAATCCACTTGATTTGCAAGAACTGGACCTGGAGCTGGATTAGGGTTTGTTAGAGAAACCCCAAAAATTCAAACTTTGAATTTCAAACTTCCGAAAGGATAGCAATATGCGCCTTGATGAGCTGATCAAACTGGTATACTCAAAATTTGAAAAAATGCAAGGTTTCACCCCTCAAATTTGCCTTTGAAACTTCTGGATTCACTGGACATGACCCCGAACTAGGGTTTGATAAATCCCACCCTTCTGCCTAATCAAAGGGTTTGATTCAAAGCTCTAAGCTTCTATTTTTCTGAGAAGCTTCCAGCCATGGTCACAAATTTCAAAAATTTCAATATTTGCAGAAGCCCTAATTTTCCATCTTTTCGATCAAAGTCCCGAACTGGGGTTTGATCAAGCCTGGCCTTCTCCCCAACCAAAAAATCTGATCTTGGTCTCTAAATTTCTATTTTGATGATTAGCATCCAGCTGTGGTATCTGATTACAAAAATTCCAACTTTCTCTAAAACCCTAATTTCCGGAAGCCATGAATGAAGGTGCTAAAAAATAATTCTGTTTTGACATAAATATGTACTTGATTGTTTCTGGTCTAACTACGAACTTTTCAATTCACAGGGTCTGAAACTTTTTTCTGAGATATCCTGACCTTTCATCTTTCCATCCCAACAGGTCTGACCTCAATTGGATTCTCTGAGAGAGAGTTATGCCAAGTGTCGCAACGTGACTTGTTTATGGAATAAAACAGGAGAATGAACTTGTACAACGTGCCACGTGTCACTGGTTCAAATTCGGCCTCTGAAAAAGTTTCTTGAGATAGTAAATTCTATGTACTACCTGTCAATTTTTACGAAATTTCATTTGGATCTTCCTAGCCCAAGTTATGACCTTTTTTCCAAGGTCACCTGTTTATGACTGAGATCTGGAAGAGGCAGAAGCCCTATATTGTACAGATCATAAATCACAAAGTGCAACGAAGTAGAGGTTATCCTTTGGACACAAGGTACTTGGGGATCTTAGCTTCGACCTGTAAAAGTTTCAAATCCGAAAAATTTGCCAAAATGGATTTATAGCGAAATTTCTATGATGATTGGTTTTTGCTATATCAAGCCCTAGCATCGTAAGTGCAACAAGTGTGATACATGCCATATCATGCCTTCTTTTAGGCTAGCTCTGATACCATGTAAAATTTTCAGAATTTACTTCAATCTGATCTAGGATCTTAACTGAGTGAACAACATGTACAACAAATCTACAGCATATCAATCATGGACACAATAATGCAAGCACACAAGAGACACAGAGTTTACTTGGGGAAAACCATCAAGGTGAAAAACCCCAATAACTTCCTCAGAGATAGATAGAGCAATGATACAACCAGAATACAAGAGATAGTCTTCTCCTAGTAGCAGAGCCTCCTCCTACGCAAGTGCGCCACTCTCCCAAGTGTGAGTGAGAGAATATAATAATGAAATAGAGTGTCTCTCGCACTCTATTTATACTTGACTTGACTTGCCTAATAACCTTTACTAGGTCGGCCTTAACTTAACCACATAACATAATGCTGACTGGGACGACACTCAATAGGGTGGTCTAATAACCCTTTGACCCACATGGCTGACCACCAATAGGGTGGTCTAATAACCCTTCGACCCACATGACTTATACAGGGCCGACCCCAACAAGGTGGTCTAATAACCCATCAAGTATAAGTTACGACACTTACAATATAAATGACGACACTTCCGTATAGAGGAATAATAACATCTCTATAGGAATACAAACACTTCTGTATAGAGGAATAATACCATCTCTATAGGAGTACAATATACATATATGAAATACATTCCGAAGTTACATATACATCAACACAAGCACCTCTTCCTACAACGACTGTAGCTTCGATGAAGTTTCATCTTCCTTGACTCTTAGCACTTTCAACTCCTTCTGAATTTATTTCATCTCTGCAAACTTCTGGATCCTTTTCCTTGGTGGAAAATCCTTCATAGCCGTGTTCACATAGTCAAGATCTTTCTGTCGTTTCTGTACTTTATCGTGAATTTTCTGTAAATCAAAGTCTTCCTGTAGCATAGCGCATACCTTGGTAATTTCTTCAAGTAGTTCTTGACATCTCGCCATGAACTTTGTGGAGATGTTTTATGTTGAATCCTTCAACTCCTCGACTCTTGCTTCTTTAACTTGTTGCAGAGTGCTAGGTTGCTGTTGAGATTCTAAATCAACAATCTTCTCTTTATAGACAATCTCCATGTCTTCCATCTTAGCTTTTAGATTGTCTACCGCGGCACCAATCCTTAGGATAATGGCTTCTACCTCGGGCTCTTATGGGCAGTCTGGGATCTTCACAAAGACTTCGGCAACATATTTCTTCAACTTCTTCTTCTTATCCTACGCATATGTTAACTCCTTGGTCTTCAGTGCGCATTCATCCTTCATCTCTTTATAGCTATCCTCTAGCTTTAGATGCTGGTTATAAGAGACAATGTCTCTATCTCGAATTTCTCCCACAACTTGCATATGCAGATTATGTAATCTTTCGATGGGAAACATCCCAACGTTAATGTCTATATGTGCGAGCTGCTTCGCACCTTCGGTAAGCTCGTCAGTCGGGAATATGATGTTTATCAACTCGATTCTTACTAGCCGTGGTCTCATTGTCAAGGCAAGCGCCTTTCTTTTCCTTTGGCTTGTCTCACCTGCCCTATATTCATAATATGATTCTCTCACCAAATCTCGCTGACTTGTTCAACTCTTTCTACTAGGATATTTAGTTTTGCAAGGCTCTCCATCATGCCTGCTTGGACTGTTCCTTGCTTACTTTCCTTTAATGCAAGTGTTCTTCAATGTGCTCAGACACTCAAACTAGGATGCAGTCATAGTCATCCTCGTGAAATTGCACATCGAGTGGAACATTAGTTGCTTTCTGTTTCTTCCTTTGCATTCCTTCTGGCATGGTTGTGTCGGGTTCCTTTATTTTCTCTCCTACTGGAAAACCAACAAGGTGAATCCACGAATGTGGTTCACCATTTTTGGCGGATCGCATGGGGAAAATTCATTTTTTCGGATCCTCGATCGAGGTTTTAAATGCTCGATCGAGGGTTTAAAAATACCTCGATCGAGGGCTTTAACATACCTCGATCGAGGGTGTTTTAAACCCTCGATTGAGCGTCTAACCAAACCCTCGATCGAAGGTTTGGTTAGACCCTCGATCAAGGATATGCGACATGGAAAAAAAAAAAAACAGGGCCCAGCCGGCCCTATTTTGTACAGTGGCTTGACGGAGACGGAAACAGCAGCGACCAGGGACCTCGACCAAGCACACGCCTGATACCACCTCCCAACAGCGACGCCACCTCCCCACATGGACGCCATCATGTCATCTATTCCACCAGGTGGGTAGAATTCCACTATTTTTTTTGTTATTTAAATATATATATATATATATATATATATATATATATATATATATTTTGTATTTGTTGTATAAATTTGTGTTTTTGATCAAATCTAGTTTTAATTTGGTTTTCTAGAAATGGTTAGGATGTAGGCATTGAAACTAAACCAAGATTGAAACTGAAAACTGCCATTGAAACCAAACTAATTGAAAAAAAAACCATTTGATTTAACTAAAACAAAAACCCATTTCAAACCAAAACCATTTGAAATTTGAAATAGATTTAGGGTTTTAAATATTTTTCAGTTATTTCTTTAATTTATTTGATTTATTTTTGTTTATATATCAACCGGTAGCATTTCACCTTTTAAATGCTACTGGTTTTATTTTAAAATGTGTTTTTACAAGCAGAAATGCTGCCCATTTTTTTTCAATCCTCCGAGAACACCAAGAGGATTGAAAAAAAGAATATTTGAACCTAAAACAAAAAACCATTTCAAAACAAAAACCAAAACTATTTGAAATTTGAAATCGGTTTAGGATTTTAAATTTATTTTTCATTTATTTGTTTAAAAATTATTTGGTATGTAAATTTGTTTATATATCAACCGGTAGTATTTCACCACATAAATGCTACCGGTTTTATTTTAAAATCTGTTTTTACAAGCAGAAATGCTGCCAATGTTTTTTCAATCCTCCGAGAATGCCAAGAAGATTGAAAAAAAAAATCATATATTAATATTAATATTATAATATAAAAAATTAAAAAATGAATATTAATAATATAGATAGGCCTATATTATTAATTTTTACTTAATTTATTTTAAAAAAATAATATTTAATATTAATTATATAATATAAAAAATAAAAAATGAATATTAATAATATATAATCATATATTATTAATCATAACCATAACCAACTTGCCAAATTGTCCTAAATAGGATCCCCTCTTAGACCATGAAAAGTATGTCCACAATTTGAGCATCAATGAAGATAAATTGGCCTAGAACCATAATGGATAGCTTGGAAAAATTCCCAACATCAGGTGGCCTAACATCATTAGATGATGTCTCTGAATGATATAAGCCACTACAAATGCATTTTGCTGGACTAGACTACATGTGTTTGGATTAGATTTTTCCACCATCTTTGTGGAATACAAACTACAATTCAACAATAAAAACACCTTTTTAAAAATATGGACATTTCTAAAATGTAAAAATTATAACAATGGCTAGAAAAATAAAACTTATGGAAATGCTCCTTGGAAATTGGCAATGGATGACTATATGTCCTCTTAGAACAAGCTCATATTACCTAACATTACTTTGTCAACCTTATTATTTATAAGGAAAATACAATGAAAGAATATTATTTTATTTCTATCCTTTAAGTCCCTTGACCATAGCTTTATGATTGTTATTAAAAAATATTGGGACTAGTGGTCAAAGAGGGATACATGGATTTCTCATGAAGGCATGTGGTCTATCATTTGCAAGAAAATAAAATTCCTGAATTTTGGGCATGCACATGATTATTTGAAATTCATTCTTACTAGATTTGGGATCATAGCCTAGGCCGCCATAGTTTTTACAAACATAGAAATTATTCAAACAAGTACAATCATTATGAAAAAATTATGCACAAAAAAATGGTCATGAACAATACAAAATAATTCCTCCATTATTTAGTGAACTAGAAAATAATTATTGCTAGAACTACAAACTTTTCCCATTCGATCCTGTAATGTACCCACTTGCTGACCCAATAAGAGAGGGAACATGATAACAATCTGTGGGGCTTTTCATAAAACTCAGCCCAGTCATTAGCAACATAAAAACATTGGTGTGCAGATACAAATTAGGCAATATGCACAGCGGATTTGAAACTATTCCACACACACAATTCATGCCCATCCAGCATATCAAAACAGTCATCAAATTAATGCATCGCAGAAGTAAATACATAGACAGAAAACACTTATCTTCATTGTGCAATTGTCCCAAGCAACTAGCTATGTCGCTGCAACATTCCACCCAACCATAGGCTCTTCGACGGCATATACTCAGTCCGTCCAAAGGTCACCCCAGAGTTGGGCATGATTCCTACAAGGAAAAGGGGACATTCCATCTCATTCACAACCGATTACTCATTTCCTCTCAGCCAAGCCAGTCCACCACTAGGTTTATCAGGCTACACTTGAACTCTGGATGCTTACTCTCAATCTCAAGCCAAAGCAATGGACACCCATAACCCATACCCCAACATACTCTGTCTACTCACAACCAAAATGATCATGGGAAAAGCATACACATTTACAACATAGGTGTTTACAAAACCAGGTCCACATTGGCTCTCCCCAACTCGTGGTTCACCCAAAACGAACTGTGGAATTTAGAATTCAACCCCAGGGAGAAAACCGATTTCTCCCACTGGTTATGATCCTTTCCAATGGCCCAAACAGCCTCCAGGAAGACCCAAAAAAATTCTGGTCTCTTCCCCACTTATAATCAACACAAAAACGCCCCTTCCCAGCTAGAAAGATGAAGGAGAACATAGAAAAACCATGGAGGAAAACGTCCAAGCAGCTAGAGCTGTGTGAGGGAGCAAGGCAATGGTGAATAATGGCTTAGAGAGCAATTTCGTGGCTCTTTTCTTGCCCAAGGAGACAAACACGATTTTCCATGAGGGTGGCTTGCCCATACCCGAATTTGGATAGCCATACCTTCCATTCCCCAAGGCATTAACTACCTCAACCAACTCTTGGGAGAAATCAATGATTGGGTACATAAGTCAACATGGGTAGTTGAGGGTTTGATGGGTTCTCTCATTGACACTTGGTTTGACTTGAGTGGCTCAAGGGTTTGAATGTTTTCACTCCCCATTCCTTGAAAAATCACGCCCCCATCTCTTGTTGCATTGCATAGCTAGTTGTGGGTATTTTTTTATTAAAATGCATATTACATGATGTTGAAATTCCAACGTGCCTGGCTATCACGCAAACCATATGCATCAATAGATCGATGGTGGGGCCTTTGCCTTGAGCTCCTCACCATTATTTATAAAAATATTACATCATTTACAATTTAATGCCATGGGGTCAAACTAGGGACATTACAGATCCGCCCAAAATGGTGAACCACATTTGTGGTTTCACCCAAATCTTCTTATTGCTAGAACTACTCTATTGGTGTTGAACTCTAGATGTGGATCTTGATTTAGTGGAACATTGTTGCAAGTTGGTGTTAGTGATATGAAACCATGCAGCCTTCATTCATATCCGAACCTTTGGTACAATTCTATCCATGTGAATGATTTTGTTAAATTCGAGCATGGGAAGAAATCATGGATTACTAGCCATTGACGTATGACGTTAACCAACATGAGACAACTAACCAATAATGAAAATGAGTGTCAAGGTACCTTAGTGCATTTTGACAGGTATGAAATGATATATTGAAATCAATTCCCCCGTAGAATATGATAGTCAAGATGATAGAATATGATAGTCAAAATTAAAAAAATACAATGTTCTCCCTAAATCTGATCTAGGTATGTGATATTCTTGGTGAGTGTGTCTGTGGTGAATTTATGAGTTCACCCCACAAAAAATATTCTATACCTGTCTCTTAGATCTTAAATATGGTTTTTAAACAACTTGTGGCAATTTATAACAAAATATTGTAGATGGTCAAGTCAAAGTAGACATTACAAGGTTTTGAGCTCACTACCTTGCAGGGGGTAAGCTTATCACCTTCTCCATAATGTGTTAGAGCTAGACGTTATAAACATGTCCCATCAAGAGATCATGCACTCATGAATTGCAAACGGATTTAATTTTTTAGAAAACCCTGACAATAGAATTACAAGTTGATATAAAAACTTGTATCCATATTTTTCTTTTCTAATCTTCCAAATCACAACTAGACATAGGAAGAGAGCATACTCATGAATATGGTGACTCTCTATATTTTGAAATCTACAACTTTAAAATCATAGTAGAAAAAAATTCACCTCGTATGCAAACCTCAGACTTTTAGCTCCTGAAACTCTACTTGTTTTTCCTCCTTCATATGCATCCCTTCATAATTTATCCTTCCAACAGTTAGTGGATGGGGTGGTTCTTACTGCACCACCAAATGAAATTGAAATAATTAAAAACTACTCTACCATTTATATTCAAATGAAATAAATATATAGAAAACACACCCTACTTAGAAAATTCCAATGCAAAACTAATCATGTATTTGTATGCCTTCATGCTACTGAGACCATGTTGTCACCAAGTTCTCTATTGACATGAGTTAGATTTGTACTTATCAATCTGGGGTGTCTGTAAATTATGAGATGCCAACAAAATATATGAAGAACTAGGCATCTAAACTAATGCAACTTGCTTAATAGATCATTTCCAGAAGTCAATATTAAACATTGAGGCTATATTCATTTAGTTCACTCAACAATTCAAATAACTCGCTTAGCTCTATCAAACACCAAATCCAAAAAAATAAATCTTGCAAAATTGAATCCAAAAATCTAAAACAATGATTGTAGGAACCTTCCTCTCACTCGATGGTTGAGGATCAATAGGAGCAAACTCTAGTCCAGTGGTGGCCTTGAATTTGAATTGGAATTGAAATTGAATTTGGAATTGAATTTGAAATTTAAATTTGAAATTTGAAATTGAAATTGAAATTTGAATTTGAATTTGAATTTGAATTTGAAATGTAAAATTTGAAATAGAATTTGAAATTTGAATTTGAAATTGAAATGTGAAATTTGGAATAGAATTTGAAATTGAAATAAGAAAATTTGAAATTGAAATGTGAAATTTGGAATAGAATTAGAAATTGAAATGTGATGCAGATAGTCTTGAAGAGAGAGATTCAGTACTTCATGTTCCGCGAAGCATGAGAGGATCTGACGTCGCCCGATAGGGTGGCCATCGACAGTGCTTCCATTCACGGAGGAGTGATTCCAAGCCGGGTTCGACTGCCACTGGTGGCGGCAGCAGGAGAGATAGTGTTTCGGTTCATCCCGACGACATACATGTGGATCCCAAGGAAGAGGATGTGCAACAAGACACGAGTGCATCAGGTGCATATTTTTTGTTAGCACATTTTCAGTAAATTTTTAGTATATAATGCATTGAATTTCAGTTGCAAGTTATAATATATATTTTTAGTAACATTTGTGTTTTGGTTTGGATCGTAGGTGCCCCATCAGGGGGGTCGTACGATGATGAGGTCGCATAGATCACTCTCGCTGATATCATTTCCTAGCGAGAGTGGGTGAGCTCATGTGTGTGCACTTTGAGGGAGGATTCTCCCACACGACGATCTTTGTCGATGATGTTATCAGTAGTTGATGAGATGTTGGCCCTCTACAAAATGGTAGGACCTCTCAGTGACATTTGATGACATTCATGCCAGAGGAGGAGACATAGTGTCATTGGGATCCACAAATGGGAGGATGTCAAAGTCACCATAAGAGGGCATGACATCAAGGGTGCTTTATTCGACATCCCTCGTGACTGCGCCCCCGGTCAACTGCTTAGACTCAGGGAGTTTAAGTTGGAGGTCGTTGCACCACATCTATATGATAGATTTGTGGGAGCATGGGGCATGTTCCCCCACCATGACTAGGTCCCATTGTACTTTGCAAACAATGTTTATGGAGAGTTTGTTTTGGACATGCACCCGGATTACACTAGCACAGGGTCCCAGTTCTATGGGGCTGGTAGGGGACGCTCCTACCAACGTCCTGGAGCTTGGAGAGACCCTGCCTTCATGGCACCCGCTCTGAGGTTGGTACCGTTTCCATACAGGACGGTTATCAGGTCGGGGGATGTGGCACAATCATCCCAGCTTGCTGTAGAGTCTAGACAGGACCTTGTAGAGTCGTTTTTCACTACCATGGGCAATGCTATTGTTGTTGTACATGGAGAGGCATCTAGACCACCCCCTCCACCTATAGAGCTAGAGATAAAGTATGTCTCTAATGACATGCTCAGGAGGTTCGATGGCAAGACCCTACTGCGGTATGTTGAGTCAGTGCGAGATGCATACTTTTAGTTATATCGTAGATGCGTCGCTACATGACAGGTATACTTTTGTACAATTATGTATATATGTTCTTCATGTTACATCATATCAATGTCGCAAATTGAATGGTCAATAATACTTAAGGGAGTTGTATTCTATTGATCCATGCAGGGGACCCCATCCATGGATCAACTCTTTGGTAGCGAGCCATCGGTTGGTCCATCCGCTCGCCCCCACCCGCAGACGACAGTAGTCAAGGTAAGTTATAATTTATGTTCCAATTTAATTTGTGTTTGAATATTATTTCTCAGTTTAAATAATTTGTGTTTTATTTCTTAATTTTCGAGATTTTATGTTGTAGATCTTAACTTCAAATGAATTTCAAATTGTACAGGGCAAAGGAAATGAGGTAGATCCTGATTATGGACACGAGGACTGCAAAGGTCCTGACGAGCCGGGTTCAGACACACATGTGAGTTTTAATTTATGTTCCAATTCATGTTATTTAGTCACATTTAGTAATTGATTTTTGTACTTTATGTTTCAATTTTTTATGGATAGCTTTTAAATTATGTTAAATTTAGTTTTAATTTTTAATAAATCTAACTTATAACATGTAATGGCATATTACACAGGCATCGCTACAGGAAGGTGTCAATGTTGCAATGGATTTCACACATGGTTGGGATGTAGCTTGAGTACATGGTCCTGATGAAGGGCCATCTACCCATATTCCTACCCAGATCCCAGATATCACCATTGACACGATGGATATGGAGGAATTCCTTGAGGGTTTAGAGTCTCAAAGACAGCAGTGGGATGCTGCACACGAGGGCAGTCAGAGGGATGATCACAAGCCTCGTGGGGGTAGTGGCCAATGAGTTGATGATCTATACATTTCCATGTTTTGGATATTTTCATATTTTATATATTTTCATGTGTTTGGATGATCTATGTATGCGTTTTCATGTTTTGGATATGTATTTCTATCATTTATACATGGAATTTTATCATATATGGACTTTGGATATTTTGTATATTTTATCATATTGATGTCTTGATGTGTATTTTGTATCTGATTTGAAATCGATTGTTTTTTTATATTAGATCTGGATATAGTTATTACAGTTACAAATTTATGTTTTGTCTTTTCAAATGCAGATTTAATGTGTAGTTACAATTTAGTGCAATTTAAAATGTAAATTTTGACTACATTATAGAACATTTTCGAAAATTTAGAATTGAATACATACATTACATTTTAAGATTGAAATTACAATTCCAATTCAATTACAATGTAAAATTTCAAATTTAATGTGTAATTTCAATTCCAAATGAATTACAATTTAAAAGCTTTTTTTTAACTACATTACAATTGCATAAATGAAATCAAAATCTAAAATTAGAATACATTTGAAATTAAAAATTGAAATTGCAATTACATTATGTTGTCTACACATCACAATTCAATTACAATTTACACATTCCAATTCAATTACAATTTAAGATTAAAATCTCAAATTTAATGTGTAATTTCAATTGAAAATTCAATGTGTTGTTCCAATTTACAAGTTCAATATCAATTACATTACAATTGTACAAGTTCAAAAACAAAGGCATGTACAAGTTGTGTTTTGGTTTCATAATTGAGGTTTTTTTACGCAAGCAAGGCCATATTTCCGCAAAGTCTACCATTGATAAGATTGTGCTCGACTCAAATACCTCACGGGAATGTTTGAATTCTGAAGCTTGCCACCTGGACCTATGGGAGTGCTTTATGTATTTATAAATTTGACTTTGAAACTTCTCCATGAAATCTGAAACATGAATCTCATCATCGAGCAAGTCAATCCTCTTGGATGGCACAGATGAAGAAGATGTTGGATTCATGGTGACGTACTCATACCTCTTCCACCTAGCGGTGATATCTGATAATCCATGGTGTGTTGGATCGATAGGAAAGTTCCTATGGAACAATGTCAAATCACTGCATTCATGGCATTTTCTCCCACCTATACACCTCTTATTGAAAAACATGTGTTCAGGATTCCTATTGCATAGTATCATACAAATAAAATATCGCACTGTGTGAGGAGCTAGTACACCGTTCCAGTGCCTTTTGCAAAAATCCATAAATGTGTCATAGTATAGTTGAAATTCAACGTGGTACCAATAGCAACAAGTGTCGCGAATCGTATTCGGCCTAATATACCATGGTTTCAATTTGTTGAACATGCTAAATGATATTTGAACACGAGGATTGGTTTCTTGGAATTCCTCATAAAGTGCAACTCCTGTCATCTCCATCACATGCTTACAATGCTCCTGATAAATGCCTATGGATAAACATTGTCGCAGGACATGCTTTTGATCTGGAATAGCACAAGAATGTCTATCCCAAAACTCTATCACCTTCTCTCTAAATCCTGCTGCCATCCTACCTCGATAGGTTCCCTACAAATAAGAGCCCAACAAGTAGCTTCATCATTTTCATCTATCCGGACCCTAAATTTAGTATATTTGAACAATGTTCTTTTTGAAACATTGAGCAATGATGCCATTGTTGATACCATTCGATTTCTTGAGGTGCTTTGTGCCACAACAACCATTGTAATTTCCCTATGAGAAGCTCGGGTATCATTGTTTCTTGATTTTCCAAATGAAGATAATGCAGTTCTTACATTTTCTATTGCATTCTTGCATGTCTTTTTTGTTTTAACATCTTAAAAACCCAACAAATTTGTGGCACATTTCAATTTTTTGTGTTTTATCAACCCATGTAGGATTTGAGCTTGTGCCATTGTTGAATGTTGTTCAAAATATGACTTGATTATGGTATTGACATTCTCTCTAACTCTCCAACCAGGGATCGAGTTCCCAATCTCTTCTTGTGCAGAAACAACTGCACAATCCTCTACAAAATTTTCACCCCTTCCAACCCCACTACAACTCCCAATTATATTTTCAATGTGAAAGGGAAAGGTGTCATGTGATGGCTGATCAGGATCATGAGGGGGCACAGGGTCATGTGATTCTTGATCACCATGATGTGATGTCTGACCATAATCTCTCTCTACATAACATGTAAATTAACAAACTGAAAATTGGTTACTTGATAGTTGTGCATTGAACTTTAAAATTGTTAGTAACTTGAAATTTGATGTGGAAATTGAAAAATTGAAAATTGCATGTGAATTGAATTTTCAACTAATACATTTAGTTTGAGAATTGTTCTACGTAAAAATTGAAATTGCTAGTAACTTGAAATTTGAAATTGCTCAAGTGATACGAACCGTTACACCAAAACCCCGAGGTGTTAGTGAAGGCCACCAACTAGGATCTTAACATCCCACCATGCTCTGCAGTCCAGACTCTGGGCTAGATGTGCGCCCGTACGGTGGTGTCCCCTCTGCGTCGTACGAGCCCCGGACGAATACTGCAATGCCGACGTTGGATATGAAATGGCGCGGATGTGTTCGACAATAGTTCAGTTGAAAATAGATATGGACCCCAGGTATTGTTCGGCTTCCTAACAGTTCAGGTGTTTCACTCGGCCACCAATGTTGTCTGTCGGCTTGCGTATTGGGGCAATACCCCTTACTCCACAGCTCAGGTAAAACTGATAACCACTTGGCCACAAACGACAACTCTTGGTTTACCTCACGGGGAAAAACTAGTCAATCAGGTAGGGGTCGTTGCCATTTTCGCTGGCAGGTCTTCTCAATGGACCAGTTACTTTGGAGTTCCTGTGGTACTCCTCACAATGAGTTTTAGGGCTTATGCCCAAGTACTTCCCACAATTAAGTGGATAGGGATTTTTCTCAGATCCAAACTTGCAATAGATGCGAAAAACAATGGTAGAAATTCCACCCAACGAGCTTAAGAAAGTGCTCTGATACCAAATGATATGAACCATTACACCAAAACCCCGAGGTGTCAGTGAAGGCCACCCACTAGGATCTTAACATCAAGTAACTTGAAATTGCTAGTAACTTGAAATTTGAAATTGCTCAAGTAACTTGAAATTGCTAACTTAATTAAACTTGAGAATTGTTCTAGAAGTAAAGTTTGAAATTCCTAGTAAAATTTGAAATTAGTAGTAACTTGTACATTTAACTTTAAAATTGCTAGCAACTTGAAAATCAACTATATGTATTTAAGTCAAGATAATTATTAATAAGTTGATAAAAATTATTGTGGGCACAAAAATTAATATCATTTACAATCATCACATTATATAATTGTGGGCAAATTTCTTTATGCAATTTATGTCCATTTTACTTTTACATTACAATAAAAATGTTATTTTAACTTTATGGTATAATTTATAAATAAATAAATATTTAAAATACAAGTTGCAAATCACCATGCAAAGAATAAATGATTACAACACTTCTACCCTAGAATTTCAAGGACAACATCATGCATCCCATGTTGTATATACGTGAAATAAAAATTTAAGATTGATTTTCTACCCATCATAACATACCTATTATACTCTAAACGTGGGGAAAAAAAACATTGATTTAGAGATGAATACGATATTTAATTAAAAACATTATAGTGATATGATTGAGGAGAAATTCATAATTTTTAATGCAAAATAACATTTTCATTAGTTGATGATTTTGCAATTTCAACAATAGACATTTAAATGGAAATTGTAATTTTATCATAAATTGCAATTTAAGGATTTTTTATCAATAATGCTTCACATATCAATGCAAAGTTGCAAACATTGCAAATTTAATTATTTCCAATTTGTCCTAACAAAATATATGATTCTAATCATTAATTTTATCATGGTGATATGTCATATTATGCAAATAAAAATATATGTGATAGATGGAATTTTTTTTAAAGTAAACATTATAATAAAATAGCTCTTTGAACATTCATTTGTATTCAAATATTCATTACTATGAAAGTATTGTCAACCATCATAACTATGAAAATATACATTCATTTGTTTTCAAATTGAAAAAATTCTAACTAATACATAACTATCAAACATGTAAATTTCAAAATATTCATTCATTTGTTTTGAAATTGAATTTTCTCACAAAACAAGAATTGAAATTACATTTAACTTGAAATTGTTAATAACTTAAAAAATTGCAATTAATTAAATATGTACAATTTAACTTGAAAATATAGTGTCTAAGTGTACATTTAATTTGAAAATTATTCTAATAACATTGAACATTGTTAGTAAAGTTTATAAATTTGAAAATAGTTAATATGTACATACATTTTAATTTGAAAATAGAATCTAAGTGTACATTTCATTTGAAAATTGTTGGACAATAAAATTGAAAATTGTTAGCAAACTTTGAAATAATTTGAAAATTGTTTTAAAGCAACTTTGAAGCATAATTTGAAAATTGTTAACAACTTTGAAATAATTTGAAAATAGTTAAAAATATGTTCATATCTTAACATGAAAATAGAATCTAAATTTACATGTTTCATTTGAAAATTGTTCTAATTTAAATTTTGTTTAAAGCCACTTGAAAATTGTTCATTTAACATAAAAATTGTTGCAAACTTTGAAATTTAAATAACAAATTGATTAAATAAATAGGAATATAATTACAAATAAATATGAAACAAATTAAATTATGAAATTTAGTTAAATTTATTGGAAAATTGTTACTAATTTTGTAAATTATGTAGCATGGTATTTAAATTATGATAGCATGTAATTCAATAATTTACCTTGGTTGTTCTCCATTGGAATTTGTTGCACCAAACATGCATCTTCTTTTTTTCTCAACCTTGGTCTTTGTTGTCTCATTCGTTCTCTATTGTACTCATGTTCTTCATTGGCATTTTGTTGTCTATCATGTTTTCTTTGTCTTTTTTTTTTATTCCCCATCAATCTACAATGAAAACAAACAAATTTTTTTCAAAATGTTATAACAAACAACAATATGTTAGTATGAAATCTTGAAATATGCCTACAAAGAAATCTTACATGAATCAATCTATAATGAAAACAAACAATTTTTTTTTCAAATTTTTATAACAAACAACAAAATGTTAGTATGAAATCTTGAATTATGCCTACAAAGAAATCTTACATGTCTAATGAGGTCTAATTAAGCAATATGAAAATGACAAATCTCTAATTCAACAAGATCAAATTGACAAAGCTCTAATGGAAAAAAAAAAAAACTAGAAATGAGGTAAATTGTTGTTTGTGAATCCTTGTTTGCTAGTTATATATAGGTTCGTTAATGTTTTTACAAGGGAAGGGTAGTTGGCAACATTAATTGTTGACAACTCCTTTCGCGGTTTCGCCCTGGTTGGTTTATATATATTTTTTTACACAAACGAACCCTCGATCAAGCCTATTTGACAGACCCTCGATCGAGCAAATACCTCGATTGAGGGTTTAATAAAACCTTGATCGAGGTCTTATTAAACCCTTGATCGAGGTATTGTTAAACTCATGATCGAGGTTCTGTTAAGCCCTTGATCGAGGTAATAAAAAAAGCTCGATCGAGCAAATAGCTCGATCAAGGGCTTAAAATACAGGCCGAGAGCCCTTTTCCCTGCAGAATGAGATGTTTGTCTACCTTCCACAAAATTAAACCATGTCATTAAATGCTCATAACTGAGCGAACTTGATACCATTGGATTCGTTAATGAATCCTCTATCTAGATATATAAAATTTATGAATTTTTATCTTAATATGTCTTTTGTTTTTAAATTTCTACTAAAACTTGCCCTAAAAAACCATGCCAACAATTTCGATTGAGCTCAAAGATAAATCCACAAAATTCAAAATACACATCCAAAAAATTTGAAAAAATGCCCTAGATAAACGCGTCCTCTTTAAAATGGTATTTTTATTTTTTCAAATTATGTAAAAAATCAAAAGATTTCATGCACGCACACACATGTGTGCAAAATACAACTTAAATATTCATTGGTCATTTTCGAAAAATAATAATAAATATATATTTTTCAAGAAAAATTAAAAGAAAAATATGTAAGCCCCCAGTGCATTCTGTCTAGATCATGTTCACATATTTCATTTTTTTAAATTATTACTTTAACATTAAATTATTGTGTTCGCACACAAACTACTTGTTAATTGCTCTTCAAATTTTTAAGTACACACGTTTCATTAAATGAAAATTTGACATGATATATGACATTGGTATATTTAAAAAAATATCATTGGAAAGCCAACATAATTCTCTACATTTCGTTTTTCAACCGCATGTCAAAATTCATGTGGCAAGTATGAGTTTCGAGGGCTTCAATTTAATACATGGGTAAAATTTCTATTTTTCACCATCATATTTGGCCAAAAAGAGTTACCCATCTTCATGGAATCACCCAACATGAAAAACCAACAACTTGTTGTTTTTCTGCGCCTTAACTTGGTTCTGGATTTTGTGCGCTTGTCGTGTTATCATCTTGGTCTTGTGAATTTCTAGCTACGCTTTCTTCTGATGTGGTGATCAACATGGTTGGCACATCGACCTTCCACTCTGGTGGCCAGTCTTCCATGATTAAATCAATTTTGTGTCCATCTAATTGATATAATACTTCAAACCATTGAGGAGGATTTAGCTGTACTCTCGGCTGAATGTAGATAAAGTGAAGTCCAGCTTTGAAATTCATCTTACGAATATAGAGATTTGTTACTTCCTTAGTGATATATGGAGTCCTCTGAATGACTTCGCATAACTACTCATAATAAGTGTACAGCTATATGTTGTTTATCCTCTGTCGGTCTGGCTTCGAGTTTTCCCACATGTTCGTAAACCTCGGTCCTCGGCAATCTCCAATGAATACCGGGACATTTGGTTGATAGCTCGGCTCTTTCTATCCCACGAAGGTGATCAATACTAGTAACCAACTATAGTGGAACTGATTTCCATTATTTTGTGTATCCCGAATGTCATCTAGGAATTCGTTTAGCAGGTATCTCTCCCAATTGTACTGAATTCTATCCTTGGCCTTTGCAGCTAAGGATATTGCAGCGGCCGACACCTTGTTCAGTCTGCATTTCCTTAAGTTTTTTCTTGCAAGGAGTTGGACTGTGAACCACGTGGCTTGATCCTTGATCCCAGCTATTATATAACCATGGCTTCCTTTGAGCAACTCAAATTTACTCTTCATCCTTTGCGTAAGCTCTTTATCCTTGCTCTTGCCTGCAAACTCAATTGCAGGATCAACACATCTCTTTCTCAAGTGCGTGATACGGTAGATGAGATCAATGTTGATGTCTATCTTGCGGTCTAACCAAAAGTATCCCTGATGCGTGCATGAAAGTAGTGTGCGCACCATAGTCATGAGCTCTGGGATCCTATCAAAATGTGGGATGCGCAACAAGTTCAAGAACCCTGATGGCTGCAATGGCGCAATCCAGTTTTACGCTTGAATGGTTGAATGCTTGGTATCTTTGTCATGCCTCCTACACATGTATTGATCTGGTTGGAATTGTGGGAACTTTGCTTCCTAGATCAAGTCATGGTTCGATAATTTGCACTCTGGAATTGTACTGAGCAAATTATCCTTAATTCGCACATGACTTGACATGGGCGATAGTAGAATATCATACTACGGATTCCTCATGAGAAGCACCTCTGGCGCATCTCGTTTCCTTGGAGGGATGTGCTCTGGAACAAGTAGGATGGGTCTCTCTTGAGGTGGTTCTTGTGGAAACGGATTTGGAACACTCGCGGTCTTCAGTTTTTCTTGTTCAGTTGCCTTCTGTTTGTCTTTCTACTTCTGCTGTGATACATTCCTCGGTGAGTTTCTAGATGGTCCACCTCATTCTGGGGATGCTTGCTTCACAAGCGTCTTCATGACTCCTTCCAAACCATAATGTAAAAAGTCTCTTAAGATTTCATCTAAGTTTGACTGCTAAGAGATACACTGTCGGATAACTCTTACTTTCGACTAGTAAAAACTTGGAAATTACAGGAAGTAAAAATTAAAATTCACGGTTATAACGATAAGTATGCAGTCTTTACTATTTATAAGCACAACAACACTAAGGCACACCCAAAAACTGATAAATTATCATTAAATTCCATGTTCATTGGCCAAATATTGATTAGATCTTGGTCATTTCCCTTCATTGAATGTGTCTTCAATGGACGAATATGCCTTAAATGTGGAAACATTCGGTTCTTGAAAGTACTGTATAACGATTACTTTCAGACCAAAAACTATAATGGCTAGTGGTTAGTTGAATCGCGAGGTTCACTGTGCATTTCCCTTTGCTTAACTTTAACTTTGCAGCATGACTCCCTTCTTTTACTTCACAACTCAGCTTGCTATGTGTGCTTCGCATTTTACCAAAACTATGTGCAGACTCTTATTCTTTATTTTTAGTGTCCAATTGCAACTGTACTTGACACTTAAAATTTGCTTGCATTGCTTAACCGATACCTAGAAGAGTAGGGCCATCCCTATAAGGATTTAGTCTACTCCCATTAACAAGTCCTTCTAAAATTTCTCCAAGTAGTGTGGCTAACTGAATTGCGCCACCATTAGTGACATGCTCAACAATGTATGGTCATATCCAATGCATTTTGAATTTTCCAGGAAATTTCATAAATTTGCTATCATAGAGGAGGACAAGGTCTCCTTCTTGGAAAAATTTATTCTTGATGTGTCTATCGTGCCATACTTTTTCTCTGTCTTTTTGTAATTGTTGGTGAAACCCTGCAATGAAGCAATCTTTCTCCAATCCAACTAAGTGTAGTAATCGTTCATCCATTGTCTGATCATCGGCCATATCTGTGAATGCTGTGATTCTCAAACTTGGTGCTATATATTCCATGGGCATGACAGCTTCTTGTCCATATGCTAATATGAAAGGTGTATGAATTGTCAAATTCTTACAAGTTGTTCTGTATGCCCATAATACTGTTGATATTCTACGATCTCAATCATCCATGTTTGTGTTGCATACATTGGTCAATGCATTCTCCAATACTTTGTTAAAGGCTTCTATAGTGCCATTAGCTTGTGGATGATATGGTGTGCTCTTTTGATGATAAATCTGAAATTATTTTGTTAAGGCTGTAATAGTTCTATTCAGGAAATGGGTTCCCTGATTGCTCATAGACTATCCTCCATATTAATAGGTTCTTCGCTTGACTCAATGTCTGAAAGATATTCGGGTCCTGCGTTCAATCTTCTTGGTTTCACAATGATTTCAAAATCATATTCCTGAAACAGTAACAACCATCTGCATATTCTTCCCCCTAACACTGGTTTATTGATTAAGTACTTCAAATATGAATTGTCAATAAACATACATAAATGCGAACCTAGAAGATAGTGTCTAAACTTATGCAATGTGTATACCATAGATAATCCTTCCCTTTCTGTCGTGGTATAATTCTTTTATGCTGAAGATAGCTTTCTACTTGAAAATGAAATGGGATGATCGATACCTCCCTCACTTGGTTAAGCTAGTACAATGCCAAGTGTTATAGATCAAGCATCTACATGTACATGAAATGGTTTATTCTAGTATGGAAAGACTAGAATAGGTGTTGTAACCATTTTCTCTTTCAATGTGTCCAATCCTTTTTGGAAATATTCAGTCCAACTTTACTTCGCTTCCTTCTTCAATAATTTCTCCATAGGCGCATCTGCGCATATCCTTTGATGAACTTTCTATAATATCATGTATGCCCCATTGTAGTGCATAGTTGTTTCACGGAGTTAGGCGTTGGGAGATTTATGATGATTTCTATCTTTGTTGGGTCAACCATCAATCCTTGCTTACATACTATGTGTCCCAATAAAATACCATAGAGAACATAGCAGATGCACTTCTTCAGGTTGAGGGAGATATGATACTGTATACACTTCGCTAACATCATTCTTAAGTTCGCATGATAATTCTTCAATAGACCTAATACTATCCAGTCATCAAAATAAAATTCTAAGAATTTTTGAATATAATCCTTAAATGCAGCTACAACAACTCTTGAAAAGATAGCAGGTGCATTCTTCAATCCAAATGTCATAACAATGTACTTATATGATCTCCATTCAGTAGCAAATTTGGTCTTCTGTCTATCTTCTATAGAAATTTTGATCTGATGATATCCAGAAAATCCATCAATGAAAGTGTATGCCTCCTGTCCACCTACGTTATCTAGCACTTTGTCTGTGAATGAAGTAGGAAATGGGTCATTTAGAGATGAATCATTAAATTTCCTGAGGTCCACACAAATTCTGACTTCACCTTTGGATTTCTTGTCTTGAATTACCATGGGACTTATCCATTCTGATTCTTCTACTGGTTCAATAATTCTTGCGTCAAGCATCTTATAAATTTCTTCCTTCACCCTTTCTTTATATCCGAGATTCAATCTATAAGGTCTTTTCTTAATAGGATTCACATCAGGCTTGAGAGGTATTTTCATAACTCCCAAGTCACCTGAAATGCTTTTCATTTCAGAAAACTTCGTAGGAAATAAATATTGATATTCAAGCAGTAGGTCTACAATCTGTCCTACTATTTCTTCATCCCAGTAATCCCCAATAGAAGCAAATTTTGGTTCATTCCTAGTACCAATATTGATCTTTCTGGTCTTCACAGGATTACTCAGGTCTAGAATTTCTAAATCAGGTCCTTCAACATCGTGTTTCCTTTAGACTCAGGTATATTCACATTGTGAGGGTATTCATCTTCATCTTCATCTTCTTCTAGTGCAAAGTTATAACATTCAAGGGAACGTTCCAACTGTATTGCCAAATATGGTTGTTTATATACAGGAAACGAGACATCATTAAATATCTTCTTTTTAATGATCTGTAAAGCCTCATTGACACTTGGACAATCATCCTAAAAAATGAAAGTGGATTGAAAGTAATTTATCATTATGTGCCAATCTGTTGTACTTCTGTGAAGTTCGGATTCTGTATACTAGTTCTTTGGTATTTGATCCAATGTGTGCACAAACATATGAACCCATTTTGTCTTAGGTATATGTATCCAGGCTTGCAAGCAAAAATTTATATGATTTATGGGATTAGTCTGTCCATTGTATTTTTCTTGTACTATCTCAGTTTGCTCTACAAATCTGATTTCCATCATGTGCTTACATTCTTCCCATGTGTTCAGGTTCTTTTTATGCACAACCCACCACCTAGCAGTTGTAGCTCGTAATGCTATATCCAAGGCTTCTAACTTATGTTCATATGAATTTGATACTAAATATTCATGAAGAAATGCGTGGATATTTCCTAGACCATCATAAGTAGGAATTGGACTTACCTCTGTTCCAATCCAACGTAATGACTTTTTTATCTTTGCACATCATCTTGTTGATACTTCATGCATTCAGCTCTACTAGTTCTCCATTCCTGCATCTGATTCTGATACGCAAGAACTGTCGCATATCCAGCTCAATGTTCCATCATCTATAGGATTAATGTAGTCTGCTTGATTCATTGTCATCTTGTAGATATTATCAAGTTCTTGAGCTCAACATTCTTCTCGGACTGGTTCGACATATCTAGTTCCTTGTGAAGGATCCAAGGGTGTGATGACCCTGATATCTAGTCCTTCAAATATCATTTGTTTTTTCTTGAGATTGATGATTGCGAGGTTATCAATTGCCTAGTCAATCCCCAATAATGCAGGGTAAGGATTGTTTTCATATATGATCTCAATAACCTTGAATTCTAGTTTACTTCGCACTCCATCAATGTCTACAAGAGCACTTGATAATCTCCTAAAGGGTATAACCTTTTGCTGATTATATAACTTCAACTATATAGGTGACCAAGATAACTTTGTATTTTCCATTTTTTTCCCTGTTTGTTTTGTCAGGCCATTCACCTCTGAGCCTAGGTTGAGAATGACTGGTTCATTTCATAATCTCCGATCTGCGCATTAAGCCTCATTTCTCTTCCTGTCCTTCTGTGGTTCTTAATATGATGAACTGCTCTATGTGCATCATTAACTGTAGTATGTTATTCGTAATGTCCCAATAGGTTCTGTAATTCTCCTAAGGCGTTTCCATGCCTTATCAAGTTTATGCAGCTCTGTAGGAACTGTGTAATAAGATTTATCTGTTTTGGCAAAGTTCGCGATCCATCATACGATATCGGCATATCTAGTATCGGTGTCTGATCACTTTGCAATTGGGTCCTTGTCACGTTGAAGGTTCTAAATTTTGAAATCCTTTTCTTGATTCCATGAATTCCTTTTTCTCTTGGTTAGGGTTAAATGCAGGTGTTTTTCTAGTTGCTTTTCTTACCCAAGGCCCATCAGTAGGCTTTGGTCTGTTTAAGTGATATTCAGAAGTTGAAGTTTCGTTTGTCTTGTCATTTCCTATCACGGCTCCACTTCGTGTCACAACATGAATGTTGCGATCTTCATTTGTTTTCTCAGCTGCGATCATCTATATATTCTGGTTTTGTCCTTTTGTTCTTTTCTCTTGCATTTTTCCTTAAAAAATGGGACATGGTCAAATGACTTACAGTACTTACAAGTAGTGCACGGGTTCTAATAGTATCTTGCTAAATGTCCTGGTTGAGCACATTTATAGCATACAATCTAACGTATTTCTATTCCTTGGTCAGTGTTACGTCCTCTTCCTCTAAATCCACCACGTCCTCTATATGCCCCTTGATCATACTATGCATTTTCATTATTATGCGGTGTTTCTCCTTGGACTCTATAGACATCATGATTTCTTTCTATCATGAGATCATAAGCTCTGCAGTTGGTATCATCATAGCCAACTGAATTACAGAATGTGCAGTACAGGTCCTTTGGTGTCTATACATACTTCTGGAGTAGGTAACAGTCTTCTGGGAAATGTCCTCTACATCGGCAAATCTCACAGCATGGTCCTTGATGTTGATTCAATGGGTTCGGTGCTCCACTGGTGAAGTAATCTCTGGATACAAGGCAGTGTTCCTTGGAATGTCCCTCTCCTTTACATTTTTACACCAAACCTCTTCTCTTATCTCTTTTCCTTTCTTCATATCTTGTAGCTGTAATGTTAAATTTGCTAACTATGTCTCTATCTGTACCATACATGTGCTAGTTTCTCCTATGGGAGAAGGTTCTAGATTCACTGCAATCTCTAATGCTTATGTTTGTGATGTTACCTTCTTTTGCATCAACAGTAATCTAATGTGGGGAAATAATGCAACTATGAACTACTCTTGATGTTGTTGCGGTGCTATTTCAAAGATAACTTGATCTAGCTAGGCTTTGAACTTCTGATCAAATTCCCACACAGTCTCATTAGGTTTCTGTTTGATTTCGTTTAATTCTGCGATACACTAAGATTCTGACTTAAGTTACTTAAATTCTCTAATAAGCGCGGTTTTGATATCGACTAGCGATCTATTCTATCCAAAAGAATAATTCATGAACCATGTTAAAGCTCTGTCTCTAAATGTGGTAACTAGCTAAGCTTGTTTTATAGCATCATCATGTACTTGCTTAACGTTCCATACAGCTTCACAGAGAAACCAATGTTGCTCTGGGTCTTCTAGACTAGTTCCTTTAAAAATAGGTAGCTTAATGTCATTTTCCATTATTCTTCTAGGAGGTGTGGTGTTTTGAAATGATGAAGGTATTCCACTACTTGACTGATTATGAGTACTTGATCATGCAATATTACTACTACTAGTGTTATGTGAACTAGTAATATTTCTTTCCTCAACTATGGGTTTTGCTCAGTAAAGGCCATGCTATTTTTTCTCAAGGGGGTGATTTATGATCCGACGGCTCCCGGGCATGCATGGCCATCGTGAAAAACTCTACATTGGCCATATGCACATGTGGGAGATGACCCAAACCCGTTCCAAACGTCGGTTCAAGTTCCGTGCTTCCGGAGAAAATCCTCAAAGCATCCCTGAATAACCATGGGGTGCTTGGAAAAATTCCCATAGCAACAAAACCATGACTCTGATCGCAAATCCCTCGATTATGATGGATTCAGGACATCGGGTTCTACTGCGTGACCCCCCCAGCGTGCCTCCAACACCCAAAAATGGTGTTATTGTGCCTTCTATGGAACTAGATTTTTTCTCAATGAAGGCCATGCCGATTTTTCTCAAGGTAGTCATTTCTGATCTGAAGGCTCACAGGCATGTGTGTCCCTTGTGACGCCTCCACACTGGTCATATGCACATGTGGGAGCTGATGAACGTCGTTCCTCTCGTCGATTTGTGTTCCATGCCCTTAGAGAAAATCCTCAAAGCATCCTTGAATGGCCATGGGGTTCCTAGAAAAAAACCCCATAGCACCAAAACCGTGACTCTAATCGCGAAGCCGTCAATTCCGATGTATTCAGGATGTCGGGTTCTAGATACGTGGACCCCCCCCCCACTGTGACCCAAATGCCTGAAAATAGTGCTATTGTGCCACATTTGGAACTAGGGTTTTGCTTAGTGAAGGCCATACCATATTTTCTCAAGGGGGTCATTTCTAATCCGACAGATCCTAGGCGTGTATGGCCATCGTGAACACCTCACACTGTCCATATGCACATGTGGTAGCTGACATAACCTCATTTTGTTCACCGGTTCGAGTTCTGTGCCCTCGGAGCAAATCCTCAAAGCGTCCCTGAATGGCCACAGGGTGCTAGGTGTCTCTAGATTTGTTTTTATCTGGTTTGTAGGGCTAGATCTGGGTCTATAAGCTAGATTAGGGATAGATTAGGTCTATGGGGATAGGTTACATCTTTAGGGCTAGATAAGTATTCTAGTTTAGGTCTCCAGGGTTCTAGGTCCACATTAGGCTTTCCAAGGCTATATTTGTTTTTGTCTGGTTTATAGGGCTACATCAGGGTCTATAAGATAGATTAGGTTCTACATGGATAGATTAGGTCTCTGGAGCTAGTTTACATCTCTAGGGATAGATAAGTATTCTAGATTAGGTATCCAGGGTTCTAGGTCCACATTAGGCTTTCGAGGGCTAGAATTGTTTTTGTCTAGTTTCTAGGGCTAGATCAAGGTCTATAAGCTAGATTAGGTTCTATATGGCTAGATTAGGTCTTTGCGGCTAGGTTACGTCTCTAGGGATAGATAAGTATTCTAGATTAGGTCTCTAGGGTTCTAGGTCCACATTAGGCTTTCTAAGGCCAGAATTGTTTTTGTCTAGTTTTTAGGGTTAGATCAGGGTCTATAAGCTAGATTAGGTCTTCGGGGCTAGGTTATGTCTCTAGGGATATATAAGTATTTTATATTAGGTATCTGGGGTTTTAGGTCCACATTAGGCTCTCCAGGGCCAGAATTGTTTTTGTCTGGTTTTTAGGGCTAGATCAGGGTCTATAAGCTAGATTAGGTTCTATATGTCTATATTAGGTCTATGGGGCTAGGTTACATCTCTAGGGATATATAAGTATTCTATATTAGGTCTCCAAGGTTCTAGGTCTAGATTAGGCTTTCTAGGGCTACATTTGTTTTGTCTGTTTTCTAGGGCTAGATCAAGGTCTATAAGCTAGATTAGCTTCTATATGGCTAGATTAGATCTCCAGGGCTAGGTTACATATCTAGGAATAGATAAGTATTCTATATTAGGTCTCTAGGGTTGTAGTTCCACATTAGGCTTTCTAGGGATACATTTTTTTTTTCTAGTTTCTAGGGCTAGATTAGGGTCTTTAAGCTATATTAGGTTATATTTCTTAGAAGGAACATGTAGATCTAGCTTCCAACCCATATAGTGTGATTATGAGATATTTCAGTTTGTTAGTATTTCCTCTTGTGATCAGGGTGAATCTCAACATTATTGATCTAGTGGCTTAGAAGCATGTACGGGTGATTGTACGGCCCAAGATATTTATATCATTTGTTTCTTCCATCCATGAGACTTCCAATTTAATAGCGGAGGAGAGATGTGATGATGAGATTGACTTCATTCATGCACATTCAACTTCTTCATTAGAGAGGTGTGATTCCTTAATGGAGGACGTTGTTGAGGGTGATTCAAGAGTCATAGATAATGTGAGTATTACAAAGTATAGATCCATGGATTATCCCTTGAATGGTCTGAGATGGATTGTATCACAAGATATGGTATGTGATTGATATGCACGCCTGTAATAACTTTATCAATGGATGTTAGATGTCAGATTGTCATTGGCTTAGCATTATTCCCTTGAGAAATTAATATATCTAGCCTCAATGGTTGACACCTTGCATGGTGGCCACATGGAGTATTCACTTGGTGGGAGAAAACCCTAAAACACACATGGAACAATGTGTATTGCAGAGGAGGGACACGATCCCTAATATAATATGGTGCCATGGTTTCCTTTTTGGAGGATTGGAGATGGATTGATGCTCTTTCCTTACATATGTATGTATGCACATATGTACTCTGCAAGTGGAGCACTTCGCTAGTGCGTGGATTAATTATGTTTCTTCCCTGGAGTGCTATCATCCATTATATATATGATATATAAGATGAGTTTTCAATATTGGTTATGCATGTGAATTTTTACTAAAGGGATGGAAACTTGAATTGGAGTGATTGGTGTAAAAGATGTAATGGTGTAAAACACCAATGTATTGTAATATTAACTTAAACATAAATTAAACATCAAATAAACATCAAATAAACAATATAATATAACATGATCTACAAGAAATAAACTATCTAACATGAATAACATTAGACATGCATGAATAAATAATCACATGAATATACTATGTACCTCAATCAATTAGTCCTTTTGGATCCTCTATGTTATTTATTGTCTCAAACAACCTCTTGTGCTCTGCATGAGGTAGTAAGTAGCGTACCTTGTTTGATGACTTCATTGACGTTGTTTGTAGTTGTATGTTTGTACCAACGATCAAGTGCGTAAAGTGATACACTCGTGAAACTAGTCTATAATCCATGTATGTGTAGCCATTGTTCTTTGGTCCCTTTCCATCTACTGTGCGATATTCTCCATGAAGAACTATCGAGCCAGTCAGAAAGGTAATGTCTTCACTATCAATTAATGATCCGAGAAGGGTTTGCTTCCCATGTATGCATCGTGCCAACCAATAATTCGTGCCAATTTCACTATCTACTGGGGTGACACTGCATAGATGTGTCTTGCAAAAATACATTTTACGATCAGATTCCAATAAGTATTGGTTTGATAACATGGTTAATTAAAAAAACAAGAAGGGAACTGGGATATGAATGAAGAAATCTTAACTTGGCTATACAAGATTGTGAAATTACACAGGGGTAGATCACTAAGCTTGAACACACCTCACAATCTCACTCAGTTAATTGTAGAGAAGAATTAGCAGAAAGGATGAACAAATTCACTCATGAAACTCAGAAAATATGAGAAAATAATGACAATACATTCATCAGTTGTAAGCTGGAAAAAAGATGTCAATACAATAGAGTGAATTCGATATCTCCAAAGGTGATTCAAATTATCCCAAATTCATCGCTTAGTCAGCATTGGAACCATCTCCCAATCAAGACTCAATTACTAGCGTGTTGATGCCCCGAAGATCACAGCATCAAGCAGAAAGGGATTCTCCCCGATAAACTATCCCAATTAGATTGTCCATGATTTGGTGTGGGGAATCCGTCCGGTTAACGGTTCCGGCTACCATAAGATTTAAAGTTTGCTATTCTTTCTACCAGTTACAGCCCGATCCACTGTTTATGTATTTTATTTTAAAGATGATATGCAAGTTCCCTAATCTAACTTAATCTAAATGCAGCGCTGAAACAAATCTGTATCTAAAGCTTGAAATAAATCTAATCTATCCTTGCAAGGAGCAAAACTGTAAATATGAGTAATGTGCTGAAAGAAAGATCTAAATATCAATAGGTAGCCATTAAATCATAAAGATGCATCTACAGCAGGAGGTTAAAGATATAAAAGATACATTTTAATCCACATGAAAACATTCTATTACTCATTTTGGAGAAACATCATTACACATAAAATAGTAAGATAATTCATTACACAGAAATAATTCAGAACAACAAGGAAAGATCTCACAGCAGTGTCTGAATGTCACAAGAATAATCCAGCGAGCATCCAATCCACATTTAAAGGAAAAGACGTCCTCTCTAGTCTCTTATTAGGAAAAATTGCTTTCTTGGAGCAAGCTACAAAGTAGTTCGTACAAGCTAAGAAAATTCTTTTCCCTGCAAAAAGTCCCCTCTATTCTTCTCCTAATCTTCTATTTATAACTTTACAAAATGCTCCTTGAGCTGACAGGTGTAACCTAATTCTGGAATCTTCTAATTTGGATTTTGGTGTACAATCCTATTTTCCATACTCGTAGGACACCTTTCATACAAGAAAATATGGCAGCCAACTGTCCCTTTAAGGTATTTACAAAATAAAGGAAATAAAACAAATCAACTTTTGATTTCAACTGGCTTCTTTCTGCTGATTTGCTGATTCGTCTCCAACAATAGGCTCGCTTGTAGATGCTTGGCCATCTATTCTTTGCATATGAGTGGCCCAAAGATTAATGTCTTTCACTATAATCTTGCCCCAAGCAGATACCGTCGCCTTTGCCGCAATTTCATGTTTGCGTAGATCTGTTTTACCTGTGCTGCCCATGTTGCGGCCTCTTGAGCGATTGCTTCTAGAAAGTAAACATGTACAGCAAGTTGAGCAACGAACTGTTGAAGCTCATCTTGGGTCATCACCTCTACCTTTCTGATGTATTCCAAATCCTGGTCCCACTCATTTTGCAATTCTGTCAGCCGTTGTTCTTGTGTCGGGAACTCATAGATAGTCTCCGGCAGGATCAAGTGGCACTTGCCGAAAGATTCTTTAATATTAGATTAGAAAGAGTAGCACTTGCGAACATTCCTTTTAATCTCCAGGCTTATCCTGGTGCCACAGTCTTTACTGAAATCCAGAAGTCCTGCATCTAGGTCACATTCGTCTTCAGTGGGGACGCGCAAGCTTGAGGGGAATCCCGACTTTCCTTTTCTCTATTCAAACTGCTGCTTTAATTCCTCCACATGTTTGGAAAATTTGTCCATGTTCCTCAAAGCTCCGCCTTCGATGACTAACATTTTATTAATCATTTATTTCACGCTGCAAACCTCATGTGAGATCTGTACTAGCAACTGATGGGATTTTATCCACATATGACATGCTTGCTTGTGAAAGGTGAGCAGATCTTGCTTGTTTTCTATTGCATCTTTGAGTTGACCCAATAATTGCTCCTTTTCTTTAACCAGCCCTTCATACTCATGCTCGTGGAGGTGAACTTGTTTAGCTCTACTATCCTCGAGTTCCTCTAATTCTGTTATGCGGGCTTTTAAATTCTTTTGCTCATCTTCCGAAATGGCCAGCTGCATTTCTAATGATTTTTTCTCATTCTTAAGCTGGAGAACTTATGAATTCAGCATTGATTGCTCTTCTACCAACTCATTGTATTTCCCTTTCAATTTATTTTCCTCCAACACCTCCCTCTTTCTATCATATCTGATCTTAAAACATTGATCCCTGTAATGTTTTACTTGATCCAACAAAAGATCAATATTGGCTTTACTTGCTTCAGTTGATGCCACAATGCATTTGGCTTGGAACGAGGGGTCGGAATCAGTTCTTTGGACCAATGTGGTCTCTGATACCGATAATTCATATTCATCAACCCCGCTTTCCATTTTCTTTACCCTCCTATCAATAATGGCCCTTTTCCGCTCATGGAAATATACGGTATCTAGGTCTGCTACTTTGCGCTGCTTCCTGGGGTTATATGGGGTCAGTGATAAGCTTCCTGAAGAGGCGCTCCCTTCTTGAGTTGTCCCTTGAGAGTACATCAATGGTGGGTCCAACTCCATGTCTATCGGAGTAGATGGCTCTGGCTCGGGAGACTTCTCTGTCTGTTCTCTCTCCTTCTCTCCTATTAGCTCTTCTTGTTGTGTTTGTAATATAGTTGCTTCTTCTGTCAGGATCCTTTCTTCTTCCTCATGCTACTACTTGGCAGCTTGCTCTTGGAGCACCCAATCTTCTTCTTCCTTCTGGATCCTAGCAGCCTCTTCCTGTTGTTTCAACTGAGAGGATTGCTCTTGTTGCTCTCTTACAGCTCTCTCTTGCTGAAGCTTGGCACTCAGCTCATTTTGAATTCTTGCTTCTTCTTGGTCCTGCTGCTGCTTGAGGGATTGTTCCTGGAGCAATCTGTCCTACTCCTCCCGCTCTAATCCTAATGTATGTTCTAATTGCGAGGCTAAGGCCTCCCACTCCATTTGGATCAAACCAACGGGTTTGGGGCTCGGATCCTTCACACTTTTCTTCTTGTAACGCTTCCCCAGCACAGTTAGGTTGTAGGCGCTCCTAAAGAATTCCTCGTTTCGGTCCATAGCATGAGCATATTCAAAAGAGATCTTGAGGTCTACACAATGCTGATTGGCCGCACCGCAGGGGTCATGCCTTCTGAAAGGGACCGTGCCAAAATGGAAAACTTCTAAGCCTTGCGCGTAGTTTTCCCGTCTCTTTCTCTCAGAAGGTTGTAAGCTCCGATGGTAAATGGCATGGGAGGATACATGCTCTTCTTTCGGTCTGTTAAGATCTTACTTATTGCGTCGGTGCCGAAGAGTTGTCTTATGGCCTCCTTGTGAATTACAAAATCTGTAACATACTAAGGGAACATAAATGGAGCTTGAGTTCCTCCACTCATCCTGATGTATGTGCCTTCAGCAGTGTGATAATAGTCCCCAAATGCTTCAATGATAGGCATTGCATTCTCCGACATACAATCTGGTTCTTCTATAAAAATAAGCTGGTACAATGGCATGATAAACCTCTTGCAAATCATTTTGTAGTGGTTTGTGTATTTACTTACCCATGTACATTGATAAGCCATGAAGAGAGCAGTTTCTTTTAGCTTCCATGAGAAACCTAAGTCTGGGAACGTATGCTTGCTTAACAAACAGTCAATCAGGTATGAAGACATGAAAAAATCTGCCTTCTTTTGGGTTAGTCCACCCTAGGATGCTGTCAGCTGTGAGGCCAAACTGTCTGAAATTATGTCAGCCCAGTTAAAGATGGTGCCATTCATGGCTATATGGAACATCACTAGCACCCACCCGATCTTAAACACATTGCCATTAGGCATGCCGAAGAGTCGACTCAACATCAACATGATGAATCTGTAAGGGGGCTTTAGGAGGCTTCTTTCATATTCATTGTTCTTCATCTTCCTAATCTGCCTGTCATTTATCATTATCTTCCGGGCAGATTCTAGGGGGTCCATTGGATGTCTTGCTATCCAATCATCGTCCAAACAAGCTCTGGGTGAAGGCAATCTATAGGAAGCATCGACATGCTCGGGAGTGAAAGATTCCAGGTTCAACCCATTTTTATCATTCATGAGCCTCGTGTTGGTCTGGATGTGGGGAATTAGCCATCCAATAATTTCAGAACAAGGGAACAATTTGGGACAAGTTGTTGCCTTATGCAAACAAGACCTTCGGATGTTGGCATACACCAGAGCATCCTCTATGGAGGCTATTGTACTATCCTGAGCCATAATGAACCTGTACAGATCGCCCCATTGAAATTCAGGGGTAGAGATCCCAGGGGGAAGACTAGTGGTAGCTTGCGTGTCATCAAACATCATCTCGAGAGAAGTATCTAATAAGATTTCCACATATGAGTCTGAGTTTATTTTCTGCGCGGCCTTCTTCTTTGCTGACCTCCTATGCATGATAATCCTGTGGTGAGCAAGGTAATGTCAATAAGGAGCATGCATACGTTCAACCAACTATTAAAATGCAAAGTGAGAGAAAAATTGACAGAGGTGGCTTTAGTGAGATGATTTTTTTAAGCATGTGCAACAATCATGGCAAGATTCAGAATATATTATTTTCACATTATGGAGGCTGCTTCAAAAAAAAATCAATTATATCATCATCTCAGCTATCACTTCACAGTTGAAGCATATGTGAAATATTAGAAGCAAATGTCAATAGGCTACACAAGATGCTGTTATTTCACAAATCCGAAAAATTGAAATAACACACAGGTGGCTTCTAAATTTCCACACAAACTTACTGGGGAGAAGGCATCGAAACAATAATGTTGCAAAGACGATTGCAAGGATGCGCGGGCCTAAAGATGATTTCTGCGCTAGCGCCAAGAATTATTTATGCGCCAAGGCCTAAACTCTTAACATGCACTAGCCTAAAATATTTCATGCGTTACCGCTAAAAGAGTTATATGCGCTATCCTAACATTATCTCTGCGCTAAGGCCTAAACATGATTTCTGCGCTAAGGCCTAAACATGATTTCTGCGCGAAGGCCTAAACATTTAAATGTGGTATTTTCGTGTGCCAATGTTTGAACAAATTTTATGCCCCGGCATTTGATAGTGGAGTTTGCGCGAAGATGGGAAAAACTACATAGCTGCTCGCCTTTATGGTTTAAACTTCTGGGCTTGGTTATCCAGTTTCCATGCTGGTTCAGTGGGTTGATTTAACACATCCCAAAGTAGTTTTGGCCAAGCATTGTGGGTTTTATGCCCTCGGCGTGAATAAAAATTGCTCTCCGTTGATCTCTGTGCAGCTTACCCCGGTGTCCATAGAATAAAACTCTTAGCTGCAAGAACGAGAAGAAGCAGGTTTCACGTGTAGAAGTCACTTGGCAACGAAAATCGCTTTTTATGGGGTGTTGCGTGAAAGCAGTTTCTATGGGTTTGAGCTTAGAACAGGACTTTGTGTCCATTAAGATACTACCGGGATGAATCAGGGATTGCCAAGATGTGTGAAAACTTACTCATGATGCCGAGGACATGACAGTAGAACAAATTTCATGCTCGCATGTGAGGACAAAGCTTTCCGGGTTTTGGTTCGCATAGGGCAACTTCGGATTCTCATTTTGGGGCCAAGGATGAGACTAATCGTTCTGTGCCCTCAAAGCTCCTTGAATAGTATGCAAAGAACTTCCTATGGTGTAAGACAAACTCATGAAAACGAAAGGGGCAAAGAGCCTACTTGTCAAACTGGCAGGGTCCATTGAGGGCAAACATTCTGAGGCAGGAGATGAATGCTGTAAACACCTGACGAATAGAAATCCTCGCTCTTGATGAGAATGGAAAACTTTGGTTGCTCGGCGAGTAGAAAATATGTTGAAAACCACGTTGCACTTGTTTAAATAAGGGTGGCATTTATGTCACATACGTCGAAAGGTTGGCGGATTTAATTTCACGGGGCTTGAGGTTTTCTACCATTAAAACAACACATGGCCCTATTAAAGACCCCACCAAATCCGCCGATGCACAAGGATCGATGAGATTTTTTCGTGGTGAGCACCGAGTGACAATTTAACCTTTTGTGCTAAGGCGGCGAGCGTATCTTTTGCACTTTGCGCTAAGCGCGGGTTTTATCATTAAATCTTGCGCTCAAGCGGCGATCCTGCCATTACGGGTGTGCTCCTGAAACTACCCCAAAACTTGGGCTATCAAGAAAGACAGTGCACAAACTTGCAAGCGGGAGGGATAAGTATAGGTCCTGCGTCGTTGGCGCTAATTCTATCGTCACAATCTGCGCTGGGAGAAATGCGCCAACTCATAATTCTTCTAATAAAGCAAAGTGTAACTCCAAAGGTGGGAATGATAAGGGTAGGAAATGCACCTTCGAAGGCCAAGATAAGGTTACAACCTGTGCCGAGCGGCATGCACCAAGCGGGGAACTTAGCTTTGGGAGATGCGCCAAAGCGACGAAGAACTTAGGGCTAAAACTTGTGCTGCAGCGGGTGAGTGAAGACTAAAATCCGCGCTGAAGAGAAAAGAAATATTTTTCCTTAGAAAAAATAAATGAGAAGACTCTTTTGGAAGTAAGTGATGAAATTTTGCCAAGTTAGAGAAAGAAATAAACCCGAAAGACAATGGAAAAAACTTGCTACAAAAGTGTTGGAAGGAGGGGCCCCAAATCTTCAAAATTTTGGGGGAGGATGTTGTATCAACAACACAACGATGGTGAATAAACAATAAACTGAGGTATATCTAAGTCTAACTAAACCACATCAGCACTGAAATAGGGAAGGAGACTCCAAAGGGCGCATGACTGGATGTCAGTAGTCAAATGGCACTCCGATATAGTCAACTAGGAGCTACAATCAGTTAACTAAGAAATCAATGCATGAACTAACTGATGAGGTCCCAGAAGTCAGTAGTAGGGTGCATTAGTAATACAAATGAGGAAAAAAATGTGCACTAAGTAGGTAGGAGGGCTATTGATGGATAGAAACAAGCTCTATGGGTCCTAAACTAGGGACTAGGTGCTAGGATACTCCACTACTATTGACTAGATGCATGCAGTGTTGCATGGAATGTATGCATGTAGGAAAAATGCATGCCAATCCAACATGTGATGGTGAGAATATTCCAACACCCCCCCATAAGCCAGAAATATAGCTGAAAAATAGGGCCCAGGTTACTAAGACCAAATGTCATCCCATACAAAAATCTAAATAAAATGTGAGGAAAGAGGGAAAACCCAGTGGGAATAAATCCCCCCCCTCGATAGATTGTAGAAAAAGCTAATCAACCAAGGTATCACTCACTCCAAGAAGGGATCAGAGGTAAGTGAACTTCTTCACCGAAAAAGACTTGGTGAAAATATCTGCAGTCTGCTCTTTTGTAGGACAATAGAGTAGTGTGATGGTACGATCATTCACCAATCCTCGGATGTAATGCATGTGTATCTAAATATGTTTGGTTCTTTGTCTCAGAACCAGATCTGTAGAAATCATGATAGCACTCTGATTGTCACAATGGATGACTGGTGGAGTACTATAGCAAATCCCAAACTTTGACTAGATGCACTACAACCAAATGCATTGTGTGGCTGCATTCATTGCACCTTTGTACTCAGCCCCAACTGAAAAAATAACTAAAGCAGACTTCTTTTTGCTCGACCAACAGATAGGGCCAGATCCAATCATAAAAAAAACCTGATGTAGACATCCGATATGAGATATCTCCATCCCAATCTGAATCTGTATACCCAACTAGGTTCAATGGAGATCCAGATACATAGTGAAGACCATAGGTATTTGTCCCTTGCACATAATGCAAGATCCTTTTTGCTTCCTTCCAGTGAAGCTCATGAGGCTCCTACATGTATCTAGAGATAGCACTAACTACATAGGATAGATCAGGGCGAGTATGTGTAAGAAACAAAAGACTCCCAATCAACTGCTGATACAAAGTACTATCCACCAAAGGTGTAGAAGAACCATCCTTAAGGATGTTCCCTGAAAGAAAAGGAAATGCTGCTGGTTTGCATTCCATCATATGAAACCTGTCAAGTAGATCTGATGCATACTTGGATTGTGCAATCTTGATTCCTGAGTTACTTTGAGAGACTTCGAGACCAAGAAAGTGCTTTAGTAGTCCCAGATCTGACATAGAGAAGGAGTTGTGAAAATCTATTTTGATAGATCGAAGACATGAAGAGAGACTCCTTGTAATCAATAAATCATCAAAATAAAGTACAATAAAGAGTAGAAACTTACCATCATGGGCATGTAGACATTCGAATCAGATTTGCATCTCTGAAAATCTTGTGACAGTAAGGAATCCATCTTAGCATACCATGCTCGGGGAGCCTTCTTGAGCCCATACAAGGACTTCCTCAATCTACACACTAGTGAAGGATCATCAGTATATCCTTCAGGTTGCTTCATGTAGATCTCCTCCTCTAGATATCCATGAAGAAAGGCACTCTTGACATCCATGTGATGCACTTCCCAGTGCTTGGATGCAACAAGAGTTAGAACAAGTCGAATGGGATCCATCTTTGCAACAAGAGAAAATGTATCTGAATAGTAAATCCCACGAACTTGGGAGAAACCTTTAGCAACCAAGTGAGCATTCTACTTGCTTGTGATTCCATCTGAATCCATCTTTGTTCTGTATACCCACTTTCATTGAACAAGCTTCCTAGCAGGAGGAAGAGAAACAAGCTCCCAAGTCTCATTTCTTTAAAGAGATTGATACTCTTCATCCATAGCTGCTATCCATCTCGGATCTTGGGAGGCCTCAAAGAAATTTTTTAGATCTGATTCAATCATAAGAAAACATCTGTCAGCAAGAAATGGATCTGTGTGAGAAATTGAAAACCTTGCATTTTGAGAGTCAGATATAGTTCTCACTACAACAAAATACCCTTTTGGCGGCGGTTTTGGCTTGTGCCAGTTTTGCTAACCCCCCCAAAAATATTTTTTAGGTATTTGGGGGCGGTTCTTCAAAACCCCCCTCAAAAGTCCTGAAAATTGGACTTTTGGGGGCGGTTTTTAAAAAAACCCCCTAAAAAGTCCAATTGCCAGGATTTTTGGGGGTGGTTTTGTAAACCCCCCCCCCAAAGTCCAATTCTTAATACTTTTGGGGGCGGTTGTGGAAAACCGCCCCGAAACGTCTTGACCCCCTAAAAGTGGCTTGCAGTGGTCTTGCTAACCCCCCCAAAAAAACGTTTTTTAAAGGTATTTGGTGGCAATCCTTAAAAACCCCCCTCAAAACTCCTGAGAATTTGACTTTTGGGGGCTGTCCTTAAGAAACCCTCTCAAAAGTCCTTAGAATTTGACTTTTGGGGGCGGTCCTTAAGAACCCCCCTAAAAATTCCTTAGAATTTGACTGTTGGGGGTGGTTTTTAAAAACCCCCCCCAAAAGTCCATAAGTCCAACTGGACTTTTGGGGGCGGGTTGGAAAGGCCCCCCCGAAAAGTCCTGTTGGACTTTTTGACTTTTTGGGGGGTTTTGGAAAGACCCCCCAAAACTCTTGTTGGACTTTTGGACTTTTGAACTTTGGGGGGGGGTTGGAAAGACCCCCCAAAAGTCTTGTTGGACTTTTGGACTTTTGGGGGCGGTTTGGAGATCCACACCCTCGAAATATTTTTATCATCATCTTATGAGCTGTGGTGGGCATTTCGCTAAGGCCAATTAGGCAGATTTTACCATACTTGGACAATTTTTTATCTTCTCCTAGGCTTGGTCTAATTTCCCTAAACCACTGTTTTGGAAGTTCCATAAATTCTTCTTCGAGGTGATCTCTTTGGACAAACTGAGACCATGGTTGAGTAGACAAAAGAACAACCTACAATATCCCCATGTGCTTCCAACATTTTCTTCAACACACAATTGTTCTAGGAATCCTCTTAGGGCTACTTGGACCCCATGCTCGGGTTCAAAATTTCTTTTTTTTGTGGATAGAGTCTAACAATGCTGCCGAATTAGATCAAGGTATTCACCAAGGAATAATGCTCGCATGTCAAAAAAGATGGACCCCTCTAATCGTGGAAGGTGATTCCAAGATCATTCTCCACATGGCTGCTGAGATGCACCGTGGCAAATCAAGCTCCAAAGTGGCGTCGTCGTGGCATTTGGAAGGCTCTATCTTCCTTGTTGGGCGTAGCGCTTTCATTCTATCACGTCAAGCTGATCTGCTAGCCAACCACGAGAGCATTGTTCACATGGCCGCCTGCACTTATACGTGGGATGATTTGATAGAAGCAGTTTTTCGGGATAGCTGCAGAGTTATCCAGGACTAAGACATGATGGTTTTTCGTGTAAGAAGACATCATGCTGACGATAATCGAGACACGTAACTCTTTCCTTTTGCATTTGTCCACATATTCGACCTTTAACTCTTTCCTTTTGCAGTTGTCCGCATCGACCTTTAACTCTTGTCTTTTCATCCTCCTTTGCAATTCTCAATCATTATTTTCATCCTCCTTTGCTTTTCTTCAATGGGGGAAATGATGGAAGAAAATCAGAGCAAGCGTCACTCGCTGTACCTCCTTCAGTTATTAAGAATTATTAATATGTACCCGATTCATCATAACAGTCGGTGGCAGGAGAGAATATATGGAGGCTCAAGGTGGCAACCATGATCGTCATTGCTAGTTTTCTGCATGCATGCAATTTTTGGTAATCTGGTTGATTATGGAGCAAGCCTCTGGTGAGAGGATGAAGGAGCCGCAAGATACTAATTACTATCGTCCTGAGGTTGGAGATAATTCCAGTTGCAATAGGAAGAGAAGGCATGGGGATTCTCCAGGGGAGCTAGGTGGTGGTCTGTCTCGTGCCTCTCAGCAGGCATGTAGGGAGGAAAATTCCTTCGCTCTTAACATCCCCTTGGAAATTCAGAGGGACATCAATGACTATGAGCAACAATGATGGGCTCGTCTGAGTAGGTAAACCTTGGTGGGGGAGCGTAAGAAGTTGGAGAATTGGATCCTGGATCCTAGCAACACGGCTGGGCGCATTAGTCTTTACGAGCACACTTTTGCATTGTTTTGGATGATGAAAAACTTGGTTGGCTATGCCATTCGCGATACGAATCCTCTCATAGATAACAATGCGCAGCTTCTCTTTGAAGAGTCTCGCATGATTCACCGAAAGCTAGATTTCCTTTTCTCTGCCATGGCGCTTCAACCTCCTCCATGCACTACTTCTTCTTCCAGCTTTCGCCATCCTAGGAGTTCCCTAGAAGCTCCTTATATAGTTCGCTGATGTCTGGGTGGGTGTTTATTTGGGGGGTCTGGGGCTAACTAGTTATGAAGCATTATGCTCTTTGGTCTGCAAGCCTATGGGAAGAAAGTATTTGGTTCTGTGGTTTTTTGTCTGTTCGAGTAGTAGTTTTGTGCTGTTTTGTCCAAACGGAAGTGCCACGAGGGTGTGTGTCAATGGGTAAAACCAAATTGGTCTGTTTTGATGAACAATTTTGAGCTTCGGCTAGATTGCTCCTTTTGTAATTCCTCCTTTTATTATAATGCAAAATCTCCTTACTTCCAAAAAAAAAAGGCTTCTTGGAATGGTGTTTAGTATTCCCAAAGGATTATTCTTCCATATCACAGTCATAAGTGTATTTTTTTGTTTTAAGTAACTGTAAGTACTGTCTCCGCTTTTAAAAAGTTGATTTTTGTTTTAGGTATTTTTTTCTTCTCCGGGGTTTCTTCTTGATGTTATTAATTTGTCTAATGCACTTTTCTTCACCAATTTGAAAGAGCTGATTCATGGATGAGTAGGCTCAGAAATGTGTAATTATGCCATTCCATATTTTCATACATGGGATGTCAAGTTTGGTCATTATGATTAATTAATGAAGAACATATTAAGTTGGTTAAAGAGTCTAATCATATTTGAAGACACCCCATTGACAGTCCAAACAAACCATATGACAATTTAAGAAAACCGATTGAGTGCATAATAAGGATTAGCAGACCAAAAAACCAGTATTGAACTCTTATTGGATGAATTCTGGATGTGAATGTAATCAACCTATAATTTTCCACTACAGTTTCAACAATACAAGTGATGCAATTTATGGAATAAAAGTCAAGGAATATAACTGAACGAGTGCATGAAAGGACACATTTCCTTACAGCTGATGAATTAGCTTGAGTTCATAAGTAAGTAGAGGATTATTGTTCTTACTCAATTTTATATTACTTGCAATTACTGTTTAGTTATACCCATTTTGTTGGTTGACAAGTCTGCATTATTTATTTAGGGTGATGGATATTTTCCATTCGGAAGATATATATAATTTTCAAGTTTAAATTATAATTAATAATTATATTAATATATTTATTATTAAGTTAATAAGTTTTGAACAAGTAACACACATTTGACATTGGTATTGCTGCTTGCACATTTATTCAAATTACATAATATGATATTGATATTGATATGAATCATTAGCATAATAGCATGATATATGTCCATGATATTGATATGAATAATTCAAGATGAAATCATAAACTACCAAAGAAGAATGCAATTATCATTTCACTGTTGCAGCTCACAGTAACACATCTAATGCAATTCCACACCACACAACAAGAAAGAAATTAAACTACCTACTTAAATCGGCGATCTCTGTGAGAAGGCGGGACCTAACCTTCTAATAGAGATGTCGTGTCCTAACACAAATTAAAACACCAAGATATAAGAAACTCTGCTCCTTGTTTTAGAAATAATGAATGACAGTCACAACTCTCTGTTTCAGCTTATACAATTATAAATTCTCCAACCCCAGGCTCAGAATGCCTCTTTACATTTATACCCTGATGACATGAATTCGTTTCACAAAATATCGGGAAGCCATGAAGATCTATGATCTTCAGGCTGCTAATTTACAATGGAACTATTACAGCCATAAGTAGTCTTGAATGAAATCATTGCATTCAGGCCTCAACAGTTGCATACTTTCGCAACCCATAATAGATTCGAGCTGATTGGACTGGATGGTACTCGGATGCTCTGTTGTGACTCAGTCGCAGCTGGCCATGTGGAGGAATGCTCGAATTGTTGCAGTGAATTGGGGAACCGAACTCAATAAGGGACAACTGGCGCCACATATGCATCTTCTCCAAGGGTTAGCAAGCTACTACACCTGCGGTCTTCTAAAGGCTTCTGGGCTATCTTTATTGAATCAATCAATATTAGTACAACCTTAAAAGATAGAGTGAAAAACCATAAACAAATCAGGCATTAATGATATAAAACAATAATAGAACATTCCTGTTGCAATCCATGCTTTGCTTGGGAAGATATCTGCTTAGATCAGGGAATAGTGAGGCAAAACAAGGAAAAAAGGTGTAGATAGGTGTAGGAAAAAATGGGCTATTTTGGGGCCCAACATTTCCCCCCAGCTATCCAATTGCATGTCCTCATGCAACAACCAACTAATCTGAGTCTGAATCTGGTCCCCATTCATGTTGAAAGGAAAAGTTGAAGGAAATGCCAGGTTCCTTGCCTGCTTCCAAAAACCCATTGCAAGCAGCCCAATATTCCCAGCACCACTTCTCTTTTGCCTTGGTCAATGTATAATTGTCCATGTACTACCCTCCTGGCCACCATATCAATGGAAATTTGAACTTGAGTCCCAGCTAGTGTAACCCACACATTATCGTGCAATTGACATACCCTGCTACCCTGGGAAGAGCTTGTTTAAAATTCTTAAGGTAGTAAGGATCCCTTTTCTTCAAAGCTGGAGAAGAAGTCTGACACCTATGCTTACTACCATCTAAGGAAAGATGCCGTTGTTTAGAGATCAGGTCAACACATGCAGAGATAACTTTCTCTTGCATCTTCTTCAGATGCTGAGTCTTTGGAGGAGATAAGAAACATCTTCCATGGTTTATGATGAGAGCACGAGGAGATTGGGGTTCACTCCTAATCCATAAATTGGCACTAGCCTCATTCCTAGAGATTGTTTGAAATGTATCTTCCCACTACACATGATTATTAACAAAAGAGGCAAAGGATCTCAACTGAACATCCCCTGCATAAGGAATAGGATTAGAGTTAGAATCACCAAAACAGTGCAAATACAATTCGCACAACAGGTGTTGCTCAAGAAAACTGCTTGACAAAAAGGTCTCTACAAACTGGGAATGGATCAAAAACTGATAAGGTCTACCCTCTTGTAAATCTTTCAATTTGAATAGGGTCATTTTCTCATACAGGAATACTGGGTAGGAAGGAGATGGGATCTTGAACTCAGCAACTCCCGAGAGAGGGCATACATTTGGTCTTTTTTTTTGCATGGATTTGAATTCCTTCAACTCCTCCAATTATTTTTGCACCTCTTCCAATTGAGATTTATGAAGATTTGATTCCTCTTCTCACTTATCCCTTAATTATTTGATAGTATTCCTATGTTCAGAGAGAGGGACCATCCCTGCTCGACACTGATCAATGTACTTTTCCCATTTAGCTAACTCCAACTGTAAAAACGAAAGTTGTTTCTCCAATCGTTGAATCCTTCTATCCTCCACATCTTTCTCATCACCAGAGTCTAAAGCAACAATTTCTTGAGAAAATTGCATTCCTACCCTGCCACCAAATGTTGCAGCTTCCTCATTTTCGGTTGGCAGTGTAGCAGCTTCCTCTTCCATCGGTGTTGCAATGGCCTCTGCTTGTGTTGCAATCTCAACAGTTAATTTTGAGGGTGCTGGTTCTTGTGTAACAACATCCTCTTCCTTTACCTCAACAGCCTCAGTTTGTGTTGCAAAATCAATCATTAATTTCGAGAACACTAGTTCTTGTGTGACAGCATTGTCTTCCTGAATACCAAACTCAGCAACTTCTACCTGAGTTGCAGTCTCAACAAATACTTTTAGGAATGTTGGTTCTTGTGTGGCAACATCCTTCCTTTCCAATTCAATCTCAGCAACTTCAGTCTGAGTTGCAGTCTCAACAACTACTTTTAGGAATGATGATTCTTGTGTGGCAGCATCCTTTCTCTTCAATTCAATCTCATCAACCTCAGTCTAAGTTGCAATTTCAGCAAACATTTTTAAAGAAACTAGTTCTTTTGTAACAACGTCTTCTTCTTGTACCTCAATATCAGCAATTGCTATCTGGGTTGCAACTTCACTAAATATTGTCAAGGATGCTGGTTCTTGTGTAACAACATCCTATTTTCCAATTTCTTCAGATTGCTGAGGATGTTCTTGAATTAGCTCGATATATTCTGGATGATGAGACTGGTCCTGGAATAGTTTAGTATTTCCTGTCGAATTAAATATGTCTCCACATTCTGGGCATACCATTTCTCCTTGTTCTTCATTTCCCAAAACATGAGATGAATTTTCTAACAGATCTGCAGCCTCCACTAATATATTCAAGTTCTTCTTTGCCTGTTTTCCAGTCACTTCCTTCCATTTCTCCAATTCATTCTGAAACATTTGCACCTCCTCCTTTAGTAGCTCATTTTCAAAAAGGAGGTTTTGAATTTGGGGTTTTTTCCAGAATAGGTTCTTGTGTAACGGCCGGTGATTTGGGGTTTAAAATAGGAATTTCTATGCCTACCCTGGTTTTCACATGCTGCTTCTGCTGTGGAAATTTCACTATTTTCCCCAATTGCACATGTTGTTTCGGTTGCTGCAACAGACCGAGTCCTTCTTTTATTCACAACTCCCAATGGCTGGCCTTCACTGCATACTGCTGCTACTACTGTAATAGCTCTGGTTCTTCTCTTCTTTGTTGAGGTAGATGTCTGACCCTTACTCCCTGGCCTTTTTCTTATTTTCTATAACATATGGGTTTCTAAATTTTCAGAAAGAGGGATGAATTCCTCTTCTTCAGTGATGATTCCCCTTATTTCATGGGAGGATTCGACATCCAACACCTCTATAGGATTTGATGCTGTTGCAGCTTCCAATATCACTGCCTCATTTGCCACTGGCTCCATTATATCCCCTTTTGCACCAGGGTTCGCTACTATCGCAGCTTCCCCCATATTGACCTCTTCCACCTAGTCTGCCAATGCTCCATCCCTCCCCCCAATTGAATTGGAGGAACTCCACTCCTCATTTACCATTTCAACACCTCCTATTGCCACGGCAGGTGCTCAGGGTACCCTTGGTCGAGCAACAAATTCTTCCCATGTCAAATTCTAGTGCACAAGGGCCCTTAAGATTAAGAGTTTAATCAACCCGTGGTTTGAGAGGGAAGATAAGGGGTGTCGAGCACCCTTGACATACCCAACCATAGTTTGCAGAGATTGTAAAAGATAAAATGACATATTTAACAATCTGCGGTGGCGTAAATGTGAGAGGAAGAATTCATATATGTAAACCATTTTGTACCTACCTTCACAGGAAATGTATTTCTTTATGAAGCTCGCCACCTGGTTCCAAGGATTTGGCAAGGATTCCAATGCTATGCCTCGGCCATGCAGCCGAATAAATTCTCTGGCTACCAAAAATTCTTCTGCTGCAGTTGGATTATAGCACTTCCGACCAAACCATTGCATCCCGGTTCTGGGCAATCCTATTACCTCTGCCATGATTGCTTCTGAAACATCTATTCGGATACCTTGAACCTCTGAATGAGTGCTGGTTAGATTTTGAGAAAACTTAAGTGCGGTTTCTATATGAAAACCATTCAAATGCTGGAAATAGTCAATCTAGCCAGCTTCCTGGAAGATAGTAAAAACCTCTTTGTTTGCACGCAGAGACGCTATGCCGACAGGCTCGTGTCATGTTGGGATACCCATATTGTGAAGCTATTTGTAAATTCAGCTACCAGCGGGATGAGTTACAGTCCTAGACGTTGAGATACTGCATGCAAAACGTGAGTTGGTTTGGGTATTTTTGGGAATTGGCACGAAATTTTTTGGTAAAAAGTGGTGACAGGTTGTCGCACGAGGCAGGTTGAATGGCGGAAAAAAACCAAAAGCGAAGGATGAATCAGACGTAGTTGTTGTCTCAACGGATTGGCTAAGGATAACTGCTGGAGAGCGTTGATTCGATGGAAAGCATTGATGGAGAGCATTGATACCAATGAGCAAAGAAATAATGAGTATTCAATGAGGAATTGGTGGAGCCACAGTTTCCAAAAGTAGGAAAAATGGACAAATTTAGGTGTTATAGCTGCTTGAAATAGGAAAAATAGGCACTTTTGGAGGTGTCGCAGCTGCTCGAAATAGGAAAAATAGGCAACTTGGCAGTGTTGCAGCTGCGGTAAAATAGGAAGGATAGGAAACTTTAGCAAAGTCGCAGCTGCTAAAGATAGGAAAAATGGGCAATTTTAGCAATGTTGCAGCTGCTCGAAATAGGAATAATAGGCACTTTGGAGGTGTCGCAGCTGCTCGAACTAGGAAAAATGGACAAATTTAGGTGTTGCAACTGCTCGAAATAGGAAAAATAAGAAACTTGGTGGTGTTGCGGCTTCAGTAAAATAGGAAGGATAGGCAACTTTAGCGGAGTCGCAGCTGTAGTAAAATAGAAAGGATAGACAACTTTAGTAGAGTAGTAGCTGCTAAAGATAGGAAAAATGGGCAATTTTAACAGTGTTGTAGTTGCTCAAAATAGGAAAAATAGGCACTTTTGGAGGTGTCGCAGCTGCTCGAAATAGGAAAAATGGATAAATTTGGTTGTTGCAACTCCTCGAAATAGGAAAAATAGGCACTTTTGGAGGTGTCGTAGCTACTCGAAATAGGAAAAATAGGCAATTTGGAGGTGTTGCAGCTGCGATAAAATAGGAAAGATAGGAAACTTTAGCAGAGTCGCAGCTGCTAAAGATAGGAAAAATGGGCAATTTTAGCGGTGTTGCAGCTGCTCGAAATAGGAAAAATATGCACTTTTGGAGGTGTCGCAGTTGCTCAAAATAGGAAAAATGGACAAATTTAGGTGTTGCAGCTGCTCGAAATAGGAAAAACAGGAAACTTGGTGGTGTTGTAGCTGCGGTAAAATAGGAAGGATAGGTAACTTTAGCAGAGTCGCAGTTGCGGTAAAATAGGAAGGATAGGTAACTTTAGCAGAGTCGCAGTTGCGGTAAAATAGGAAGGATAGGAAACTTTAGCTGAGTCATAGCTGTTAAAGATAGGAAAAATGGGCAATTTTAGCGGTGTTGCAGCTGCTGGAAATAGGAAAAACAGGCACTTTTGGAGGTGTCGCAACTGCTCAAAATAAGAAAAATGGACAAATTTACATGTTGAAACTGCTTGAAATAGGAAAAGTAGGCACTTTTGGAGGTGTCGCAGCTACTCGAAATAGGAAAAATAGTTAACTTGGCGGTGTTGCAGCTGCAGTAAAATAGGAAGGATAGGTAACTTTAGCGGAGTTGCAGCTGCTAAAGATAGGAAAAATGGGCAATTTTAGCAGTGTTGCAGCTGCTAAAGATAGGAAAAATGGGCAATTTTAGCGGTGTTGCAGCTGCTCGAAATAGGAAAAATAGGCACTTTTGGAGGCGTCGCAGCTGCTTGAAATAGGAAAAATGGACAAATTTAGGTGTTGCAGCTGCTCGAAATAGGAAAGATAGGCAACTTGGCAGTGTTGCAACTACGGTAAAATAGGAAGGATAGGCAACTTTAGCGGAGTCGCAGCTCCAGTAAAATAGGAAGGATAGGAAACTTTAGTGGATTCGCAGCTGCTAAAGATAGGAAAAATGGGCAATTTTAGCAGTGTTGCAGCTGCTCAAAATAGGAAAAATAGGCACTTTTGGAGGTGTCGCAGCTGGTTGAAATAGGAAAAATGGACAAATTTAGGTGTTGCAGCTGCTTGAAATAGGAAAAGTAGGCACTTCTGGAGGTGTTGCAGCTGCTCAAAGTAGGAAAAATGGGCAACTTGGAGGTGTTGCAGCTACGGTAAAATAAGAAGCATAGGCAACTCTAGCAGAGTCACAATTGCGGTAAAATAGGAAGGATAGGAAACTTTAGCGGAGTCGCAGTTCCTAAAGATATGAAAAATGGGAAATTTTAGTGGTGTTGCAACTGCGGTAAAGAGAAATAAGCCATAGTTAGCAGTGTTGTAGCTACGCGAAATGGGAAAGATAGGATATTTTGACGGAGTTGGAGCTGCTAAAAGTTAAGGGAAATAGACAATCCAACAGTGTTGCAACTGCGCAGAAAAAGAGACTTAGGCGGTATTTGAGCAGTGTTACAGCTGTGGGAGAAAGAGATAAGCCATATGAAGTGGTGTTGTAGCTGCAAAAGTAGAAATTTCGGTGGGATTTTGCATTGCTGCATCTGGGGGGGGAAGATAAGCCATATTTTGCCGAGTAACTATTGCTGCAACATTCTTTTCTTCCAAGGAGTTATTCATAGAAAGGGGATCAATCAGAATGCCACAATCATTTGGCCCGAGTTGCAACTGCCTCCATTCAAGTGATCTTCCACGCAAAAACCTATTCAGAGTTCTTAAAAAGACAAAAACCCATAAAAACTGAAAAAAAATAAAATCAAATAAAAGAAAAGAAAATGATTTATTTATATACAGAAAAAATTTATGCAGAATTGCAACAGCCTTTTAAAAATTATCAGGGATAGGGAAAAGTCCTTACTCCTAAATCAGTTGGTAACCTGGAATAAAATAAACTAGACTTACTTTTGCAAGAAGTTAAATCCTATAATTCTCAAACTACAGTATTCAATCTCTACTGATCTAACTCATCTAGCAGCTACTGTAACTCAATCATAATCTGTCAAATCTAATGAATTCAAGAAAGATAAAACAACAACCAGAAACTAGAAGTAAGCTTGAACTCTAATTTGATTAATATTGGAAATCCTAGAAAAAATAAATGACTGAAAGGAATTAGAGCTGAGGTTGGTTGTAACAGTTGATCTAACACACCATGCATCAAATAAACTAACCTACACAGTCGAGTGTCACACCACAAAGTTGCAGCTATTCAGGATGCGATCATGAACTACCAAAGAAGAATGCAATTATCATTTCACTGTTGCAGCTCACAGTAACACATCTAATGCAATTCCACACCACACAACAGGAAAGAAATTAAACTACCTACTTAACTCAGCAATCTCTGTGAGAAGGAGGGCCCTAGCCTTCTAATAGAGATGTCGTGTCCTAACACAAATTAAAACACCAAGATATAAGAAACTATGCTCCTTGTATTAGAAATAATGAATCACAGTCACAACTCTCAGTTCCAGCTTATACAATTATAAATTCTCCAACCCCAGGCTCAGAACGCCTCTTTACATTTATACCCTGATGACATTAATTCATTTCACAAAATATTGAGCAGCCATGAAGATCTGATCTTCAGGCTACGAATTTACAATGGAACTGTTAAATCCATAAGTAGTCTTGAATAAAATCGTTGCATTCAAGCCTCAGCTGTTGCATGCTATCGCAACCCAGAATACATTCGAGCTGATCATTCCACATATTCACAACACAACATCTCATTTCACATGCAACGAAGATTATATAATACTGATGTATTACAAAATAAAAAATTGTGCCCTTGGCATATAATGGCAACTTGTGCCCAAAATTTTAATTAAATGTAAAGATTAATCCCGAACTACAAAAAAATTATAAACTATGTCCTGATCTAAGTATAAATATTCAATAAATCAACTATTCTCAGTTGATCCAACATCACTGAAATCACTAGTCACACAGTATAACCAATAGTTACATAGTTCAATGTCATCCTTATGCCAAGGAATGAATCTCAATAAAGCATCTGCTAGATTACGTAATGCGCTACTGGGATGTGGTAGAGCTATATTTTCAAATAGAGGATCTAAAATTTTTGTCGGATTCACAATATAATAGCCTTTTCCAACAGGGACACAGTGTACCATTGCATTTGGGTCAGTCTTATGTATTGTTGCCCTTGCAACTTTAACCCTTGAGTTTAATGCAATGAGAAATCATTTCTTTCCTTATAGCCCAAATTGGGAAGTTGGTGTCAACTCATTAGCATTATCTTTACCCTGTAAATAAATGAGAAAAAGTAAGATGCATGGAAATAAGAATTTAAACATTGATGATCCTAGCTCAAATAATTACAATCTTACCTGAATTGGTGTTTTCATTTTGTCAATTTGCAGTTTTGATGGAACCATTAGTTTTTTCTGTATAGAATTTTGATCATATTTTGATGCATGATCTGCACCCAATAGACAATGATTTCTAATATATTGATAAAATAAAATAAAATTGAACTAAATTATGAATTTTTTCAATACTTACTAGGGATGATGGAGTATGCATTGAAGTTAATTTCTTTTGTATTAGTCCATTCATAGGGGTTGTTATGTCCTCTGTATTACTCTGTCAAGGCAACAAAATGTAATATATATATATATATATATATATATATATATATATATATGTATATTCAGAAGATTAAAATAAAATATTATTTTAAATAATAATTAAACAACTAACCTCCACCACAGGCATGATTTCAGCATGAGCATTTTGTACAGTAGGACACTGTACAAAATGAGCAATCCAATATTAGAAGTCAGATCATTAGTGAGAAGGCTTGTATATTGAGACAAGAGTAAATAATTGGACACTAACACTTTCTTTGTTGACCACATGTTCTCTCTCCATATCTTCTACTCTTTTCAGTAGTTCAGTTATTGTTGTTTTCAAAGATGTGATTTCCTGTGTTTTTTCTTTCACTGTAGCTTGGATTACAGCTAGCGCCTCCTTGTATGGACTTTTTCCAAACAAGTTAGTTGGTGTAACTCCTAAGCCAACGCCACGACATCGTCCTCTTGCATCAACCCCTAGTACCTTGGAAAGGGCATCATCCCTAGCTACAAAGTCTTGACATGCAACTTCTACTTGTGCTTGTTCAAGTTTTTGCTAACATTGACATACAATTAAATAAGATCATAGAAGAAAACATTTCCAACATGTAAACTGAAATTTTAATCAATATCTAAATTAAAAGGTTGAGAACATACTATTGTTTCTCCTACAGCTGGTGTGATTGGAGTGCCATCCTTCTTTTGATGGCACTTCTTCCATAAGTCTTCCCTAGTAATGTTTGTCGTTGTATCACCAGAGGCTATAGATTTTTTCTAGTTGCAACAAGTAAAATAGTATGGTTAAGTTGTGACATTACAATGAAAATAAAATATGCTAATATTTTTCATATTGGATAAAATATCATCACAATTGTTTACCATCTCATCTTCGACCCATTGATAACCTCGACGTCCAGAGGTGTGCAAGTCCCTCTCCTTTTCTCTATTTTCCTTGTTTTTTTTCTTTATATCCTAGAAATCAATTGAAAATAACATATATAAGTCAATATTACAAGCCAATAGACATTCTAAAAAACTTGATTATATAATATGTGCACTTTTTCCTTACCAGGAATTCAGTGGTGGCTCATGATAGGAAGAATTCTCTCCACACTGTCTCACTTATCCTAATTGGAGGAACATTTTTTAATCTTTCCTCTGTTGACTCATAAGGGTCACAGTATTTTTTGGTCAACCGATATCTATGATTGTTTGCCTTATGGCCTATGGATTTCATACAATATTGTTTAAGGACATGGGGGATTATGAATTTTGCCTGCAACATACAAGAATTGCATTTTTAGATGTCATACATGGTTTGAAAATAAACTTCGAAATCATCCAAAAATATAAATGTTGAAAACAAATATAGGTAATCTCTAATACTCACATTAATAATGTTCCACAAGTCCTCCTTTAATTGATCTGAAACCTTCCTCCAATCAGAATAATTGATTGGAACCATTTCCCTTGCGAGCACACCTAGTAATGAAGATAGCTTCATAGAGTTTGGACCAATTGGTTGGTTCCATTCATTGATATGAATTTCAATCTTTTCCTCCAAGTTATTGATTTTTGCACATTTAGTTGCTCCTCTACCTTTCTTCTTGACTTTCTCTGCCAATGCTTGTGTAGAGGGATCTTCACCTTGTATACTAATATCTTGTTGGCATTGTTGTTTGTTAACAACTTCTATAAAATAAGGGCAGTTAAAGGTGTTATGGATTTCTAAGTCATAAAATTTTATTTATGAAGAACTACAAAATTATACATTAATGAGCTTACCTTGATCTTCATGTTGCTCCGTCTCTTTTTGTGTCGAGGGATCTTCCCCCTCTACACTGTTATCCATATGGCATGGTTGTTTGTGAACATCTTTTATAAAAGAAGGGAACACAAAGGTGTTATGGATTTCTTAATCATAATATTTATACTTATAAAGAACTAGAAAAATCTGAATTAATCGGCTTACCTTGTTCATGTTGTTCCTCCTCCTGAAAAGAGGAAAATGTATCTTTGTCATTTCCTTCTTTGTTAGGACTACTAGAGTTATTCAAAGGCATAGAAGGTGTAATCTTCTTTGCTATTGTTTGTATTTTCCTCTTCTTTGTAACTGTAGCCAAGAATGTTATTAAACATATGCCTAACATCCTCATACAATAAAAATAAGCATTATATTGCATAAGGAAATACATTGTTCTATTTCTAAATATTTAGCTTCTGAGATGCATGTCCCTTTCTTTCCCATTTGATCATTTTGACGCGTTCTTCTTGAAAATTTCATAATCATATTTTTTTGATTTCGTGTCATAACCTGCTTTCTCTATTTTTTTGAAAATGATTAGAGTATTGATTAGCCATATCCTATTATATTGTTATTAAAGTACAAAGTAATATGTTCTAACAATTTAAATTAAATAAAAGTAGTATTCCCATTTGCTGTGATGGGGAATTTTGGTTTTTGCAAAGAACTCACAGATGTAACCTCTTGGGTTGCTCGGCCACAGTTTTATTAATATAAAACCTACTCGTTTCTGTTAAAAAAAAACAATTTAAATTAAATAAAAATAATGATATACTTCAATCACAAACAATCACTTACCTCCATGTCTCCACTTGTACAAAGCCCGCATAACCAAAAAAATAAAGTCTATCATCACTCAATTGCTAACTGAAAGTTGTCTAAATGATTAATCTATCTAACAAGTTTCAAAAGTAAAAGGGAAGACTATCTGTAAGGACTATCTGCTAAGAGGAACATATGTCATAACTTGAGAGTGAGAGAGAGGGTTAGAATGTTGTAGGTTTAGGTTAGACACGTACATTAGCCAACAAGATATCTCAGTCTCCAAGACTGAAGACCCCTCAGCCTTAGAGGCTGCAAGTAGTACAAGGTTTACATAGGCATCCCCATAGATGAACACGGCAACGGTCTTGCAGCAATGGGAAAGTGCAGTCCAACTCTAGTGGTCACAAAACAATCACAACCCAACTAAATGAATGTCAAATAGTCCATAACTCAGCTAGGAAGAGCCACCACTATTTTGATTTATGTCAATAAAAAAACCACAGAATGTTTTTAGTTATTATGTTGTTTTCACGAAAGCATTAATAAAATACCTGCAATAACGTAGAACAAAGAACGCAGAACAAGAATGCAGTGAAAATTAAGTTACACCTCACGCAGTTCACCTCAATATATCCCAACAGCTTAGCTTCAGCTTTTGTGGTGTTGAATACCAGAATCAAACCAAGTAAATGCTGGCCTGTGCAATAAGAAAACGATGCCCTTTCTCGGAAAAACTATCCGCGGGAGATAAAATTTGAAAAGTTATGTTAGGGGTCCCATTTTTTTATTATTATTAAATTTCATTTTTTTGGTAAATTAAATTTCGTTTTTTTTTTGTATAGATAGCAAAAACACCTGAGTTTTCTCCTAAGGTTTTCAATGAAAAGGGGAAGGAACTTGGTACTGGGAGTCATGTAGGTGGACCAAAGGAAGGAAGGAGGGAACCAAAGCAATGCATCAAAAGGAAAGGAAATATTAGCCTATTTTGGTCGATGACATGAAGTTAAATAATGTAATAGGCATGGCTTCCAAGGCATTGATTGTGAGGATTATTTTTAGAAGGATGGGGACAATGAGTTTGTTTCAGTAGATTCAAGTCCACCTATACTAACTGGGACCCTTCAGATGTATTGACTTGTAATGTAAACATTGTGCATATGTGATGTATGATTCCTAGCGTGGAGCTTAAGGCCAAGGCCCCGCTAGTGAATTCTCAGCCTTGAAGCTGGGATGATATTTTATGTTGTGCCATCCATGTGCTAGTAAGCCATGGAAATTGTAAAAACATGTAGATGATTATAATGCAAATAAAAATACCAAGGGGCTGGCTATGGATGCATCTAAATGAGGGGTCTATGTGTATCCACTAGGGAGAGGTGATGCGGTTTTGGGATTGGACCCTAGGCTTCCATATCTCATCTTGAGAGCACCTTTGATTGTCCTAGTCGTTATTTAATTATGTTGTAAGGAAGTGGGTGAGAAAATCAATCTATGAGAGTGATGGAGTATGGGTAGCCCTGAAATTCATAAGGCAGGGTATGGGATCAGTTTGCTTGACCCATAAGCCACTCCATCTCATGGGAATTCATTTCCCTCATCCCCATTCAATTGTGGACCATCGAGGCATGACTTTGGAGGTAGGACGCAGACCCAGCAGGAAAGAAAACCGGAAATCGCGATTCTGTGTTAAGCCATGTTTGGAAGTGCATAGATCGCTCATAAATCTGTGTGGGAAGTGAAATTTGTTGGGAAATCCCTAGACCAGAACCTTGGTGCTGATTTTGAGAGTGTTGGATGCCTAGGAATTGAGAGGAAAACCTTGATTCGGAAGCCCAAAAATACAATTGTGCAATAGAGCCTTTTAGCTGCAACGTTGAGGATATACAAGAGCGAATCACAGTGGGAGAGAGACCAGGGGGTTCATACTTCATGGTAGAGCCCGTGAAGGCTCATTTATCCTTGTTTGAGCAGTCGGGACAAGCCATACCTTTCCAGGTCGACGTTGAGGAAAGGGGCACCCGAGGGACTGTGCAACAGATAAGGGGACCTTACTTAGGCTGAGAGTGGGGGTGATGGGGGTTCTGGATTATGATTTGAAGTCAATTGGATATGCCTATAGCTCTATGTGTTGAGCTCATTAACTTAGAAACCTCCTACCCTGTCTCCCCACTTGCTTTCCAGATCCAATTGTGTGTTGTATGACCCTGATTGACTGTGCCTAAGGCTATGAGTGGACTTGAGTAGTTCATCCTTAGTGGATACATAGCCCCATATTGAGGGTAGTCTCTGAGTGTTGAAACAATACAGGTTGGGAAGAGACCTATGGTAGGGTTGGAATGTTGCATTCCATAGTTAGTTGCTTGGATATTTCAATAAAAGTGTAATTGTTCTCTGCGGTTTATATCATGTTCATTATGTGTTCTGAATGTTTAATTGTTCATGTTTCATTCAGCTGTGTTTATTTCAGGATGCATATGCATCCATGCATTTTTATGAATTTGTTCATTGATGAATAGGGCCAAGTCTTGTTGAGGCCGAGGAGGTTCAGAATGTTCGGTCATGACTTTGGGGGAGAAATAGAAACCCCTTTTGTGTTCATGTTCCCTCTGTGGGTCAGATGAAGGGAGGAGACATGGCAGAGTGGATCAGAGCTCTTTACAGAGTGGTAATGAGGTATGGATGAGGATTGGGGAAACATCTTGGTTGGAAGAAGGAAAATTCAGAGTTCTCAGGTTTGGAAGAAGATCATACACTTGCATGGGGATCTACGAGAGCTTTCCAATATATGATACCAAGGTTTCCAAAAATGGACTTAGGATGAGAAATTTATCAGCCTAATAAGTTGGCAGTAACAGTGGTATATGGCCGACTTCCGACTTTTCGAACCCGTAGTACAGATTGCGGATTTCGGAAGTCGGAGGCATGATTTCTCAGCGTGGTGCATTGAATTAGTTCCGACTTCCGACTCTTGCATCTAGGATTGCAAATCGCGAAAGTTGTAGGCCGCGTGATTCTGCGAAGCTATGACCTTTGGAGTTCCGACTTCCGACTCCCGTGTTGTGGATTATAGAAGTCAGAGGTGTGATTTGGCGAAGTAGAGAATTGGTGTTCCAACTTTCCTACTCCTGCATCGCAGATTATGGAATGCGAAAGTTGGAGGCGTATTTCTTCAACATCGTGTATTTGTCGTTCTGACTTTTTGACCCCTGCGTCGTGGATTGCGGAATTCAAAGGTGTGATTCTTGAAGTGGCACGTTGGGGTGCCGACTTCCGACTCTGACTTGCGGATTGCGGACCAAGTTACTATGGCTGTGCGAAAGTGCATAGTTTGGAAGAAACAAATTTAGCAGGTTGTATTCTAAGGAGCTCCCCCATCACCTCTATGGGGCATTGAGGGGGATGGGGACGTTACAGATATCCTAGAACAGTGATGTGTGTTTCTTTAAAATATTTTTCATGGATTTGGATACCTCAAACATTCCTTTAGGGAATAAGGCATGTGATTCCTTCCTTAATTATGTATAGAGCCTCGAGATCCCTAACTACTATTCAAAACCATGTAATGACATAGACATCCCTACTCAAACACTATTAAAGATACTCCCAAGAATCCATGTGTGTTTGTTCAAGTTCTTCTTCTTGGCCATGGATTCTCAAAAGGTTTTTCAGGGATTAAGGCCCAATTTTTCTCCCTCAAGCATGTCTAGGGAACCCAACATCTATACCAACAAGTTCTCAAAAAATTCTAATGGCACTAATATCCCCACTCATATGAATAATATTCTCTTGGGAGGTCATGTGTGGTCAGATTGTAGGAATTGTTCTTAGCCAAAGATGCCTGGAATTTCCTTTAGTACCTAAGTCCCACTCTTTTCTCCCCAACCATATCCAAGGTGTTCGAACCTATAATTAGTCTTAAAATTCTCACTGTGCCACAAAAATCCCACTCATAGGCCAAAGATACCGTGGAAAGGTCTATTGTGGTTTTTCAACATATCATTCTTGGCTATATATACTTAGAATCTTTCTTTAGGACATCCTAAGGTCCAATTTCCATTCCTTAACCATGTCTAGATCCCCAAGACCCATACCTAATGCTTAGAAACTTCTTAACAATTCACATATTCTTACTATAAGGACAAATATCCCCTCAAGAGGTTAGCTTTGGTGGTTGGAGACATCATTGTTAGACCTTTAGGCCTAAAATTTTCCTCTACATCCCAATGCATGAGCTTCCTACACCAACCATCGTTAATACCTCAACAACTAATTGAAAATGATTGACACCAAATGAAGTAACATATACTACCTTGATTTATGGACATTGCAAAGGAGGAAAAGTTGTCATTTATATTCTTGCACTAGTGGAGTGCCATATGAAGGAAAATGGTTGTGAAGCAAGTACTCATACTTACAATCCTTTGATGAATGGATTTCACAAGGAAAATGACTTGATACAAATAAGGAGGTTGAGAGGGTATACCATGACATCGACCATGTATATTAGCCTATTGTGGTGGATGACATGAAGTTAAATAATGTAATAAGCATGGCTTCTAAGGCATTGATTGTGAGGTTTATTTGTACTAGAAGGATGGGGATAGTGAGTTTGCTAATTTCAATGGATTCAAGTGCATGACTAGTAATCAATTTTAGCTTACCACATAAGGGATCATGTCATTTTCATCCGAGGTTAGATGTTGAGGTTACAATATCGAAACATAGTATTATTTCTAGTCAGTATATACTGCACTTATACCTAGGTGTATTTACGGGTTACTTGATCAAATTACTTATATATCATTTAAGGTCCCATGCCAATAAGTTAGGATACGACAAGGATAAAATAATTGTAGTAAATTAGTCTATTTCCATAGACTCTCTTATGATTCTACACAAGATATTTCCTCTTTATGCTATTAATTGTAACTACTGGCATGATATGACTCATTATTGTTTCTTGCAGCCTTAAAAAGAGATCTATCATATGCATTCAAACATTTATGACTCATTATGATCTCTCTCCTTATGGAAATAATATGAGCTAAAATTTCTATGGTGGTCGTATGCCTTACAAATCTACTTTCTTAATTGACATATAAATTAGGTAACTATGGATATTACAATAATGAGAAGAGATATACGATGTTACATTTTCTCTATATGCTCTCCATAAGTTTGACAATTCAATACATTGGTTAAGGTCCTACTTCGAGAAAACCTACAAGAACCTATATAATCCTTTTAAATATTAAGAATTTTTATCATTACCTCTTCCAACCATAATAAATTCTTATAAAGATAAAAGGAATTTGAACCATTGACCTAGGTTTTTTAGACCAGTATTATACCATTGAAACTATTCTCCTAACTAAAATCTGATTACTTGCTAAGATATCCCTCTAGTTGATTTTCAATGATGCCTACCTTACATCTACCACATATCATGCAATGCCAATCTATAGCCTCCACCTCATTTATGTATTTGCATTGTTCAATGAACCATTTTAGTGGTGGAAGTGTAGTAATTTTTACAGATGCCTGCATGGGAATTTCTATTTAGGTCATTGGAGAGTCAACGACAAGTGGCATATGCAATTTTTGAACGAAGTGATCTCTAATAATGTTATGGCCATTGCACTGCACCTTTGAGTAATTTACTCACTCCCAAGTGAGATTTATTGAGCTCTAAAGGAAATGAAGTTTCCCATACCTTCCAAGCCATTAAACGAGGTGATCGTCTAACTCCTCCTAAAAATACATTGATATGTTAAAATGGTGGTGGCAACTTTAACATCTTGATCTCCTATCATACTAACAACATATATTAGTTAATCTAAAGGTTGGGATATCTCCACATTAGAAACATATTTATGTTTAACCCATAGAGCCTCCCTACGATGTAAGTTATAAATATCCTTGACAAGCAATAGAATAAAAGTTAGAAACTATTATGCAATAAGTAAAATAAGAATATTATAAGAAACTAGCACTCCCTAGCACCATCCCCATAGCATATTTTATAATAAGGTTTAGCCCAAGGGGGTCTTCCTATGATTCTAACAAGTAACAATATTATATTATACCTAGGATTATAGGCTCATGCCGTGGTTATACACACAACAAATTTTCAGGCCCATCTAGGTATAAGATGATATAGATTCATGCATATTCTTTTTTTCGTCTTTTTTTATTTTTATGTTTTTGAAAAAAAAAGGAGTAACAAAGGGGTCGATTTCATCTTGTCGAGGCCGTATTCTTGATTTGTTAGTTGAGTTTGGACTGCGTGGGCCGTGACATTGTCTGGAGAGGACACGGTCTTGTTTATGAGGAGGATTTACTTTTTGTTGGGTGCATATCCTTACAGTTCCCAAAAAGGGAGCTACAATCCATATTGACACCTACAGGAATATACTACAGCATTGTTGGGTACTCTCATTGTAGTCTTCCTTCTTGTTACAACTGTGCATAATGTTTCTGGGTAGTGAAGGAGGGCACTGTAGCATAATAAGGGAGTATGAGAAGAAGACAATTTGGGTTGTTTTGAGGGGCTGGAAGACACCAAATAAAAATCGAGACACCAAAGAAGGCCAGCTCACTTCCATAAATCATTGTGCATGCCCAGGAAGCTACAGGTTAGAGTTAAAGTAATTTCAGATTTGTGTGTCCACCATAGAACTATTGTTACAGTCATTGTAAACTCAAAGTGATATGAATATGATATTTAGGGTTTGTTTTCCTTGTTATTTATGCAAAACAATCTGTATTACATTTACTGTTCACTGTTAGCACTACGAAAATCAAGATCTGAAAATTATAGTCCATATACAGACTTCAAAACCCTTGATGTCTGAAACAAACTCTTTCCGCGCTGTCTAACTTACTTCCACGACAGAATTCTTTCCGGAATGCGGGAATAGAGTTTCCGCACAGCGCTTCTTCCCCACCATCGATCTCGATCTCGATCGTTGATCTATCAATTTCGCGGTGAAATGGATTTTTGATCATTCGATTAGTGTCCCCACCAAATCAACAGTGGATTCCAAAATTTATTAAGTGCATTCCATAGAATATCGCGCAGATGAAAAGTTTTTCAAAGCTTGCAACTTCTCCCGGCGATATCACTATAAACCGTTGATCTTCCCCATGATCGATCCCCCACTCTACGATCTTGTTTTATTTGAGCGACTGGTTAAGGTTTAACCCTCTACAAAGCTTCACTTAATTGATCACTGATAGGATCAATTCTTCTCTGCAGTTCGGAAACTATGGCAATCCAAAGCCATAGATTTTATACACAGGGTTATATGGAGTGAAAGCGGGATGAATTCATACTTCTACAGAACTATATGAAGACATGAAATCCATCAAAACCACATGCAGAGTCTAATCCTCTATTCTTTAATCACTTCTCGCTCTCTTCTGTGCACACACCTCTCATTCCTCCACTCATGGTATGTGGAATTTCTCTCCCTCTCAAGCTCTATGAGCTAATCAAAGCTTCTTTGAGCTATCCTCAAACCTCTATGAGATATCCTAAGCTCTATGAGCTAACCTAAGCTTCTTCGAGCCAACATGCTTTGTAAGCTAAATAAGATACTAAGAAAATAATTGGAACTAATTTAAATACAAGAGGATTATGTTTCCAGATCCTATAACAAAGGAGTACAGTCCTTACTGATCTCTGCCAACCCTATGACTCACAACTAACTCAATCCTGACGATTACATGTGGAAAAGGATCTAGATTCCTTATCCATTTTATTGAGCATTTACAAAATAAATCAAATTACAAATGTACAAGACCCTAGGTCTCTTAAGAGTTCCCTTGACCTTGTGAAGTCGTGAATGACTTCGCCCTCTTGAGCCTATGCTCCTGCATCATCATATCAATAGTACATTGAATACAAAACCAACTTAGAGTATTTGGCACAGCTCAGTGGTATTTTTGTCAAGTGTTTTTATGAAATCCATTAACCAAATTACATAAGCAAATAAGCCAAAAAAATCAGCAGGATCTGATGGGGGTCTTTATAGTTTACTATCCAAAGCATATCCCCCTTGTATAAAAATCGAACCCTATCACTTCCTTTAGATAAAGCTTGTTCATTGGTCACTGTCTCATCATGTTGAGTGGAGATGAGAACTATGTGAATGCGAAGAGGAACCATGCACCACTCGCATTTTTGTACTCAATGGTTACTTGTGTTTTTCCATTAGGCCTCAACCAGGAGTAGGTTCCATTCTTTCTGACCTTTGTGAGCTTTGTTCCCAGCTTGGTAGGAAGCACATGGGTGAGAGGCATAACTCAGGGGTTTCATTAGTTGCACAACTAGTCCAATAAAGGGTAGTGACCCATGTACTAGACCTCACACAGATTGCCATCCATACTAACAGATCATAGCCTAGTCAAGCAGTACACAATTAGGATGCCAACACATTTACACACCCTCACGTCACCCTAATTAGTAACCCACGGTAGGTCATGGTACCTTCATACACAAGCTTGGGACCCTTAAGAGTCCTCAAGGCACTTTTAGCTAGTCACAACAATCCTAGCAGGCTTAAGACATGTCACAACAACCCTTAGCAGGATCAAGATAGGTCATGTTTTCTCTAGAAATCATTAGCATAATTTACACACATGAAAATGACGCAAACAAGAAACACAAATTGAATATGAATACTGTGATGAATCTCAAAAACTCAAAAAAAAACTTTTCATTAACACTTCCAAGAAAGTTTACAAAGCTACAATCCAAGCACAGAGGCTTCAAAAATGAAAGTCGAACCCTTCCTCCTCCATAGAGGTTACATGTATAGTGAAATTTACCCCTAAGACGTATCTCGAAATAGGGCATCAAAATTAGTTACATTGACAAAATTAGTTACAACAGGACAACAGACTCTAGCAAAAAGACAAACCTTTTTGGTAATTGCTCTTCCATTCGGGCTCTTCCACTATCTTTGACACTTCATGCACTGAGCTTCAATTTTCCCTTCCCATACTTTTCGATGAGTTTCCACTGCTGGTAAATCCAAGGTGGCAAGCTCTTTAAGCCACACCCTCATTTCGGTATGCTCTTTGTATGAATAGCCTACGAGGACTGTAAGAGCTTCTTTAAATGTAGAGACCAACTCGAAATCCTTCGTCAGTTTTTCCACCACTGTCTTTCTTGCCAGAGGCTGCTCCATATCTGCAAAGCACTCCTAGTCTAACCTACACTCCCATAGCTTGCCATGATATCCCTCATTTGTCCTCATGGCTCCATCTTCTTCCCAAAACATAGGCAGACCTTTCTTAAATAATGGATCAAATGCCTCCCTGAACAACTTCACTTGGTTATCCAGGACATCTATCCCTGCTTGGACAGTGCTCACTTGATGGTGCTTGACTATTACCTTCTTAGCGCCAATGATTGTGGCCACTCTGTCCTTTATATTGGTTGCTTGAGCCTGCTCTTCAGACAGATCATTTAAGAACTCTATTGCATTTTGTGCATAATCCTTAGGCTTCTTGTTTAACTTCTCATTTTCCACTGTGACAACTGACCTTTCCAATTTGATTACAGCTTCCTTATCTACCATGAAGTCCAAATATGGCCTCAGCTCCTCTGCTTGTACAATAACATCATCCCAGATGATCTTCTTTTCCTCCTACAATGCACTTTGACCTATAACTTGCTGCTTCAACTTGTCATAATCACCCTGCATCGCTTGGTACTTGGTTTCCCAAGATTTCTTGTCTTTCTCTACAGCCTCTTTGTCCCTTTCAGCATTGTCCTGCATGGTCTTGAGGTTGGCATTCTTCTTTTTCAATCTTGCCACTTCTACATCATCCAAACTTGCCTTGGCTATTTCCCCTACAATAGAAAAATCTCCAGTCTCCACCAAGGGTGTGACCATGGCTTCTATCTCTTGTTCTTTGTCTTTCAACTTTTTCTCAAGCCCTTCAGCTTTATCCTTCAAAGCTTCCTCACTATCCATTATCAATTTCATATCTACTTGCAAATTTTTCTCTCTTTCTTCAAACTCTACTACCCTAACTTTACAATTAGTCAACTTACCATGCGGCTCTTCTTTTTCCTCTTCTAGTTCTGCAATTTCTGGTGCATTCACCTATTGGCCAGCTGGAATCTTCAATTTCTTCTTTAGTGATAGAAATTCTTGATCTTTTTCATCTAATAGCTTTTGAATGCTAGCCCTTTTATCTTCTTGAGTTTCAATGGCCAATAGTGAAGCCTGGAACCTTTTCACTTGTGCCTTCAGGCTCTTGTTCTCCACATTTTCCAATCCCAACAGCTTTTGCACTTTTGTTTTGCTAGCCTGCACTTTTGATAGTTCTATGGAAGCCCTCAACAACTTGTTATAGATGACTTCACCTTCTCCTTGTGCAGATTGATCACATCAGGTATTGGGATGTCTGCCAGGTTTACTTTTAGTTCCGTGGCCTTACTCTTAGTGGCTAAGGAAAGACTCAAGGTATTTTGGGCAAGTTTCTTGCTTGCCACCAAGGCTACATCCTTCTTGGAGATTTTTCTTGCATCAACATACAGCTTAGCGTCTTCTGAGATTGTATCTGGGCTCTCCTCATAGCCCTCCATTAACTTAGCCTGCTTAGGCGTGATGCTGCAACTCCAGTAGATTTTATGTTGAACACTCGTTGCTTAACCTCGAAGGATGGCACCAAGGATCTGACTTGATTTTTCTTGGGTTGCTTTGCATGTACCTGTACTAATTACTGCTCAGGCTCCTCTACCTTTTGCCTCTTTGAGGCTCTCTCGGCATCACTGTCTACATCCATGGGCTCACTACCCCCTTCCTTTATAGATTTTTCAAGAGGAATGGTAAGGTACATGGCTACAGATATTGTTGGGGTTTTACCGGGTGAACTAGGAACTGCTGATGTGCTACTTTGAAAAAGGAATGCTAAAGATGAAGAGTCTTCTGGTGGGTCTACTTCCAACTGGCCTTTGTCAATGTATTCTAACCAGTTTTCCATCTCAGCTAGACCTGTCAGCTTGAAGTGCTCATATCCTTTCCTGTTACTTTCCTTCCTTCTTTCTGAGATAATGTGGTGAGTATCATAGTTTATGGCCGCTTTGGATGGGAATCCCAGATCACCCATCATTCGCTCAATAGCTACGAGAGTTGTTTTGTTTAGGAAGGAAGGTAGCACATAGGGGGCATGGGAGTAGCCATAAACTCTAATCACAGTCCCCTGATTCAGCAGGAACCAATCCACAACCCTCATCTCCATGGATGGCTATAGTAGGTCTTTCATCTCAGGAAGTACCTTAGGCAGTCTCTTCTAGAAAAAGATGAAATATATCTCTGCTATAAGATCATTCATGAAGGTTTTGTAGTCTGAATACATCTCCTTATTCAACTGCAGCTTTGGAGCTTGCAGGTTTTCTTCATTAGCTTCCAGGAACATTTTTAACAAGATTGGAACTTGAAAGTTCATGTCTTAGGGAATTCTATGAGCTGGGAGTGGATGTTGTCTGCCAAGGCTTTATCAAACTTTAGGCATGCACATTGGGTAAGCGAATTTGGGCCTGCTGGATCGATAGGACAAGTGCATAGAAAAAACATCAAACTTATTAGGGGCTTGGTTATGTATAGGTCATTGTCTAAGCCTAGGAACTAGGCCAGCATAGAGATAACACACTTCGACTCTTCCCTAAAAAGGCTGGCCTCACCAAGAAAAGGTGCGTCCTGAGAGGAGGAATTTGGTAGTAGGGAAGCATGATAAAAGATCTGTTTGAGGTCAGCTGGGGCTTGACGGAAATGTTGGCTCAGGTTTTCCATTCTGTAACTTTGGTATTTTTGGCAGAATTCTTCTGGAATGGCCAAAGCTTTCCTAATAGTAGGGGCATCTACATAGCATAGGATTTTAGAGTTTGAGGCATCCATGATTGCTCTGCGGTATTAGGAGTAATGGCCGGCACACCAGTCTACAAATTTAGGGCAACTAGGGGTTTGGCTGGTTGTAAACAAATGGAAAAAGGATTGATAAATCTTATGGACATCCACTTCTCTGGCCATTATGACCTCAAATATTTATTTGGCAGTTTCTATGGTGTTATTTGTCAACATGGGATCATAAACCTCATAGTCTTTATCCTATAATAGGTCAATTATATTTAGGGGCTCAAATCCTGGGGGTACCATGGGTCCGACGATTTAAATAGTTTAGGGTGGAGGAGGATGGCCTACCTAGTCGGTTGACAACTGGGTGGAGATTCTGGGTGTCTGGTTGGCTAGTCGGCTCTGCACGATCTGCTCCCATCGCTTTCCAATGCACACAAGTCAACTAGGATGCGAATCTTCATGCAAATGGGTGTTTTATAATATAAACATGCCATATCACCCTTACATCTATGTCAGTGATGGAGTCACATCAGCCGTCTATCCATATTATCAACTCTCATCCATAGATCTCCTTGACCTTTACCTACATCGTCCCCTGTGGCTTCCAATCCCACCACATATCAACTCGATAGCACCTTTAATCTGCAAAAACATTTTCAACTGTCAATCCACTCTCCTCCTGGATCTTGACCCTCCTAGGATGCGCCCTTTACCGAGTTCGTGAATTTTGGGCCTGTTGATTTAACACGCAAGTCAAATCCGTGAACTAATTTTGAGCCATCGATATTCATCTTACTAAATATGCACCATTGGGAGATGCCGAGCTTTATCAAAAGTTCATAGATTTTAATCATAATCCTTTTCACGCATGTTTAAATCATGAACAATTTTCCGACCGTTGATCTAAGCCTTCCGCCGTCGATATTCCTTGGCCTGCCCGCAGGCTAGCACCCCGCCAGCATTTAAAAGACCTTCAACTTTTTCCGTGAAGGAGGCTCATGACCGTTGATCTCCCCCTCTTTTGATCTAAACCGTCTATAGGTTTTAATCAATGCTACAGGCACATTCCTTTATACTTAATCCTCCGATCAGCATCAAGACTGTAGCTTCCCAAAAATTCTTATCTCGACTCCAAGTTAAAACCAAAATATTATGTAATTGATGTTTGGATTTGGTTATTATAAGGTGGAAGCTTGTATGGTGTAATATATGGTTGTCATGTGCTGGTAAAGGCTATTTTGGAAAGCATATGGGTGTACTACAGGAGCATTCCTAACCGTATATTGGAAGGAAGTTGAGAGGCCAACTCTCGAGGAGCCAATTCGAGAAATTGGATCGGTTTTATTTTCGAATGGCCAAAAAAAGGGATTGGACAGATTTGAAAACGAGGTCTACTTTTTATATTTAATTCTTCAATATGATATTTTATAACATATGTCTTCATTGTAATTTGTAGTGGTTTTTTCTTACGTGATGTGCAAATTGGTTCTATGTAGGATGTCCAAGGAATATCAAGTCGGGGTTGAAGAATTCATAGAGTTTGCAAAAAACATTCAGAGGATAATAACACACAAGATGCCCTTGTAAAATATGTTGCAATGTTGCAGTATTGACATTTAAGGAAGTACAAGATCACTTGATGATTCATGGTATAATAAGTTCATATAAAACTTGGTTTTTCCATGGAGAGAGAGTTTCTACTCAGGACTATATATTTGACAAGACCAAGAAATGCCACACAATAGAGATGCATGATTTGCCTCGAGAAATTACGCATGGTGATGAACACATAGTCGGACAACAATATGATAATCATAATGATGAGTTTACAACATTGTTTACAAATGATATCGAAGTTCTTGAGAATGACGATCATAATGAGGCAACCATGGTTGATGATCATATGGCTGAAATGGTGAATGATGCTTATCAATATTATAATGAAAATCTAGATGTGAATTGTGAAATTGGCCAAGCAGAATCAATGGAAGAAAAAAATGATATCAAACAATATCTAAAGTTAACTGAAGATTCAAAGGAACTGTTGTACCCAGGTTGCACTAGTTTCACTAAGTTATCGGCCACTGTGAAATTGTACAACCTTAAAGTGAGAAATGGATGGTTTGATGCAAGTTTCACCCAGTTGTTGAAGTTGCAAAGGCAAATGCTTCCAATAGGAAATACACTTCCAAAATCTACATATGTTGCAAAAAGTTTGATTAAATCATTGGGGTTGGACTATGAAATGATACATGCATGCCACAATGATTGCATTTTATATTGGGGAAAATATGAAAAAATAAATGAATGCCCAACATGTGGCGAGTCAAGATGGAAGGTTGATGCTCGTTCTGAAAAGGTGCGTACTGGTGTCCCGGCCAAAGTGTTGAGGTATTTCCCTATAGTGCCGAGGTTAAAGAGAATGTACAGGTATGATTTTGAACTCTTATAATTCCATTATATCATACACCTTCATGTACTACCAACCTACTAGAAAATCATCTTCTTTAATCTACTAAGTAGTGTAATGCATATATGATTCTTTATGTTTTTGTTATAGCTCTACATATATTTCATAGAAAATGAGGTGGCATCATGAGAATGCAAGTAAGGATGGAATAATGCGCCACCCAGTTGATAACCCGACATGGAAAACTATAGATTCTAAATGGCCTGATTTTTCCAACGATCCTTGCAATGTACGACTTGCAATAGCAATGGATGGATTTAATCCTTTTGGAAACTTGAGTAGCAGTCACAGTGTATGGCCAGTAGTACTACTCACATATAATCTTCCACCATGGTTATGCATGAAAAGGAGCTTTTGTTTGTTGTCATTGTTAATCCCTTGTCCCAAGAAACCAGGAAATGACATAGATGTTTATTTGGAACCATTGGTAAATGAACTAAAACTAACATGGGATGAAGGGGCAAGGACATACGATTCTCATTCAAGGTCATTCTTTAATATGAAGGCTATATTGATGTGGGTAATCCATGACTTTCTTGCTTATGGAAATATGGTTGGTTGCACGACTAAAGAGTTTTGCGCATGCCCTATATGTGGAAGGAACATAGATTCAATGTATCTCAAATGTAGTAGGAAGTGTGTGTACATGGGACATAGGAGATATCGTCCAATCAATCATAAGTATCGTTCACACAAAGGACCATTTAATGGAAAGTCTGAGAATCTCATTGCACCTACAATTGTACAAGTGTCAAATATTTTTACAGAAACAGAAGGAAAGGAAGAGAAATGGGGAAAGACTAAAAGTACAAAAATAAAGATAAATTTAAAAAAAGGAGAAAATTCGAAGACTGACGTGTGGAAGAAAAGGTCAATTCTATTAAATTTACGATATTGGGAGGTATGTGCACACATTAACTTAAGGCCTAAAATGTACAATGCTTGAAGGATTTCATTGTGTTTATTATGAATATATTGTTTAGTTTTTCTTTGATGTTATAATTCATTGATTTTTTATACGGTTGGATGCATAAACTCCTAGTGCGTCACATTTTAGATTTAATGCACATAAAAAAAAATGTATGCGAAAGTATTTTTGGAACCCTTCTAGATATAAAAGATAAATCAAAGGATGGGAAAAATTCTCATGATGACTTACAACAGTTTGGTATAAGGAGGTCCCTGTGGCCACAACAAAAAGGCAAAAAAATATTTCTTCCACCAGCACCACACACTCTTTCAAAAAAGGAGAAAGAGATTCTTTGTCGTGTTTTGTTCACGTTAAAAGTTCAAGATGGATATAGTTCAAACCCTATAAATCATGTATCTATGAAAGATCTCAAGCTTCATAGTATGAAAGAGCATGATTTCCATGTTCTCGTGTGACAAATCCTTCCAGTAGCATTGCGCCATGTGCTACCAAAAGTAGTTCAAAACACTATTTGTAGGCTTTGCTTCATTTATAGGCGAATTTGTGCAAAAATGGTGGATCCAACAGATCTTGATAACTTACAAGATGATGTTGTGGAAAATTTGTGCTTACTTGAAAAATATTCCCCCCCTTAATTCTTTGATATAATGATACATCTGACTGTACACTTTGTTGGGCACTACTTTTGACCCCTTTTTGCCTCTTAGATAACCTTCATTTCCTTCATAAAACCTCCATTTTGAGTAGAAAGCCTTAAAGTTCATCTATAAACCTTGGTCAAAGAGGTATAATGTCATTTGCTTATTAATAAATTGAGTTTTGTGATTTTTAGGCATTTTAACTAGGATTTTTACTTAAATTACGGGATGTACTAACTTCCCGTATTACTTCCAAAGTTGAGTAATTGCAGGGCAGTTAGGAGGGAAACGGAAGATCAAGAATGAATCCTTAATGTCCACAGATGGATGAACATCCAACAGTCAGGTGAAGTGGCATGTGCAGATGTAGAGTCAATCAGAGTCAAAGATGGCCACCTGTTCTATGTTCAACACAAAAGAAGGAACAATGCTGATTTTGTGGAACTCCACGATTCTGAAGATGATCTCGACTAGCTCTTAGCATTAATTAGATGCAGGTTTATAGCAATTACAGTTTGATTTAGAATTTGTATAAATCATTTACAAGACAATGAGAAGAATAATCACGATTTTGAAGAGGAACGCATTTGTGCTTCCAAACTGCGTGGTATCTTTGTGTAAAGCAATTCTGGTGAATGAATACGAAGCTTTAGTTCTGTGAAATCTTTTACTGTGTGTTGAGCAAGGCTTTGGAGGGCCCCCATCGTCAAACTCTCACACTTTCCTGTTGCTGGTAGATCAATTTGGGTATGAATTTTAATGTAATTTCCAGTTTATAAATCGTAGAACAAGTTCAGTCAAGTTTTAAATCGATTCTCTTGATGCCTTGTTTCTTTCATTTACGGTTTAGACTATAAATTCTGTCACACTGATATCATTGGCAATGTTGGATAAACGCTTTTCTTCACTGGTTAAATGCTAAGGATATCAAATGGTTCAGACCACGACCTCTGTGTATTGATCACTGCTGTTTATTTGATAATGCAATGGTAAAAGACAATTACAAATTATGAACACTGTCTTGTAAGAGAAATTGATTGGTAACTGTCTTTCAGCGTTGGTAGAATTTTGTAGTTTAATCCTAGGGTTTATAAATTTGTTGCTTACTTAATTTTTATCTCAGTTTTTTTATGCTTTCACAAATCAATTACTACATGCTTAAAAAGGAAACAATGAAATTACCCTTGTAAGAGGATTTTGTCTCTGAGAACTGCAGTATCTTAGTTTTTGTCAGTAGATTTAATCACAGATAGCTAAATTCTAAATGAGTCCAGCTTCTCTGTCCTAAACTTGGATGTGTCTCGAAGTTCACAAACCCGGATTGATTTTAAATTCAAGTTCTGATTAACACATAGATCAGAGCCCAACATTTTGGCGCCGTTGCCGGGGAGGCACTGTAGAAGTAGACTTAGGAACTTTAGTTTTCTGATAAAAACAAAAATTTTCAAACAAAAACACAGGTTAGATTTCACTTTTATGTTTAGATTAAGAGACGAGAAAGGTAGATTTATTAAAAACCCCCCAAAAACAGAAATAACAGGAGCTTCTCTTCCAAAAGGGTTCATCTCAACGGTTGGTAAATTCAAAATGTTTGAGGAAGAAACATCAAAAGGGCCAACTGCAGAACAGAGAAGGGAATACGAGAGGATGTTAGAAATAGAAAACAAACGCAGACAAGAGAGAAGGGAAGAAGAAAGGAGGGAAGAAGAAAGAAGACATGTGAGGGATGAAGGAATAACAGAAGATCAGGAGGCCACCTTTAAATTTCCTATCTTAGACACTAGTGTTATCCTAGGGGAAGAGGTGAAAATGAAGAATATTCCACCCTCTGTCTTACCAAACTTTTATGGCATGACCTCTGAAGATCCTGACTCTTTCCTATTCGAATTTGACATCTTGTGTCAAACTTATGGATATACTGATGACACCCATAAGCTCCGTCTTTTCCCTGCTACTCTTAAAGCAACTGCCTTGAAATGGTTCATGGGTTTAGGAGAACACTCTATCACTAGCTGGGATGACATGAGGAAGATCTTTCTTTGAAAATATCAAGCATAATGCAGATCAAAGGGGTTGAAAGATGACATTTTTGGCATGACTCAACAGGAAGATGAGAGTTTGGAGGAATATTTGGAAAGGTTCTCATACAATTTACAGAAATCTAAATACAACTCTTTAACACCTGAAATGATTAGAACAATATTTTTGAAAGGAATAAGAGAAGAGTATTTGGACATTTTAAATGTTATGGGAAAAGGTGACATTTCTTACCTTCCTTTTGATGAGATACAGGACTTATGTCAGAAGTATTCCAGAGGAAAGGCTCGAACTGGGAAAAGAGATAGCAATACCAAAGCAACTAAATCTGCAAACAGTGGTATTTCTAGAGCTGAGCTTGGGAATCTGCTAGAAGATTTCAAGACTGATTTGTTAAGAACCTTAGGTACACAAGTTGAGGCAACAAAAACCAAGAAGAGGCAAGAGAAACAGGACCAACAAGATCAGGCTTTGTCTATTTTTTGTCCTAAATGTAGAAAGAAACACCCACTTAGAGAGTGTCCTTTAAATACTGTTGAAATTTGTGGCTTATGCACTTTTAATCACAAAACTGATGATTGCCCTAGATTGAAGGAACTGCAGACAGTTCGACTGGAGGAAAATCACAGCATGGAGTCTCTTTACTTCATGGGACAAAGGAGACCTTGGCAGCCACGATTCTCAGGTATGTCTCAAGATCCCATGCAGCAATTTAATACAAATTATCAGACTCCAGTTCAGAATTCATGGAATACACCCATGCCTTGGCAAACTTGGTCTCCTCCATTAACCCAATCTGCTCCAAATTGGAGAGGTTATGCCCATGGTAATCAAACATATCAGCAAGCTTACTTGCAGCCATACCAACAACCTTCAGCCTATCCCCAATACCAGCAGCAACAAGTCCAAACTCCTTATCAAGCCCCACCTTTTCAAAATCCATCTTTTCAACAGCCAAATAATATGGCTCCTCAATTGAGTACACCACATCAACAACTTCAGCTGCCATCTAATCAGCCTCCACCTCGGCCTACACAACTACCAGCTCAGCCAATGCCCAATCCAAATAATAAAACTGACAGACCCATGTATAATGTTGATGATGGGACAGTGCTTCCCTACTCCATTCTTCCACTGCAAAATATCAATTTGAGATCTGGTAAAACCTTAGAAAAGCAGTCTCCTGTTATCTTAGAAGAATCACCAGCAAAAGACGAAACTCCAAAAAAATTGAATACAGAAAAATCTCAGTTAGAAAATCACAGTCAACGAGGGAACACAATAGCATCTTATCCACCTCCATTTCCTGAGAGGTTAATCAAGGAGAAACCTTCGATTTCCTTACTTGACTTCGATGTTCTGAATGAGTTAAGAAATGTATATGTTAAAATTCCTTTACTGCAGGCTCTAAAAGATATCCCGATTTACACTAAAGCAGTTAAAGAACTCTGTCTTAACAAAAGAAGAAAAGACCCATCAAAAATTCACGTGGTAGGCAATCTAGCAGGGTTAATGTCCAACACCGTTTTCATTGAGAAATATGTAGATCCTGGAATTCCAATGGTTACAATTACCATTAATAACTTTTCCATTCCAAAAACATTGATCGATTTAGGTGCTGCCATTAACGTCATGACCCTGGAGACAATGAATTACCTTCACTTGACGAATCTCAGACCCACCACAACTGTCTTAGAATTGGCTGATAGGTCTAAGATTACACCTGAAGGAGTCTTAGAAGATATTATTGTTTCTCTAGACTCCTGGCAATATCCTGTTGATTTTATAGTCCTACAACCAAAATCCAACTTAGGAGGTCACCCATTGATCCTTGGCAGGCCCTGGCTGGCAACAGCAGATGCTTTCATAGGATGTCGATCAGGAAGCATGCTTATTTCGCATGGGACAGAGAGGAAACAGATTGCACTCTACCCTTCTGCCCAACGACCTTCCACAGTAGATCAGCTGTCATGGATTAGTGAAACCAAGGAACAAGAAGAAGATGTAATTCAGCCCGTTTTAAGTATAAATCAGTACTTCGATTTCCAAGAAGACAACCACGAAGATCTAATGGATCATTTTATTGCTGAACCTGATATTTCTGCAGAATTAAGAGAAATGGAATATGTTGTAGCAGAACAAGTCATGGGTCATAATTTCCAGGAAAATTGCAATGTTCATTCCCTAGCATTAGCACTTGATGACATTTTTTATGTTCATTCTATCACTGATATTCACAGCAAAACTGTAGAAATCAGTCCAGGCAAAACTCTGAAAATAGGTACACATCTTACCACATCACAGGAAGAACAGTTGACCACTTTGCTGAATAAATATTCCCATGCGTTTGCCTGGGAGTATACTGATATGCTAGGCATTCATCCTGAGACATGCACACACCATATTTACCTAGATGATACAATACGACCCTTGAGACAGCCACAACGCAGAATGAATCCTATCCTAAAGGAAATAGTCAAAGACGAGTTACAGAAGTTGTTAAAAGTGGGATTTATTTATCCCATCTCCGACAGCCAATGGGTTTCACCCTTGGTTGTTGTTCCTAAAAAAAATGGTAAATGGCGTATATGCATCGATTACAGGGAATTGAATAAGGCAACTTTAAAAGACTATTTTCCATTGCCTTTCATTGATCAAGTACTGGATGCTTTAGCTGGAAAGGAATATTTTTCATTTTTAGATGGCTTCAGTGGTTATAATCAGATTAGTATTGCAAACGAAGACCAAGACAAGACCACCTTTACATGTCCCTGGGGCACCTATGCCTACAAAGTTTTACCTTTTGGCTTATGTAATGCCCCAGCTACCTTTCAGCGAGCTGTATTGGCCATCTTTGCAGATCTGATTCATGAGTGTGTTGAGGTTTACATGGATGAATTTTCTGTATATGGAAGTACCTTTGAAGATTCCGTAGCAAACTTAGAGAAAATTCTGAAAAGGTGTGTTGAATCCAACCTTTCCCTGAGTAACGAAAAATGTTTCATGATGATGACTGAAGGGATAGTTTTAGGACACCATGTTTCTTCGTCTGGAATAAAAGTAGATCCTGCTAAAATTCAAGTCATTAAAAATCTGTCTGAACCCACAACTCAAAGAGATGTGAGAAGCTTTTTAGGGTATGCAAGCTATTATCGTAGATTCATTGAAAATTTTAGTAAGATAGCCCTACCATTGTTTAAATTGCTTTCAAAGGACGTGTGTTTTACTTGGGATATTGACTGTAAATCTGCATTTCAGACACTTAAGGAAAAGCTCTCCACTGCTCCCATTTTAAGGGGACCCAATTGGACATTGCCTTTTCATATTTCCACTGATGCGTCTGCTACTGCAATAGGAGCCTCATTGGGCCAGAAAGAACATACTTTGACTTATGCTATCTATTTCATTAGTAAAAATATGGCACCTGCAGAGCTGAATTATACAATCACTGAAAAAGAGATGTTGGCAGTGGTTCATGCTGTAAACAAATTCCATCATTATATCACTGGCTATGAAGTTTTTGTTCATACAGATCATTCAGCTTTACGTTATTTAATGAATAAATCTATCACTAATGGTCGGATTACTAGATGGTTGTTATTATTGCAGGAGTTCAATATCACTGTTTTAGATAGGCCAGGACGAGAAAATCAGGTGGCAGATTTCTTGTCTCGCTTACACAATACTGGTGAGGTTGTTCCGGTTTTAGATAGTTTTCCTGATGAGCATCTATTTGCAATTTCTGTTATCACTCCTTGGTATGCTGACATTGCCAATTATTTGTCCTCAGGCCAACTACCACCATCAATGACCTCTAAAGAAAAAAAGAGGATTATTAAACAAAGTGCTAGGCATATCTGGATTAATGGTGATCTCTTTAATACAGGATATGACTTAATCATAAGAAGATGTGTCCGACAGGATGAAATCTTGGATATTTTAAAGGCGTGCCATGATGAACCATGCGGTGGCCATTTTGCCGACAAAAGGACAGCATATAAAATACTCAATTTGGGGTATTATTGGCCTTCCATTTTCAAAGATGCAAAAAGGTATGTCAGAAGTTGTGACACTTGTCAACGAATGGGACGCCCAGTCCGGTCAGATGAAATGCCACTCCAACCACAGATTCTCATTGAACCATTTGAAAAGTGGGCCCTTGACTTCATTGGTCCCATTCATCCACCATCACATGGACAGAAATACATTCTGGTCTGCACAGACTATGTTACTAAATGGGTAGAGGCCAAGCCTTTACCAAGAGCTACGGAGCAAACTGTGGTAAATTTTCTGTTTGAAGAGATTTTTGTTAGATTTGGGGTGCCTAGGGAAATTGTGACTGATCAAGGTGCCCAATTTACTTCCAAATTAGTGCAAGAGATAGCAGAAAAATATAAGATCAAGCACAGGAAGTCCACTCCTTACCATCCACAAGCCAATGGCTAAGTGGAATCTACAAATAAAACCCTAGAAGGCATCATCAGTAAGACTGTTCAGATGCATAGGAAGGACTGGTCAGCAAAGCTTACTGAAGCTTTATGGGCATATAGGATCAAGAACAGTACTGGGTTTTCTCCTTATCAACTGGTTTATGGTAAGCAAGTCCTCCTTCCCATTGAGTTTCAAGTTCATACTTTCAAGTTAGCAGCAGATTTGGGCATAGACCTTTCAGAAGCTCAACAAGAAAGAATACTTCAGCTGAATCAGTTGGATGAGATGAGGCAAGCTGCCATAGAACACAATATTCTGATACAACAGCAGAGAGCTCAATGGCATGACAAGTTTATCAAAAAGAAGCAATTTCACATTGGTGACTGGGCACTGTTGTTTGACTCCAAGTTTAAGGACTTCAAAGCCAAATTTACTACTCATTGGCTTGGTCCATATGAGATTGTCGATGTCTATGATAATGGTGCAGTAAAACTTCAAACCATAGATGATGAAGCACATAACTTTGTGGTCAATGGCCACCGGCTCAAGCTGTACCACAAACCTATCAACATGGCAGATTTTGTTCAACAGATTTCACAGCAAAAGGAACTGCAAGTGCTGGATAAACACCTCAGTGTTTTTCCTTCACCTACTCCTTAGCTGTTCTGATACAGCTAGCAAATAAAAACAAAACACAAATAAAATAAAAAAATTCAAAAAAAAAAAAAATATATATATATATATATATATAAAAGAGGCAGTTTAGTTGTGAAAACCAGTTCGCTGGCACAATATAAACTGGAATTTTCTGTGGAAAACCAGGCTTGCCTGGCCATTGAAAATTCCCAAAAAAAAAATCTTCTTTTTCTATTTTTCCTGTTTTGTTTTACAAATAATGCAGATCTTGTTTGACTTGAGGACAAGTCAAAAATTAGGCCTGTGAGGGGGATAAACTGTCATTATTCTTTAGAACCCTCCGAGTCTTTTTCAAGCAAAAGATTGTGATTTTTCATTAGCAAAAGGGACCTGATTACTAGCAATTTTATCAGCAGAAGGGAACTGACTTGTGATAAGACAGAAGAGATCTATGAAGAGATCCAACATTCAGTGAAAATGAAGGAAATAGAGACAGCAGCAGATAGAAAACATCAGATGGACAATCAGAATACAAGCCAATTTCACATTGGCAGCAAGCTCATCAAAGGATCATCAAACAAGTCTGTAAGAATTTATGGTTTTTATGTTTAAAAAGTTTCAAAATTCTTTTGTTTATAAGTGATGAAATCTTACAAATTTGACTGCCTATTATTGCCATTATTCTGATAAGTCTCTACCAAGCTCCTTATTTACCTTTCATTAATCTCTTTTGTTTATAAGTGATGACATCTTACAAATTTGACTGCCTATTATTGCCATTATTCTGATAAGTCTCTACCAAGCTCCTTATTTACCTTTCATTAATCTCTGCCATTACCTCACTTAGTCTCTGTCAGCACTTCATTTTTATCTCTGCCAATATTTCATTTTCCACCTTAGGGGTCAGAATGGTTGACATAATCAAACCCAAGAGAAATTTTGCATGGTCAACATCTATACTGGACTCTACAGAAAAATACTGCATTCTACAGGACATAAATTGCACTCTACAGGATGCAAGCTGCATTCTACAGACAGAGTTTTCTTCTTGGTTTAAAGACAAATAGGGTCTCCTTCTCAGCAAGAAGTGAATGTTGACATGAAGGAATTGAAAAAAACCTTTTTGTATATGAATTTAGTGCATCAGGCATTAAGTAATACACAGAATTTAAGGGGGAAACAATGGTCATATTTATCTTCAGCACATTTTCTTTTCTGGAAAAGAAGGTTCATTTAAAAAAATAGCCCGTTTAAACAAAACATTGGAACCAAGGTATATTTTATGTTTTATGTATTAAAACGATGGGCACATAAAAATATTAAAACGTTTATAAACCTTGAACCTTACCTTTCATCGTTTTTGAAGTAGCATGTGATGTAATGATGGAGGGAAAACGTGGAATGATACCCACGACAGATGTGGAATGATACCCACGACAGATATGGAATGATACCCACGATAGCACAAATACGAAATCGATTTCTGCAGTATATGCCACGATTTGGTCATTTTCTTTGAGGCCGAGCCCATTTTTTTTGTTCTGCATATGAAATCGATTGATGTATGAAGGAAATTGCCAGTGAGAGGATTGTGAGCTACAGGAAGTTTGAATATATCATTTTGCTGAAGATAATTGATAGTGGAAAGAGGCCGTAAGATCACAGAGACACCATTTGCTGAAGATAACGCGCAGGAGAGAAGACAGCCAGTGAAAGAAAAGGCTGTGGGTACACTAATCTCTGTGAAAATTGTACAGGAAAATTGGTTACATCAGGGAAGAGGTAAGCTTAAACCCTTTTTCTTTGCTGGATACCCTGTTTTATACCAGCAACCACTTACAAATTCAGAATATTATCGAGGGGATAGGAAGACAAAGGCAAAAAATAAAATAAAAGACTCCTGTTTTCTATTTTTCCAAATGTCATCTAGATTGGAACCAGAGGTATTTGAGCCTGCAGATGTTCATGAAAAATGTCTAGAAATTTTAAAGAAAAATCAATGGGTGCCTTTCTTTGAAAAATTCGATGGGCACAACGATAATGTGAGCTTAGCCTTTGCTGGCTCGTTTGATGGAGAAAAAGCTACAGTAGGGAATTTAAACTTCAGGCTGTCCGAAGAGGTTTTGGCACAAATCACTGGTCTACCACAGCAGGGAGAAAGGTTCTTCAAAACCAAGCAATTCAAAGAAAAATCATGGGTACCCTTTTTATGCAGATCTAGAGCAGGGTCAGTCAATTGGAAGAAAGGCATACTAAGAAGCTGGTTGGTTCATCCTTGGGATGAAATGGTGTACATCATACAGAGATTCATCACCTGTGAGGGGAGATTTAGTATCGTTTACCTTTACCATATCAAACTGTTGCAGCACTTGACAGGTGAATGTGAGATAAATATGCCCTTTTTCCTATTGCAGAGTCTAACCAAAATGGCCAAAGCTGTCCAGAAGCGTGAAAAAGACAAATTGACAAGTCTTTTCCACTGTGGACTTATCAAAATCATCATCCAACATGAGTTAAGGAAGCAGAATTTGACATGGACAAAATTTTTAGTTCAAAATCAATTTGAAGAGCAGGAAGAATTGCATGAAGAGGTTCCAAAAGAAGAGGAATTGCTGATGATAACATGCCCTGAGGCAACAAGTTCAAAACTGCCTCAGGATAAAGAGAAGAAAGAGGAAGTATTGCTCATTCCAGATGATGAAGACAGTCCTGAAGCAACAAGTTCAAAACCTCCTCAGAGGAGAATACGAACTAGGAGTGCAGTGAAAGAAGATAAACAGTTTCAAAATCAGGAACAAATCTTCACCACTTACCAGAGGAAGCCAAGGAAGAAGCAAGTTCATAGCCAGCCAGCATCAGAGGATGAAGAACACCCACAAACTGTGGAAAGACAGGAAGAAGACTTAACAGGTGAAATAGGACAGGGAACCCCAGATACTGATGAGATAATGAGACAAACAAAGAAAATAAATCTCTTCTTAGATCAGCAGGAGAAGGAGAGGGAGAAGGAGAAGCAGTCAAGACAGGGAGTACTAAAAGACTTAGCTTCTCCTTCCTCAGAGCCACAGACTGTGCAGAAAGAAATGAAAGAGGGTTCAATACAGGGAAGTGATGAATTAGGAGTGGACACCAGTTCTGTCAAGACTTCAACGAAGAAGAAGACTTCCAAGAAAAATAAAGAGATCAAGAAATTGAAACTTGAAATCAAGGAGTTGGAACTCAAGAATGAAAAGTTAAAAAAGGATAATCGGAAGCTGAGAATTCAGAGGACACACATTTCTAAGACTGCATCCAGATGGTATAAACAGAAGAAGAACTACAAAGCTAAGTATGAGAGGCTGAAGGTCCTCTATGCATCTCCAACATCAATAGATGCATCGTCTCAGTAGGAGATTAGAAGCAGGAAGGCCAGCAGCAAAATTTTGGTTTCAACACAAGGTCAAAGTTTTTGGCATGAGGACATGCAGCAGTTTCCTTTTGGGGGAGATGTTGGGCACTACTTTTGACCCCTTTTTGCCTCTTAGATAACCTTCATTTCCTTCATAAAACCTCCATTTTGAGTAGAAAGCCTTAAAGTTCATCTATAAACCTTGGTCAAAGAGGTATAATGTCATTTGCTTATTAATAAATTGAGTTTTGTGATTTTTAGGCATTTTAACTAGGATTTTTACTTAAATTACGGGATGTACTAACTTCCCGTATTACTTCCAAAGTTGAGTAATTGCAAGGCAGTTAGGCGGGAAACGGAAGATCAAGAATGAATCCTTAATGTCCACAGATGGATGAACATCCAACAGTCAGGTGAAGTGGCCTGTGCAGATGTCGATTCAATCAGAGTCAAAGATGGCCACCTGTTCTGCGTTCAACACAAAAGAAGGAACAATGCTGATTTTGTGGAACTCCACGATTCTGAAGATGATCTCGACTAGCTCTTAGCATTAATTAGATGCAGGTTTATAGCAATTACAGTTTGATTTAGAATTTGTATAAATCATTTACAAGACAATGAGAAGAATAATCACGATTTTGAAGAGGAACGCATTTGTGCTTCCAAACTGCGTGGTATCTTTGTGTAAAGCAATTCTGGTGAATGAATACGAAGCTTTAGTTCTGTGAAATCTTTTACTGTGTGTTGAGCAAGGCTTTGGAGGGCCCCCATCGTCAAACTCTCACACTTTCCTGTTGCTGGTAGATCAATTTGGGTATGCATTTTAATGTAATTTCCAGTTTATAAATCGTAGAACAAGTTCAGTCAAGTTTTAAATCGATTCTCTTGATGCTTTGTTTCTTTAATTTACGGTTTAGACTATAAATTTTGTCACACTGATATCATTGGCAATGTTGGATAAACGCTGTTCTTCACTGGTTAAATGCTAAGGATATCAAATGGTTCAGACCACGACCTCTGTGTATTGATCACTGCTGTTTATTTGATAATGCAATGGTAAAAGACAATTACAAATTATGAACACTGTCTTGTAAGAGAAATTGATTGGTAACTGTCTTTTAGCGTTGGTAGAATTTTGTAGTTTAATCCTAGGGTTTATAAATTTGTTGCTTACTTAATTTTTATCTCAGTTTTTTTATGCCTTCACAAATCAATTACTGCATGCTTAAAAAGGAAACAATGAAATTACCCTTGTAAGAGGATTTTGTCTCTGAGAACTGCAGTATCTTAGTTTTTGTCAGTAGATTTAATCACAGATAGCTAAATTCTAAATGAGTCTAGCTTCTCTGTCCTAAACTTGGATGTGTCTCGAAGTTCACAAACCCGGATTGATTTTAAATTCAAGTTCTGATTAACACATAGATCAGAGCCCAACACACTTGGTGTGAGAGCTACATTATTGTGGACCAGTTGCATATCGATGGATGTACCATTTTAAAAGGTCAGTGAAATTTTATTAAGTGCAAATCCACATAAATTCCAAAATTTTATGTGCAATATATAATAATAATACATTACTAGCAACTTATTATTCATACTTTTGATTTTTTTCTAGGAACATGAAAGTTTTCAAAAGTTATGTGAAAAATAAGAATAGGCCAGAAGGCTGATAGATGAAAATTACACTATGGAGGAATCCATAAAATTTTGTGCTGGATATGTTGAAGGTATGGATTATATTGAAAGCATGCCTAATAGAAATGAAGCTTGGGACGATGAAGAAGGAGAGGTTGGACAGTATGGGAAGGCCTTATCTAGTGGAACTTCTATTGAATTAGATCAAACTAGTTTGTTATAAGCTCACAGATGGGTCTTGCACAACGTAGATGAAATTCAACCTTGGATAGAGTAAGTAATAAGCACATACTTATGAAATCATTTTTTATTATAATATATCACAATTTTTTCATAAATTGTTTATTGACATTACTTGAAAATAGGATGCACTTGACAGAATTGCCAATAGTAACATCCAAGCCCAAAAAGATGAAGTCTTACTACAAAAGCTCCACAACCAACAATTTAGTGATTGGTTAAGAAAACAGGAAATGATATGTTCTTCATATTAGATTTAATTGAACTTCATTGATCAAGACTATTATGATGTATGAACGTGAGATTCTTTTAATATATTTTGAAATTGCATGGTTTTCTAATGACATTTAAAAATTTACAGGTGGAAGGAAAAGAAAATATTTCTGATACCCTTAAATTGTTAGCACGTGGCCCAAGGAAATATGCAACTAAGTATGATGGATACTTAATCAATGGGTGTAGATTTCATGTTAAAAGCATAGAAAATGTCAGGCCCACCCAAAATAGTGTTGTGTGCATAAATGCACAAACATTAATGAGATCAAGTGCAAAGGATAAAAACCCTATACATCAAACGACAACATATTATGGAGTGATTCAATAAATAATGTTATTGGACTACTATTTGGTGCAGTATCCTTTGTTCAAATGTGATTGGATAGATGTACACAAGAAGAATGGAATGAAAGTTGATGAAATTGGTTTCACCATGGTGAATCTGAAGAGATGCTTGAGTAAGGATAGACTGCAAGATGATCCATTTATTCTAGCATCACAAGAGAAACAACTATTTTATGTACAAGATCCGGTAGAGAATGACTGGTGTGTAGTTTTGGCATGTCCTCCGAAGGGATCAAGAAATTGTAATAGATATGAATTGGAGTTTGCAGATTTATCAAGTGTTGCAGATTTTGAAGGGACGAAATGCAAAGAGGATGAAGTTGTAGGTGATGGTGGCATGGATTATGTTCGACAAGATTGTGAAGGCACATGGTTGTATGTTGTTTAGTAAGTACCATGCATGATTTATTTATCAGTTCTCATTTATGTTGTATCTGTGAAAATTTATATCTTAGATTATTACTTGGATTTACCTTTCATGCACATATTTGCTGTTTTGCTACTATTTATGCATGGATCTTATTTGTTTTATTGTGTTATGTAACTTTCATTTATTTTGTGTTATGTAACATTCATTTATTTTTACAGTAGATAGATTGGGTGTGGAGAATTGAGAGTGATGCGAGGGGGGGGAGGGGCCATATGAGCTTCAAGCTTCACGTGATTGGCGCTGTTTAGTAGAGAATAAGATATTCTTGAAACCAAGAGAAGCTCATTCAGGTATTTTCATTTGGTTTTTTTAGAATTTCATATATATTATTCATTTTTTTACACATCTATCAATCGTTTATATGAAAATACCATTTTGTCATGATATATGCAGGTCTTCGCAATGGAAAGCAATATAATGACTATTTGTATCGTTCTCTAATGCATATTTTTAAGTTATCACCATAACGAATTTGTCAATTAGATATCTTATTATTGTCATTTCATTGATTATAACGTGTTGATTTCCTCATTTTAAGTACAGTTGTACTTGTCTATTTTATGAATTGATTTTGTTGCACATTTGTTGAAGGAAAAATGTTGATTGCGGGATAGCTATTAACAATGGGAAGGTAATGTAATGAACAATATTGAAAGTATTTGATTATAACAAATTTAATTACAACACATTTACTACAACCATAAGTATACTAGATTGATGGTGTAACAACTAATTTGTGTGAAATATTTGTTTAAAGGATAGAGGATGCCAAGATTATCTGACGTTATTGGCATCAGAGCTGAACTTTGAGGTATAGATCCTAATTTCTTTTTTGTAAGTAAGAAGAGAGAACTTTATATTAAAATAGAAAGATTTACAAATGAACCCAAAAAGGTCATAACCCTGCCATCACACTGAGTCACCTGAATGAACAAAATCACCTCTGAAGAGAACTTCGCCTGACCATACATACTACACATACAAATACTACATATACTGCAAAACTAAAACAAAACATGTGCATGCAGGCCTTTTGACTCCCATTATCATTTACACAACAAAACCTCTTGAAATAGAAATGAAAACCAAATCCCCACACTTAGAAAATAGACATAATAGATGATAAACTGACAACCAACGATCCAGACACTAAAAATCCCCCACGCCATCTTAGAATAGAATGTAGGGGAAATCAGGACAACACCCAGGAGGAGGAACCACAGAAGCCACCAGCTGTGCAGGAGGAGGTTGAAGATGCATAGCCTGAAGGAGAAAATATAGCTTACGATAGACGGTCCTGGTTTCCTCCATAATGCTTCTTTCATAGTTGAGCATCTCATTTACAAACCGATGCTCCATCCTATCCCAGAGAGCATAACCCATAAGATTTTTCATTACCCAATAGAGCACAATGGTGTGCTCATATAGGCTGAAACGACCCACGGTGTTTCTTGGATCCATGACCCAATTTGCAGTCTGACAACGTTCCGCATCCAAAGTTGCCTTATCAAGCTAGTTCCAAAGTTGTCGTTCCACAGTGCAAATCTCTTTCTAGATATCCGGGGGAACATCCCTAAAAAAGGCACTGGATTCCCAATGGGTCGTTTCCTGGGCACAAGAGAAATTCCCACCGGATTCACCTTGAGAGGTCTCTCCCACCCAAGAATGACAACGGCCTGCAGTGGCACTGCGTCTATCCCAATTACCATGATCACTCATACTATCTAACCTCTTACAGACCTCAATCTCTTTCACAACCAGAAAACAATGGTGGTGCATGCAACTAAATCTCTGAACTCTACGTTCATGTCTACCACCTTCCTTGGGTTTAAAAAGAGTTCTGCCACCCACTTCCCATTAATGGCAAATCATACTGCAACTGAAGGTGGTGATCTTTTGCACTGCCCATTAATGGCAAATTGTACTGCAACTGAAGGTGGTGATCTTTCGCACGGTCCATTAATGGAAAATCGTGCTTCACCTAAATCCTTCCCTCCTTTAATCATGGTAGAAGTACCTTTCCGAGTTAGTGAGAATATAGCAAACTCCACGAAAAAGGGATGAAAAGACTGCTCATCAATCATCCTTTAAAAGAAGGTCGAAAGAACAAGGGAGAAATGGATCACATGGCAGTACGATCCTTCGCCTGACGTCGCCCTCCGTCATCAGCATGGTAACTCATTCCTATCGTGGGAAAGAATATCCCTACATCTGTCTTTCATATCCGAATTTGGTAGGTTTTCCCACGTTTGGGTGCTTAGGTCCAAGTGATTCACCGCCCCAAGGTTAGCGAGTAGGTCTACCAGCTTGTTACCATTGCGCTTAACATGGGAGAAAGAAATAGCCAGCCCCAGAGATAGCAAAGATGCTAAATTATCCAGCTTGCCCTCCAACCGCCACGACGTCGCCACCTTTGAGCTGCGTTTTCCCTTGTGAACCTCAAAGGCCATGTGGAGAATAATCCAGTCATCACCCTCCACAACAAGGGGAGTACAATTATGGGTACAAGCCAGGTGGATTCCTTGAAGAAGACCTTCCAGCTCAGCTGCGTTATTAGTCTCATGCCCTAGATGGCCAATTTTGAAGCTGACCATTAACCCATCTATATCCCTAAGAACACACTCGTAGTCGTCCAGGCTGGGATTAAGAGTTATAGATCCTTATTATCAATACAATTTCAACATTATTTGGGAGTATCACCTGTAGGTTTCGTTTTAGGCATTGGGAGTATCACCTATAGGTCTCCTAAAGCTACCCTAACCACTATTAAAGAATTTTACATAATGTAGTTAGCAATCCCATTGACTACTTTGTGTAAATGTAAATACTCAAGACATTTCTTCAGTCAATGTAGTCACAAGATATGATTCAAATGGGAAATTGCTTCCAAACTCAATTAAGCCAAAAATACAGGCATACGATCTTATTTCACAATGGTCCTTTATCTGAACCTAAATACAACATTGGATCGATCATTACAAACAGAGACCTCTCTCTAGAGCTGTGTAAGCTCCAAGAGTAAAAACTCTGAGCTCATTCCTCTTGATCGAACCTTCCTCGAGCTAACTAAGCTCCACTAAGCTACCTAAAAGCTTCTGCGAGCTAACAAGCTCTATAAGCTAAAGCTAAGCTAACCATCTAAATGAATCAACTGGATTAAATAAAACTCTTACTATGTTTTCTAGATCCTTCAAAGAAGGAACAAATTCCTTATTCGACTCTGCTATCCTCTATGACTTACTATGCTTGATAACTATTATTTTCCAGTATGGTAAACAAGCAGCTCATTTTATTTTTGCTTACTATGGTTTTTTTACTTTTGAAAAATTATTGATGAAAACTATTAATATCTTGCATGTGGATCATTTCTGCATTCAGAGTGACTTATGAGAATCCTATACATTGGGTATTTTTCCCTGCATTAAGGTTTGGTAAGCATTAACATTTTGTTGAAATCATGGTTGTGTAATAGTTAATTTATTGACCACCTTACAAATTGGGGTGATATCATATGATATTTGTGTAATATGTACTTTATAATTGTATAAATGGTAACTGAAAGGATATTTCTACTTTTTATTTATGCTACATCTTTTAGAATGGGAAACATATTAACTTTGATTTTGACTTTGGGTGCAGAGCAAAATTAGTGGATTATGTTCTTGCCTCTAGCAAAATATACGAGGGAGAAGGGTTTAAATACATTAAGTAGTCCTTTGAAAATGGCACACTTCATCTCATTGGCCTTTTGAGTGATGGTGGTGTTCATTTGCGATTAGATCAGTTGTAGGTATTCTATATCTATAAATGCATTATTATGAGTTGTTTATCTTAGAAAATCTTATAGATTTATCCGTGCTATGCAATTTTTAATTTTTGTATTTCTCCATCCTATAGTTGAATGCTATTTATATCACTAGACTGGATTGAGTTGGGTATAAATATGTTATAAGTGTAGAACCCATTGATCTACTGACAAAATTTTTAAGAGAAGGCTACAATTACATGGATCCATCAAGCAACCATTAGAGAATATGCTCGTGTGTATCTATGAATACTTGATATTCTAGTTAGATGTAGACTTCATGAGTATGTGTATGAGCTTGAATGCCAACTTTGTCTTGCAAAATGTTTCTGTATTACTGTTTTCTTTATAGAATCAATGCTGCATATGAAACCTTTCAAGTTCAACCAACTTATAAGGTCAGAGCCATTCATACCACTTTATTAGGTCTCTCGAGTCAGAAACAATGTTGGGATTATTAGTCTTTTCTTAGAATTACAAATGATGCAATCTTGGTGTTAATATTGCCCCTTTCCTCAATTCTTAAAGGGTTCTAGCTCAATGGTAGAGCGCCTGCTTTACAAGCAAGAGGTTGAAGGTTCAATTCCTTCGTGCCCTAATTATATTGCAATATTGATGCTTTAACTAAAATATATTTTATTATGGCTATGAGGGGAGTTCTAAATTTACTTCATATGTCACTACGAGGGGGGTTCATAACCGCCCCCAAAGGTTTGTAAAGCGTTTTAGGGGGGGTTTTGAACCCCCTCTGTACGTACCTACGAGGGGGGTTTATAACCACCCCCAAAGGTTTGTAAAGAGTTTTAGGGGGGGGGGGGGGTTGAATTGCCTTCGTAGGTACCTACGAGGGGGATTTAAAACCGCCCCCACAGGTTTGTAAAGAGTTTTAGGGGGGGGGGGTTTAACCACCTCCATAGGTACCTACAAGGGGGGTTTAAAACCGCCCCCAAAGGTTTGTAAAGACTATTGGGGGGGGTTTTGAACCTCTTCCGTAGGTACCTACGATAGGGGATTACAACCGCCCCCAAAGGTTTGTAAAGAATTTTAGGGGGGGGGGTTGAACCGCTTTCGTAGGTACCTACGAGGGGGGTGTAAAACCGCCTCCAAAGTTTTGTAATAAATATTTTTAAGGGTGGTTCGGAACCACTCTGGTAGGTACCTACAAGGGGGTTTTATATCCTCTCTTCAAAGTAACTTTTGGGGGGGTTCAAAACTACTGCCACATGTCACTTTAGGGGCAGTTTTAATCTCTTCGAGAACAACCCCTAAAAGCCAAAAATTTTAGCATCGGTGTTATTAGGGGTGGTGTTTTAAAGATCGCCCCCAAAAGTAACTTTTGGAGGTAGAAGACAACCACCCCTTAAAGTCAAAAAATGACTTTGGGGGGGGGGGTTCGAACCGCCCCTAAAAGTCCAAAAGTAACTTTTTTGGGGGGGTTAGAATTGCCTCCAAAAGTGACTTTTGGGGGGGGTTTAGAACCACCGCCAAAAGTCACTTTTGGAGACGTTTCTAACCCCCCCCCCAAAAGTCACTTTTAGGGGCGGTTTTGATCTCTTCCAGAACAACCCCTAAAAGTCAAAAATTTTAGCGTCGGTGCTATTAGGGGCGGTTTTGGCAAGACCGCCTCCAAAACCAAAACCGACTCCAAAAGTCACTTTTGGAGGCAGAAGACAACTGCCCCTAAATGTCAAATTTGTTGTAGTGTCTCCTTGGATCTTATGGATCTCCAACAAGATCATCAACAAAATCAAGAGTTATGGAAGCCCATATTGGAAGAGGAGTTGGATCTGTAGGTGCTAGATCTTCAGGTTCTTGTGGATCTGGATCTAGCATTCGCTCATCTTCACTTTCATGGTCAGAATCTGAACTTTCTTGAGAAGAGGCTTCACTATCTTGTTCAATAAGTTGTGTAGGTGTAGTTGGTAAGCTATCTTCATCAACTTGATTAGCATCATGCAGTGGCCACTCCTCAAACATTACACTTCTCTCAAGAAATGTATGCATGGTTGATAGATCTAGAAGTTTGTAGGCCTTTGCACTAAGTGCATAACCAACAAGTATACACTCTTTACTCTGCGGCTCCAAGGCTCTCCTTTTCTCTGTTGGAATCCTTGCCCATGATTTGGATCCAAATACTCTTAGATGAGATACATCAGGTTTGTATCCCATCCATACTTCGATAGGAGTTTTACCTCGTATTCCTTTGTGAGGAACTCTATTATGAAGGTAAGCATCACAATTAACAGCTTCCGCCCAAATTCTAGGAGACAATATGTTGGAATATTTTATGTTCCTTGGAAGGTAATAATGTCTTTGTATTATGTCGGAAGATATCCACAATCTTATGTAAAAGAGTAATGCATTATATCCCATATTCATTATGGTAAAATATAATCTTGAGATTCATTATTATATAAAGAGATGTTATTATGGAGAATTATATTATCCCACATGTAATATGTGAGAGTAAATCCTCCTCATCTTTTAGTATATAATAGATTAAAGGGAGTCACATCACTCATCATGATCTTTACTTATTCACAAGTATTGCTATATTGTATTGAGGTTATTGGCATTGCTCTATTGTAAGCTTGAGGGAGATATTCTATGGATAATAAAAAGACTACCTTCCTATGGACGTAGCCCAATTGGGTGAACCACGTATTTCTGGTTTACTCTTTTCTCTTGTTCTCTTTTTGTATTTATTGTTTATATATATATTTTTTGCATAGATAGGTAAGCTAGTTTAGTTAGATCCATATCTATGACATGGTATCAAAGCTTGTTGCTATGATCTAGAACCTTCTATTGCTTTCAAAACAATATTTTATCATTTGGGCATTGTTTATTTTGTAGATTTTCTTTCTATATGGTAGCCATTAGGCTTCTCTTCAGATATGGGCATGTTTCTCCAGTTGTTTTATTTCTAAGCCTAACCTTGTTGTGTAGATTTTTGCAGAAATTTTTCAAAGGTTTATTGATTTTATTGTAGATATATATGCTTTTTGGATTCTCCTCAAGGAGATCTATCTTCCGATTGTCAAAATGACAATTTTCGCCCAAATTTGGTATACTTTGTGCAAGTTTTCATGTTCAACATAATCAACACTGTTTTCAGCCTTAAACTGGGCACTCGTGACTTTTCTTCACAGAACCCGTGGTTAACCATGACTGTTCCTACTGTGAACCCACAAATACACTGTAGAATTGCGACATCTCAGTGCGTAGACCCGCGTATGATTTGACATACTCGTGATTGTTCCACTACCGAACCCATGTTTACTTCAATTTATTCGAGACCCTTCCTATGCTGAGCTCACGAATGCTTCAGCAGATTCGTGACCTTACTGTATAGAGACCCGCGAGTAGTCACAACTCCATTACACCGCAACCCGCGAGTAACCATGACTCTTTCCATACAGAACCCGTGCTTTTTCAATGTTATTCGTGAATCTACTGCGGAAAAACCCGCGAGTGAATTTTCTTCGCACTTTTCAAAAGGGTTGTAACTAAAAGTTTATTTCCTTTACTGTTTTTTCTACTGTGTTTCTGCAGTTCAGTACGGTAAAGTATATTAGTTTTCTATTATTCACTTTCTTTCTCTTGTAATTTCTAGCATTTGGGTTTCTTGTCAATATTTCTATCATTATGACTTCAGAAGTAGCTTATGTTCCTAAACTTGTTGGTCCTAACTATCTTGCATGGAAGAGATAAATGATTGATGTTCTTAGGAGTAAGAATCTATGGAGGATTGTTAATGGTGAACACACAAAACATGTTGATGCTCAAGCTTTGTATATATGGGAAGATAAATGTGATCAAGCAAGAGGGATCATTGGTCAAACGGTTGCCGATAGTCTTCAGGTAAGTATAGAGGCAGAAGACAGCCCTGTTGAGGTATGGAAAATTCTTGCTTCTTTATTTGATCAATCTAATGATGTTCTGCTTATTACCTTGAAAAGAATATTTTTGAGCTAGATCCTACTAACTTTGAAAGAGTAGAATTATATCTTGCTGAAGTGAAAACTTTAAATGAAAAATTAAATAATTGTGGTAAAGATTACAAGAAAACAGACACTGCTCATATAATTCTTGTAGAACAAAAATTGCCATCTTGTTTTGATATGTTTATTCAAACTAGGAATAGAGCCCTTGAATTGTATTCAAATACCACAAAACCTACTTTTGATGATTTTTGTAAAGGATTGATAAATGAGCAAGAAAGGTTAATTGTTTTAGGACAAGTCTCACCTAATATGGATCTTATGGCACATAATCCTAAAAGTTTTAATAATGTCAAAGCTTCTAATTCACACACTTCAAATCATACTAATAAAGCCCATCATGAAAATAGTAAGAAGAAGAAAGTGTAATGATCCCTGTAAGCATTGTGGTAAAACTAATCATCCTGAAATGAATTGCTTTAAAATGAAACGTTTAGTGGCTAAAGCTAAAAAGAAAGATTCTGATGAATCCCAAGTAGTTTTAAGTGCCTTTGTTGTTGTCATCTAGCAGTTCTTCTTCTAATGTTTAATGACTAGATTTTCCTTTTTTGTTGTTCATGCTTAATCATGTTGAGTTCTAATCATGTCATGTTTATTTTTTTCATCAAATTTTTTTATAAAAGCAATCTAATATTTGTCTTTTTTTGTGCTCACTATTTATATGTTGTGGCTGACACTTAATGTGTAAAAGTAACTTCATTTTCCTTAATTTTCAAGTTCATATATTTTTTTTTATCATATCATGTTGCCATATTTTATATGGTGTTTGCTAACCGTTGGTGTATAAGCATTTTCATTTATGTATGAGCCATGTTTTTTTTATGATCTTTGTATGCTTTAATCTTGGAATTTTTTGTGCATATAAGTTCTATGTTTACGTTTTTTTTAGAAATAATGAAGCACCATCTTCTACTGTTAAAGTCATGATGTTCTTCAGTATGATATCATTTTCGATGTATAGACCATTGGGGTCTTTTTTCTTCGATGTTTGAGGTCTTCTACAGATATTTATATCGCACCTTGACTGGAAGAATGTCTGCTATCCGCATATGTATTGGCCATCTGGGTATTCTTTGTACACTATTGTGGTGTGCTTAGCCACATGTTCTGTTGTATCAGCCGTCAGAAGGTATCTGTACACTAGTGTGGATGTTATATCAGAGTTCTTCAGCTATCAGTAATGGTTGTGTTGATTCTTCTGGTGATTTGGGAACCTTGTTTTTGGATTGCGTCACATGATCTGGGCATTTTACTGTTGGGTATTTCATCGTACAACCTGGTTCATGTGTAGTTTCATGATTCAGTGAGAAGCGATTGTTCTTCATCAAGTTCCATTTTGCAGCTTATGGATCTTCTGGAAGTTGTCATCAAGGGGGAGCGGTAATACCATGGGATGACTTACAAAGAATATGCGTCCAATACTATGGGTCAATACCATGGGCTAATACAAACCATGGATCAACAAATACTACGAGACGATTTACAAAGCATATGTGTCCATCAACAACATACTAACAAAATAAAGAGAAGGGTTGACATGGGTTCCTAACATCCCCTCTCCCTTAGAAAAAGTTTTGTCCTCAAAGCTTTAGATGTGGAAATTGATGCAGAATCTAAAGGAGTGATTCCCCTGTAGCATCCTCGGATTGCATTCCGTGCCACGGAATTAATGCCTCTGTAATAGAGTGAGAGAGAAGCTGACACCTTTTGAGTTTTAGGGAGGATTGCTTGGAAGGCTATAGATGAAGAAGAACCATATCGGCTGCATGAAAATGGTTCTCAGGACAGTGCTGATCAGCATGTTGTTTCAGTCGAATTCTTTCCATGTGAGGATTGTCCTACGGAATGAGAAGAATCTAATCGCGGTTTCGAAGAACCGAGTCAATTTCCTAAACTAAGGAACTACTGAGGGTGTATGGAAGAAGAACTAGTGGTGCCTGTCCATACAATGCTTCATATGGTGTCATTTTAGATGTGGTATTGTACCACCAAAGTGCTTCAAGGAAATCCATAGAAATAGCTATCCAAATCTGTGTAGGGATGAGCAAGGGTTTTAGCAGTCCCAAAAGGAGTGTCCTTTCACCCTTGGTGACCTGGAAAGTATCACAGTTAGCCACCATCTGTTGAATTGTCATTTTCAGTCCCTTCCAAAAGAAGTTACATTGTTCCCGGTCATACATTTTGAGGAACCCAGAGTGCCCTGCCAATGGAGAAGCATGGAGTTCATAGAAGGAAGAGCCCTATTGATCAGATTGCAAGCAATTTGGAACAAGCAGAGAAATAGTTGTAAGAGAAACTAGGTCATCAAGTGTGCAAGGAGGAGCATTTGCCACCAGATTGTCCTTACCCTTCTTGTAAGTGATCGCATAAGTAGAAAACATGAGTTGGATAACCCATTTCAGGTGTGTTGGGGAGGAGACCCGTTGTTCCAGGAAATTTTCCAGACTTTGGAGATTAGTCTTGATGCATAAATAATTCCATAATAGGTATGGCTGCCACTTCTGTACTGCATGCAAAATAGCCATCATTTCCTGCTGAGATGTAGATGCGGCTAAATTCTTACTGGAAAGGTCTCTTGAAGGCGACAATCCCACTGGTTCAGCAAGGACACCTGCATATATATCCAAGGAAGTAGTAGAGACCATTGATGGGTGCATCTGAATGCAATGGAGCTAATTTTTGACACTATGTGAGTTCTTCTTAAGGATCTTTTCAAAGCGATGTGAATTGATGATGCAAAGAGACCCTGGTTGTAAGCCCGTAAATTTGTGTTGTTTCCCATTGACTGAAAACTGCATCCAACGTTCAACAAAATCCCATAAATTGGGGCCAAGAGTGTGTAACCATTGAACACCCAAAACCACATCACATCCTCCTAAGGACAAGGCAAACATGTCAGAGCGCAGGTTATAATCTTCCAGAGAGATACACACATTGTGACACTTCCCCTTGCAAGGTAAGGTTCCCCCATTGGCAACCATGACTTCAAAGTTGGAGCAAGGATGGACAAAACAATCAGCTTGTTTGGAAATACGAAGGTCAATGAAGTAATCCTTGGCCCGCATTGTTTGTGGGGTGGTGACGCCGGTTATAGCATGGAGAGATATCTCTGGTGGGTTGTCCTGAGATGGGGAGTCAACAGGAGGGTGTTGAATGTCAACCTGAACATCTATTGTATCTAGATCTTCTTCACCAAGTTCAGAGGAAGGCGAATAATCCACATCCAAAAGATAGAGTTTTTTCTCAACACATCTATGTCCCCGAGTGAATTTATCATCACAATTATAACAATGCCCTTTTTCCCGGTGTGCCCACATCTTTGGTTTAAACAAATGCTTGATAGGAGTTTGTCGAGGAGCTGGCGTGATGGGAGGTCGTTGGGAACATATTTCTGAAGGGAAAAAAGGTGGGTTTGGAGCGTTATTGGGCTGTGATCTTGTCCTCTTCCAAATTAGCCAACCCTAGGACTTCCATCATTGTGTTGGGATAGAACATGTTTACCTCTGAGAGGATGTCATCCTTGAGACCACTGATAAAACAACTCCTATAGAATTCATCAGACAATCCTTCTGTGTCATTGGCTAGTTTCTCAAATTCTGTCTGATTCTCTCTCACTGTGCCAATTTGGTGAAGTTTAGTGAGTGCTCCTGTGAAGTCATCAAAAGCACTAGGAGAAAATCGTTGCAAAAGGAGTTGCCAAAAATCTGTCAAGTTTGGGTCGTGATGAGCTTTGATGTACCAATGGTACCATTGAAGGGATTCCTATTCCAAATGAAAGGATGCAAGTGGAACTTTATGGACATCAAAAGTATTATGCAGACTGAAATATTGTTCTGCCCAGTATATCCATCCAGTCGGATTAGTACCATTGAAGCGAGGAAAATCAAGCTTCAGCCCACGAAAATTGATGGAAGAAGAGAACCCAGTGGCTGCAAAAGATTCTGGCTGTCGGTTATTGTTCATGGTTGAATGCTCAAGATGGAGGCTGATAAATGTTTCATCGAGATCCTGGAGTTTGGTTTGGATGAATGCAAGTGCTTCCCCGATGGTTTTTGCTCCTGCGCGGCTGACAACCATAACCCGGAGTTTTTTTTTTGGGCGGGGGGGGGGATGGTTAGAAAAACACAAACATAATCTTATTTAGTAAAGGGAAATTTGGATTTGGGAAAAACCCTCATGGGTAATTAGGGTTTGACTAGGTTTTGGACAGTTTCGAATGGACAGGGAAGCAGAAAATGAGGATTTCAAAAGCGGGGTGAAAGAATGAGAAAATTTGTCAAAGAGGGACAAAGAAGCAGAAATAGGGAATGAACACGGTGGAAAAATTTGGAGGCGAGTGGGTGAAAATTGAAGAAGTTATGGAAAACCCTAAAAATAGACAAATGGAGATTTTTGGCTTTGGGAAGTAGAATTTGGGATAGGGTCCTCAAGAATGAAATATGTAGAATGGGATTGCAGGGGTGTCTAGAAAGTTTCAAGGGAAACGGAGTTAAAACAAGGGAAATATGGCCAAAAAAACATAAATAAAATATATATATATATATATATATATATATATATATATATATATATATATTCAAAATGGATCAGCTACGACACAAAACGGATTAAAAACAGATGGATCTGCAATGACGCGGAAGTGATCAGCAACAGATGGATCTGAAACGACACCGAATGGATCGAAAACAGCTGGATCTGAAACGGCTTGGAATGGATCTAAAACAGAGCAGAAGTGATCAACAATAGTTTAGCTGAAAATAGATATGGACCCCAAGTATGTTTGGCTTCCTAACAGTTCAGGGGTTTCACTCGGCCACCAATGTTGTCTGACGGCTTGCGTATTGGGGCAGTACTCCTCACTCCATGGCTCAGGTAAAACTAATAATCTGTGATGAACCTGCAATAATTAATTAATGCAAATAAACGAGATATCAGAAATAATAGAACAAAATCACTTTTATATTGATCACGGGCCACTTCGAGGGGGCAACCTCCTTTGAGCAAGCTCAATACAATTAACTTCACGGTGCCTTCAATGACCTCAACACACACTTATATACTAAGTCTATGCCCAATACTATGAGTCAAAACCATGGGACATATAATACTACGGGACGACTTACAAAGCATATGCGTCCAATACTATGGGTCAATACTATGGGCTAATATAAACTACGGATCAACAATTACTACGGGACAACTTACAAAGCATATGCGTCCAACATAGGTTCCTAACATCCCCTCTCCCTTAGAAAAATCTTTGTCTTCAAAGCTTTGGTTGGAGAAATTGCTACAGAATCTGAAGGAGTGGTTCCCCGGTAGCATCCTCGGGTTGCATTTCAGGCCACTGACACATTTGGAGTGTCAAGGAGGATTGCTTGTAAGGCTGTAGATGAAGAAGAACCCTGTCAGCTGCATGGAAAATGCGCTCAGAATGGTGTTGATCGGCTTGTTGTTTCAGGCGAATTCTGGCCATGTGAAGATTGTCCTGCAGAATGAGAAGAATCTGATCGCGGTTTCAAAGAACCGAGTCAATTTCCTGAACTAGGGAGCTGCTAAGGGTGTATGCAAGAATAACTGGCGGTGTTTTTCCATAGACTGCTTCATATGGTGTCCTTTGAGATGTGGTATTGTACCACCAGAGCGCTGCTAGGAAATCCATCAAAATAGTTGGACAAAGCTGTGTAGGGATGGGCAAGGGTTTGAGCAATCCCGAAAGGAGTGTCGTTTCACCCTTGTTGACTTGGAAAGTATCATCGTAAGCCACCATCTGTTGAATTGTCATTTTTAGTCCTTGCCAAAAGAAGTTACATTGTTCCCAATCATACATTTTGCAGAACCCAGAGTGCCCTGTTGATGAAGAAGCATGGTGTTCATAGAAGAGAGAGCCCTATTGAACATATTGCAACCAATTTGGAACAAGCAGAGAAAGTGCTGTAAGAGAAACTGGGTCATCAATTGTGCAAGAAGGAGCATCTTCCACCATATTGTCCTTACCCTTCTTGTAAGTGATCACATAGGGATAACCCATGAGTTGGATAACCCATTTCAGGTGTGTTGGGGAGGAGACCCATTGTTCCAGAAAATTTTCCAGACTCGGGAGATCAGTCTTGATGCAGAAATAATTCCCTAATAGGTATGGCTGCCACTTCTATACTGCATGCAAAATAGCCATCATTTCCTGCTGAGAGGTAGATGTGGCTAAATTCTTACCGGAAAGGTCTCTTGAAGGCAGCAAGCGCAATGGTTCAGCAAAGATACCTGCATATCTATCCAAGGAAGTAGTGGAGACTGTTGATGGGTGCATCTGAATGGAATTGAGCTGAGCGATGACACCATGTGAATTCTTCTTAAGGATTTTTTCCAGGCGATGTGAACTGATGATGCAGAGAGACCCTGGTTGTAAGCCCATAAATTTGTGTTGTGCCCCGTTGACTTTAAATTGCATCCAAAGTTCAGCAAAATCCCATAAGATGGGGCCAAGTGTGCGTAACCATTGAACGCCCAAAACCACATCACATCCACCTAAGGACAAGGAAAACATGTCAGAGCGTATGTTATAATCTTAAATAGAGATACGCACATTGTGACACTTCCCCTTGCAAGGTAAGGTGCCCCCATTAGCAACCATGACTTCAAAGTTGGAGCAAGGATGGAAAAAACAATCAGCCTATTTGGCAATCCGAGGGTCAATGAAGTTATGAGTGCTACCAGAATCAATGAGTATGGTAAGAGGGAGCTTCTTGAAGTATCCCCTGACCCGCATTGTTTGTGAGGTGGTGACGCCGGTTACAGCATTGAGAGAGATCTCGGGTGGGTCGTCCTGAGATGGGGTGTCAATAGGCGGGTGTTGAATGTCTACCTGATCATCTACTGTATCTGTAGCTTCTTCACCAAGTTCTAAGGCAGGCGGAGAATCCACATCCAAGAGATAGAGCTTTTGTTTAACACATCTATGTCCCCGAGTGAATTTCTCATCACAATTATAGCAAAGCCCTTTTTCTCGACGTGCCTATATTTCTATTTCAGACAAATGCTTGATAGGAGTTGGTTGAGGAGAAGGTGTGATGGTAGGTCGTTGGGAACCATATTTCTGAAGGGAACAAAGGTGGGTTTGGAGCGTTGTTGAGCTGCGATCTTGTCCTCAGCCAGCTTAGCCAACCCTAGGACTTCCATCATTGTGTTGGCACAAAACATTTTGACCTCTGAGCGGATTTCATCCTTGAGACCACTAATAAAACAACTCCTGTAGAATTCATCAGACAATCCTTCTGTGTGATTGGCCAATTTCTCAAATTCTGTCTGATACTCTCTCACCGTGCCAATTTGGTGAAGTTTAGTGAGTGCTCCTGTGAAATCATCAAAAGCACTAGGACCAAATCGTGGCAAAATGAGTTGGCAAAAATCTGTCCAGTTTGGCTCGGGATGAGCTTTGATGTATCAACGGTACCATTGAAGGGCTTCCTGTTCCAAATGAAAAGATGCAAGTGGAACTTTCTGGACATCAAAAGTATTATGCATACTGAAATATTGTTCTGCTCGGTATATCCATCCAGTCAGATCAGTACCATTGAAGCGAGGAAAATCAAGCTTCGGCCCACGAAAATTACTAGAAGAAGAGAACCCGGTGGCTGCAAAAGATTATGGCTGTCAGTTATTGTTCATGGCTGAATGCTGAAGATGGAGGCTGAGAATTTTTTCATCTAGATCTTGGAGTTTGGTTTGGATGGCTACAAGTGCTTCCTCCATGGTGTTTGCTCCTGCATGGGTGACAAACATAACCAGTTTTTTTTTTTTTTTTTGTGGAATGGGTAGAAAAACACAAACAGAAGCTGATTTAGTAAAGGGAAATTTGGATTGGGGAAACAATCTGATGGGTAATTGGGGTTTGACTAGATTTTGGACACTGTCGAAAGGACAAGAAAGCAAAAAGGGGAATTTCAGAAGCGGGGTGATAGAATGAGAAAATTTGGCAGAGAGGGACAAAGAAGCAGAATTCAGAAAGGAATTTTATGGTAAAATTTGAAGGTGATTGGGTGAAATCTGAGGAAGTTATGGCAAACCCTAAAAATAGAAAAATGTGGGATTTCAGGCTTTGGGAAGGGGAATTGGGGATAGGGTCCTCAGGAATGAAAGATGCAGAATGGAATGACAGGGGTTCCCCAAAAACTTCAAGGGAAACAGAGTGAAAACAAGGGAGATATGGAGAAATAGATCGGCAACAGCGGCGCGGAAGGGATCCGCAACAGATGGATTTGCAACGTCGTGGAAGGGATCGAAAACGGCTGGATCTGAAATGGTGACTAGTTCTGGAACGACTTTCAGAATAGATCTGAAATGGCTGGATCTGGAGCGGAAGTGATCGGCAACAGTTCAATTGAAAATAGATATGGACCCCAGGTATGTGCGGCTTCCTAACAGTTCAGGGGTTTCACTCGGCCACCAATGCTGTCTGACGGCTTGCGTATTGGGGCAGTAACCCTCACTCCACGACTCAGGTAAAACTGATAATCGCTTTGCCACAAACGACAGTTCTTGGTTTACCTCACGGGTAGGAACTAGTCAATCAGGTAGGGGTCGTTGCCCTTTTCGCTGGCAGGTCCTCTCAATGGGCCAACTACTTCAGGGTTCCTGTGGTACTCCTCACAATGAGTTTTAGGGCTTATGCCCAAGTACTTCCCACAGTTAAGCGGATAGAGATTATTCCCAAATCTGAACCTGCAACAGATGCGAAAAGAAAAATTGGCAGAAATTTCACCCAACGAGCCCAAGAAAGTGCTCTGATACAAGATGCGATGAACCTGCAATAATTAATTAATGCAAATACACGAGATATCAAAAATAATAGAACATAATCACTTTTATATTGATTGTTGAGCCCAGAATTGGCCCTTTTTAATCATATTCAATCATCTTTCCTGCCCTTGTCTTACACCATTTATCATGCTACTTAGACCTGTTGTCCTCACTTTATTTCCTTAAATTACCAAGGTATGACTAATCATTGTTTTATCTTATTAATGCTTATGATTGTGATAATTAAAGCTGTGCATCTCTTAATTGTGCTAACATGTTACGATTTATGAAGGTAGTTGAGATAAATGGACTACAGGAAGATCGAGGCTGAACAAGTCGTGAAAGAAGGGATGTTCGTCGCTTGTAAAGGGGTCTTCGGGGCTCAAATCATCAAATTAAGGCACAGCTGTGACAGGGTAGCTGTAACAGAATGCTCTATTTTGAGTATGTTGCTGCTCGAGTCAAGCTATGATCTGGAAGGATCACCACTCTTGGGTCAATTGATAACTTCCTCGTATTTTGATGTCTCTGTTCTGCCACGTATTGTAACAACTAGTTATTTAGGGCGCCTGAAGATCAGAGATCTTCATGGCTGCCCGATTATAGGATTTGATGTTATGATTTATATGTATAAATATGGGGAGCTTCCTCGACCCAGGGGTTGAACAACAGATAATCATTTTCATTGTATTAGTAGCCGAGCAAAACTGTGTACTCATTCTTCTGTTAATATAAGGGGGTGCTTCTAAGCTAAAAGAATTTGCGTTGTTCAGCCAGCATCTCTGTGTGAAGGCTGGGCCCATCTTCCACAGAGACTGTTGAGTTAAAATAGGGTTTTGAATTCATTGTTGTGTGATGCTTTGTTCATGATATTTTCTTTTGTACGCAGCAGCAATATTTATGGTGTGGATTTTCAGTACAATTAATCTTAGAGTCCCTTAAATTTGGCAAGTAATACAGAGTGACAGTCGACTGAATAGAGACTTTATGCAATTTGTGTGACAATTATACACAGCCCTGTTCATCTTGCAGCTAAGTTGTGATCCCATGAGCCCTTGCAATTTATCTTTTTTGTTATGATTGTTGATTTCCATTCTGCAATTCAATTTCTTACAACAGTTGACTCAATCCTTTGCAATTGGATTTCTAGATTAATGTTCAGTTTATGACTTATGATTTTCCAGAGTGATTAGATCAGACATGTGATTGTTCTAGACTATGAATGAGATTTCTTTCCTACAATTATTGATTAGATCTGATACCATTTCTTATTGATGCATGATAGAGAGGAATTGAAGCGTAGCAATTAGAAGGCAATTGGGATTGCATAGATCTTTGAGATGAACATAGTTGTTAGAAGATAACAGTAGGTAATTGCAATGAATTGATGTTTAAGCATATATTGTGCATCTATCCTTTGAAATAAAATACTTTCTCGGGTTGACAATAAATATCGCATACTCTGTGTGTTGGTGATAATTTATCTGCATATAGGGTGCATGACATTTTGGCGCCGTTTCCGGGGAAGGATAAAAAATTAAACATCGATCATTAGTTGCATCTGGTAATTGTTTCTAGTCAGTCTTTTCTTTGCTGAAATGATTTGGTTCGCATGAATACAAGGAGGGTAAAATGCGATCACCTCCCAACTCCCAAAACCCCACAAATTACTAACAGTGCAGGTGGTTCGGGTCGTGGTCGAGGACAGCAATTAGGCAGAAGAACATTCATCGACGATCTTGTTGACAGAACTGATTCATCTACCAGGGATCGTCATCAAGAAACTCTTATCAGATGAAACCCTGCCGATTTTGGAACGCCAACGTCCACGGTGGAGAATACAGGAGCAGTCGTGACTCCCTCATTCACCCCTGCTAAGGAAGGTACAGCGGACACAGCTGTTACAACTAGGGAGTACGCAGCTGTTACAACTGAAGAATACGCAGCTGTTACAACTAAAGAATACACAGCTGTTACACCTGAGGAAAGGAACGCAGGAACACATGAAGAAGAGGATACAGAGGAAAAGATGAATAATAGACATGAGAATGAAGAGGAAGAGGCAGTGGTAGAATACCATCATGAAAATTACTCCCTGCCAGAAGGAACTACGGCTACATTACAATTTCCAATACAGCAGCTAGAAGGGACAGCCCCTATGAATAACATTTCACCATCGGTGTTGCCTCGCTTCCATGGCAGGGCGGTAGAAGATCCAGATGAATTCCTTTTTGAATTTGATATCCTCTGTCACAGCTATGATTATGTTACAGATGCCCAAAAGCTGAAGCCTTTTCCAGCCACCCTGAAGGACAATGCATTACGATGGTTCATGAGCCTTGTTGGAGGAACTGTTGCTAATTGGAATAAGATGAAGCAATTATTCCTGGAGAAATATCAAGAATATTGCAACACCGGGGACAAAAGAGAGGAATTATTCAAGATGGTGCAGAAGGAGGATGAAAGTCTGGAGGATTTTGTAGAAAGGCTGCTGTACAATGTGCAAAGAGCTGGGCAGACGAACATGGGGCTGGACGTGCTCAAGATAATCTTGCTTAGAGGGATCAGGGATGATTGTTTAGACATGTTAAATATGTTAGGAAAGGGAGATATCTCCAAAGAACCCTTTGAGACGATTGTGGAATTATGTAAGAGATACTCCAGGGGATCTTCTAGGAATAATAAGCGGGATAAACGAGATAAGCTGGAACATGATGTCTTCGACAGAAATCAGAAGTCATCCAATGGAGGAGCTACACGTGTAGAGATAAGCAATCTCCTTGAAAATTTTAAAATAGAAATGATGAGCTCCATCTCTTCAGAGATTGATGTCCTGAAGGCCAAGTAGAAACAGGCAGTGGAGGATCTCACACTAGGTGTGTTCTGTCCCCGATGTAGAAAGAATCATCCACTAAAAGAATGCCCTCTTGACAAAATACAAGTATGTCAGCTGTGTGAGCTGAACCATGACATGAAGGAATGCCCCACACTTCCTCAAGTGAAGGCTGTCCTGCAGGCATCAACTCCAGAAGTAGAATCACCTTATTTCATTGTGCAGAAGAAACCTTGGCAGCCTCGAAATCAAGGTATGCCTCCGGACTCGTTTCCATTTTTGACTAATATGAACAATTGGAGTAATAATATGCAAAATGTGAATACACAATTCCCTTCAAATTATGCTCAGTGGAATCCTTCTCAACCTGCAATGCAAAATTATAACTCATGGAGTCCTTGGACACAGCCGCCACATCAACCTACATCATGGTCTCCTGGATGGAGGAACTTCCATATTGGGAACCAGTTTCCTCAACCACCTCCACCTCAACATTCACCATATTCTCCTCCATACCCTCAATTTCCTCAATTTCCTCAATATCCTCAATACCCACCTCAGCAGTCGCAGCTGTAGCTGCAGAATAATCATGTTCCTAATATACCAATACGGCCTCAGCTACCTGCCCAACCTAATCCTAACCCAAATAATAAAACAGTCCATCAATTGGAAACTGTCAATATGCCGGCCTACTCTCTCTTCCCTGTACCTTGTAATGATATTCGTCTACGATCTGGGAAAATAATAGAACCTGTAATTACAGAAGATATTCCACCTTTTGTGCATGAAAAAGGAGAGAGTTCACACCATCCATCCGATCCGGTTCCTATCACTGAAGATGCTGAGCATCCCTTAGATGGGACGGCTGAAACATTAAATGAGAAACCAGATAATACACAGCCTACCCAGCTGGTAAGGAAACCACCATACCCTGAGAGACTAATGCTACCAAAAATAGGGGGGCAACCTCAGTTCAACCTCCTAGGAGAGTTGAAGAATCTTTATGTTAAAATCCCCCTTCTGCAAGCCCTTCAAGACGTGCCTATTTATGCCAAAACCATTTGGGACCTGTGCACTAAGAAACCAGGGAGGAAACCTAGAGACCCTCCCACTGTTCACGTCATAGGGAATTTATCTGCTTTAATAACAGGAAAAACCCCTGTGACCAAGTATGACGACCCTGGCAATCCTACTATCATTGTACATATAGGACAAACGTAGATACCCAACGTGCTAGTCGACTTAGGAGTAGCGATCAATGTCATAACAATTGAGACTGTGAGGAAGCTTGGACTCACTAATTTTAGGCCGACCCCTACCATTTTAGAATTGGCAGATAGATCCACCATTAGACCCGAAGGGATTCTCGACGACCTTGTCATCTCAGTAGATTCATGGGAATACCCTGCTGACTTTTTGATATTGCAACCAAAATCACAGCTGGGGGGACATCCATTGATCCTGGGGAGGCCTTGGTTGGCCACAGCTGATGCTTGCATCATCTTTCGATTTGGGTCCATGACTATATCTGATGGTACAGAGATTAAAAACCTCACCCTGTATCCTCCAGCTCGGCCAAGTTTAGAGGCTGAAAATTCTCTCTGGATAGAGCAGGAAGAGGAGGAGGATGTTCAGCCAATATTAACAATAGGGAAGGCCTTAACTTTTAAAAATGAAACAGAAGACGATGCCATCAATAATTTCATTAGCGAACCTACTTCAGTGGATAAAGAAGTTTATCAAATCCTAAACATTACCCTTGGTAAGGAAGAACAAGAACAGCTTACGGAGGAAGCACTAGTCGGTGACGCAAACATAATCCCAGTATTGAAAAACTCGAGAAGTATTCCTATTGAGGTAGAGCCTGGAAGAACTTTGAACATCAACCCTAGTCTCTCCTCAGAAGAACAGACGCGCCTAATCAGTCTCTTGAAGGAACATAAGGGGGCATTCGCCTGGGAGTATACAGACATGCGGGGTATCCCTTCTAATCTGTGCACTCACCATATTTACATTAAAAATGACTCCCGGCCTGTGTGTCAACCCCAACGATGAATGAACCCCAATCTGAGGTATATAGTGAAGGAGCAAATCTAGAAACTTTTGGAAGCAGGATTTATCTACCCTATTTCAGATAGTGAGTGGGTTTCCCCACTTGTAATTGTGCCCAAGAAAAATGGTAAATGGAGAGTCTGTGTTGATTATAGGGAGCTGAACAAAGCTACACAAAAGGATCATTTCCCTCTACCCTTTACTGACCAAGTACTTGATACCCTATCAGGGAAGAAGTTCTTATCCTTCTTGGATGGGTTCAGTGGGTACAACCAAATTCAGATTGCTCCTGAGGACCAGGATAAGACCACCTTCACTTGCCCCTGGGGAACGTTTGCCTACAGGGTGCTTCCCTTTGGTTTATGTAATGCACCAGCAACGTTCCAAAGAGCTGTAATTGGAATATTCTCTGAATTAGTTAATGATAGCATGGAAGTCTTTATGGACGATTTTACTCCCTATGGCAAGGACTTTGAGGAAGCACTGGAAAATTTAAAGAAGGTTTTAATTCGCTGTGAACAGTCTCGCCTTTCATTAAGCACTGAAAAATGCCATATGGAGATGAGTGAGGGGGTGGTATTAGGACATTTCATCTCTACCGATGGCATTCAGGTGGATCCTTCAAAAATTAAGGTGATAAAAAATATACCTACTCCTTCAACGCAAAAAGAAGTGCGAAGTTTTCTGGGACATGCTGGATATTACAAGAGGTTTATAGAAAACTTCTCCAAACGTGCTTCCCCTTTGTTTTCGTTGTTAATGAAGGACGCACAGTTTGTGTGGAGTGAAGCATGCCAGACAGCGTTTGATAAGCTTAAAGAGAAGCTGTCCACAGCCCCTATCCTAAGGGGACCTAATTGGACCATACCTTTCCACATTTCTTCAGATGCTTCTGATACTGCCATTGGAGCAGTACTAGGACAGCAGGATGGTCAAGTGCCTTATGCTATCTATTATGTTAGTAAAAACTTAGCCCCTGCTGAACTTAATTATACTGTTACTGAAAAAGAATTCCTGGCTATTGTTTATTCTATTAATAAATTTCGGCATTACATTACTGGGTATCCTACATTTGTGCACACTGACCACTTTGCCATTAAGTATTTGATGAACAAACCTGTCACCAATGCCAGAGTAACCAGGTGGCTCTTGTTATTGCAGGAATTTGATATTACCATTATAGATAAACCTGGAAAAGAAAATGTTGTTGCTGATTTTTTATCACGTTTTACTAATAGTGATGACAATTCGCCTGTTGAGGATTCTTTTCCAGATGAGCATCTATTCGCACTCTCAGCTCATTCCCCCTGGTATGCAGACGTTGCTAATTCTTTGGCTGCAGGAAAGCTCCCGCCACATATGTCTAAACGAGAGAAGAGAAAAATCATCCAGCAAAGTGCCAGGTATTGTTGGCTCAATGGTCATCTCTTTTACACAGGACCCGATCTTGAGATTAGGAGATGTGTAAGGGAAGATGAGATCTTTCATATACTGAGGTCCTGTCATGATGAACCTTGTGGAGGACACTTTGCAGACAAAAGAACAGGGCATAAAGCGCTGTGGATGGGCTACTATTGGCCGACACTGTTCAGGGACGCTAAAAGATATGTTCAGTCCTGTGACAACTGCCAAAGGATGGGCCAACCTAATAAAACAGATCAAATGCCTTTACCGCCCCAAGTGTTACTAGAACCGTTTGATAGATGGGCATTGGATTTTGTTGGCCCTATCAGCCCTCCTTACAAACAGAAGGTTTACATTCTGGTGTGTATAGATTACATGACCAAGTGGGTAGAAGCTGTAGCTTTGGCTAAGGCTAATGACCAGGCGGTGATTGATTTTCTGTACAGTGAAATCTTTACCCGCTTTGGGGTACCAAAGGAAGTAGTTACCGATGGGGGACCGCAATTCATCTCACACCAATTTGAATCCTTGCTCCTAAAGTATCATGTGCAGCATAGGATAGCTTCACCTTACCACCCCCAGGCCAATGGTCAGGTGGAAAATACTAATAAAGTTATTGAAGCAATCCTTACTAAAACAGTTAAAAGCCATCGAAAGGATTGGGCTAACAGGCTTCCAGAAGTACTATGGGCATATCGCACAACCTGGCGTAACACCACAAGGTTTTCTCCCAATGATCTGGTGTATGGAAAGAGTGCCATCTTTCCAATTGAATTTGAGATCAAGACCTTGAAAACAGCCACCGAAATGAATCTGGATGTAACAGGAACCCAAAAGAGGAGATTGAATCAATTAAATGAATTAGATGAGAAACGGTTAGCTGCAGTAGACCAGATTGTGCTGCTTCAGCAACAGAGATCCAATTGGCATGACCGATTCATCAAAAAGAAAATCTTCCATGAAGGAGACTGGGCGCTATTATACGACTCCAGATTCAAGAAGGATTTTAAAGGAAAATTACGTACAAGATGGCTGGGTCCATATTTGGTCGACAGGGTATTTGACAACGGCACTGTTCGCCTGGTGACCATTGATGAAAACCGTACATCATTACTTGCTAATGGCCACAGACTGCGACTGTATCGTAAGCCCATCTCGAAAGATGCATTCATTTCGCAAATTGTCGCCGATCCAGATTATCAGCTAGCACCAGAGCAGGAATTTCTCTCTGCCTTTGCCAATCCTTAAACTGAAAATCGTATTTTCTGTACATAAATAATTTCCTGCTGTAGCGTATAATTGTTGTTTTTTTCTCTTTGCATTTGATCTTTTCGTTTGCTGTTATTTTTCAAAAAAATTTCAGGGAAGCGCCAGGAGAACAACCAGATTGGGCCCATCAAGCGAAATTCTCCCTGTGAAAAAAAAAAAAAATCCGGCAGCTGCGACATATTTTTCGGCAGCTGTAACATCTTTTCCGATAGCTGCAACATCTTTTCCGGCAGCTGCATTGTCTTTTCCGGCAACCGCGATATCGTTTCCCATCTACCGTAATATCCTTTTTCCCTCCTGCCGTCAATATTTTCTGACAGCTGTAACATCTTTTTCGGCAGCTACAACATCATGTCCCAGCTGCTGCCACCTCATTTCCCAGCGACTGCCATCTCATTCCCCAGTGGCTGCCACCTCATTTTCCAGCAGCCGTAATATCCTTTTTCCCGCCTGCCGTCAATCTTTTCTGGCAGCTGCAACATCGGCAGCTGCAACATCTTTTTCGGCAGTTGCAACATCATGTCCCAACTGCTGCCACCTCATTTCCCAGCGGCTGCCACCTCATTTCCCAGCAGCTGCTAAATCATTTTCTAGCAGCAGTAAACCCTTTTTCCAGTAGCTGCAACAACTCTTCCCGACAGCTGCAACATCTTCTCACAGCGGTTGCAACATCATTTCCCAGCATCTGTGTTATCGTTTTTCGTCGACTGTAAAATCATTTTCCCGGCAGCCGTTAATCCTTTTTTCCTGGTGGCTGTGAATCATTCCCGGCAGCTGCAACATCTTCTCACAGTGGCTGCAACATCATTTCCCAGCATCTGCGTTATCATTTTTCGTCGACTGTAAAATCATTTTCCCAGCAGCCATTAATCCTTTTTTCCCGGCGGCTGTGAATCATTCCCGGCAGCTGCAACTTCTTTTCAGCCGCTGCAACATCATGTCACAACGGCTGCAATATAATTTCCCAACGGCTGCATTATCATTTTCCGTCGACCGGTAAGATCTTTTTCCCGGCACCTGTGAACTTTTTCCGACGGACGTGAACTATTTTTCGGCAGCCGCAACCATTTTCCCGTAGCTGCAACAACTTTTCCAATAGGCTGCAACATATTTCCCACCGTCGTAAAACTTTTCCCGCCAGCTGTAATTTTTCCCGCCGCCGTAAAACTTTTTCGTGTCAGCCGTAATTCTTTTTCCCGATGCCGTAAATTCTTTTCCCGGCTACCGTGAATTCTTTTCTGGTGGCTACAGCTTCTTTCCGGCGGCTGCAACATATTTTGCAACATCTTTTTCGTCGGCCGTGCTATCATTTTTTGGCAACTTGCAGTGGTAACTCCTGCGTTAACAGAAGAATTGTTCCAAACCTGCTAAATCATGGTGTTAATTCACCTCAGTCGTGCCAGCGAACTCATCATTCCGACCCCGAGGATGCGATGGTTTGTGTTTCACTGGCGGAAGAAATTATTGCCTTATCCGAGTCATCTTGATCACACGTCTGACTGTGCATGAGTTCGGCTCCGCGATGTCACCAACTACATGCTCCACCATTTTCCGCAGCATTCCGACGCACAGTCTTATGAGGTATGGCTTTCATTTATCACGTGATTAAGCATTGATATAATTTAAACGATATTGGTCGTACCTTCACTCGTACCACCATTATACCTGACTAAACCTTTCCCTCGTACGATGTAAACGCTAATAACTGCCACCTTCCCCAATTCGGCATGGAAATTTCAAACGCTGTTCTGTGCTCAACTTTCCAAATTTGCCCATTCTCTCAACGTCTCCGCTCAGCGATTCGTGCATCCTCTGTGCTGCAACTTCCATTCTGGGATCCTGTAATCTGTGGAATAGCAACTTCAGCTTGCAGCCAGGACCATGGGGATTCCAGTTCGCCATGAACCTTTCAATAAACGGGAACTCAGGCGAAATCTTCAAGTTCTTGCCATTTTTTAAGCTGTCGGTTGGCTCAAATTCTTTGAGCAATTAGACGGATTCGATCAGGACGTAGCCCTGCAATTTGCTTTGAATCTTACCAAAACTCACTCCACGGTGTGGGGGCTGTGCATAGAAGTCTCCGAGATCATTATATCCGAGGTTACAGCCATCCCGATGGTGGGAAAACCATGGTTTAACCGACGAGTCCCTGCAACGGTTGCACGAGAAGAATGTTTACTTGTAGGGGAGCAAGTTGAAGCATCCAGAAGAGGGATTGCACTGAACTCACTGCCGCGGCCATGGGACCAGGTTGTTGTCTTTCTCAAGAAGTACATTACTTGTGAAGGTAGATATCAAACTGTGTATAACTCTGAACTTCCTTTGCTTTCTCATCTCCGCCATGGCATTTTATTGAACATTCCATACTATTTATTGCACGACTTGCGTCGTATGGCCACATTTGTTCAGTCTGCTAAGCACCCACTTTCCTCTCTCACCCACCATGGCCTTATCAAATTAATCATTGTAAGAACCCTTGCCCAACATCATATAATTTGGGAACAATTCATAACCTGACCTCAGCAACCCGTTCCCTTGCGGGTTGTCCCATTACAGCAAATACAGGTTCCACCACAATAGGAGGACAGGAGTTCCTCCATTGAAGTTGGGGGGAGGGATGAAATGGGAGAAGAACAGCAATCAGGGGCACAGGCAGGACCATCTGGGGTGGGTGAAACCACAGTAGAAGAACAGCAATCGGGGGCACAAGCTGGGCCATCTGGGGGGGATGAAACTATATTAGAGGAAGAACAACCAGGGGCACAGTCAGAGCCATTCGGGGGGGATGAACATCCGGCACAAGCAGAACCATTGGGGGATGAAACTGCATTTGAAGGAGAACAATTGGAGGCACAAATAGAGCCATTAGGCGATGGTGTAGAGAAAACCTTTGTGGAAAACCCAAATAACAGGGCAGCACCGACAGCAGAAGGTGAAATTGGAGCAGCATCAAATGCTGCGACAATGGAACCTGAAGATGACGGAGCCAGGGCAATGAAAGAAGACATTGAGCTGGTAACAATTGAGTCTTCACCTGAGTGGGTAAGAGGAGGAGCTGTAATTGAAGAAGAACAGCATGAGGAGAAAGGAAACATTCCTTCGACCTCAGCTTTGGTTCCCTATGTCCCAGCTCCACAAAAGACAACACCACAAAAGAAAAGAAAGAGAGCCACCAATGAATTTAACCTAATATCACCAATCAGAAAGAAAAGAACTCGATCAGCTACAGCAGCAGAGGCAGCCAGGAAAAGATGGGCAACCCTAGAGGCACAGGTTGAGCCCCCAATCCTTGTACCAAGACCGATGGATGCTCCACAAAGGCTAGTGGAGGAAGAACCTGGAACTGAAGGAATTCTAGTTGAGAACGCAATGCTGAAAGAGGACCTCCAAGTACTCAGAAGAGAGTTGGAAATCTGGAAGGAAACCTGCAGAAAGCAGGGTGAAAGAAAAATGTACACATTGATAGAGGCTGCAGAACAACTGGAGGGATCAGATTTTGCTGAAGCTGGGCAGGAGGATGAACGAATACTCTGTCCCACCTGTGGAGAAATCTTCAAGGAAGCAGGTCACAAAATTATACTTAATACTTACTCAGCACAACAGCCCGCAGCCATAATAAAGGAAGCAGCAGAAAAAGAAGGTGCTGCCACACAAGAACCAGCACCTTTGAATATCTTTGTTGAAGCTGCCACCTCTCATGACACAGAGATTAGAGAACAGAGAGGAGAAGAACATGGGATGGAGGACACTCTGGAGCCTAATAAAGAATATACTGCAACTCCATAATGTTCCCATGATACAGAGATTATAGAGAAGATGGGAGAAGAACCTGGAATGGAGGTCACTCTGGAGGCCAATGAAGAATTTTATATTGTAACCCCAGAATGCTCCCAGGCCACAGAAATTCTATAAGAAGAGACACAAAGGCAGGACAGTGATAAGCTGGAACAGGATGTTGTAACACAAGAACCGGAAAACCTGAATATACTTGTCCAATCGGCCAAACAGATGGGAGAAGAACCCGAGACAGAGGACACTCTGGAATTCAATGATGAACTCTGGGTTGTAACCCCAGAGGACTCCCATGACACAAAGCTCATAGGAGAAGAGTTGCAACAACAGGAGGATGAAGAGGCAAGCCAGGATGTTGCTACACAAGAACCAATATCCTTGGAAGCTGCAACAGGAACCCCTGAATTTCATTTAAAAGATAAACCTGGAGTGGATTTCATTCCCGATACACAGTGGGGTGAAGATGAACAGGTACAAACACCATGCTCAGGTGACACCGAAATCTTGGAGGAGGAGTTGCACAATGAGAAAGAGATCCAATCTCAGCAGCAGAAGGACAAGGAAGACACTGCTACACAAGAACCAGTGTCTCTAAAAGCAATGATGGTAGCTGCTGAAGAGAGCCTAAAGGATGTTGCTGCCACACAAGAACCAGCAACTCTCTTATTAAACTTAGATGTGCTAGAAGACACTATCCCACAAGAACTAGTGCTTATACCTCCTAGGAATGTTATTGATTTAGATTCAGATTAAGGATTTCCTTCTGAGCCCCCAGGCACAGCATAATGAGACTGCAGGAAGATTCCCCCTATGCTAACTGTATTTCCAAATACCAACAATTAGCAGTGGAAGGGGAACAGTGATGAAGGAAGATGTTGGGTTACTCACAGAGGTTGTTCAAAAGATAGATAAGGTGCCTGGGTTTCCTACAATTCTTGCTCTCTCCATGGATAAAGCTCAGCACAGGACTCAGATTCTGAATAATGCAGGTTGTTGCATGAGGACATGCAATAGGGTAGTTGGGGGGAGATGTTGAGCCCAGAATTGGCCCTTTTTAATCATCTTCAATCATCTTTCCTGCCCCTGTCTTACACCATTTATCATGCTACTTAGACCTGTTGTCCTCACTTTATTTCTCCAAATTACAAAGGTATGACTAATCATTGTTTTATCTTATTAATGCTTATGATTGTGATAATTAAAGCTATGCATCTCTTAATTGTGCTAACATGTTACGATTTATGAAGGTATTTGAGATAAATGGACTGCAGGAAGATCGGGGCTGAACAAGTCGTGAAAGAAGGGATGTCCGTTGCTTGTAAAGGGGTCTTCGGGGCTCAAATCATCAAATTAAGGCACAGCTGTGACAGGGCAGCTATAACAGAATGCTCTATCTTGAGTATGTTGCTGCTCGAGTCAAGCTGTGATCTGGAAGGATCACCACTCTTGGGTCAATTGATAACTTCCTCATATTTTGATGTCTCTGTTCTGCCACGTATTATAACAGCTAGTTATTTAGGGCGCCTGAAGATCGGAGATCTTCATGGCTGCCCGATTATAGGATTTGATGTTATGATTTATATGTATAAATATGGGGAGCTGCCTCGACCCAGGGGTTGAACAATAGATAATCATTTTCATTGTATTAGCAGCCAAGCAAAACTGTGTACTCATTCTTCTGTTAATATAAGGGGTTGCTTCTGAGCTAAAAGAATTTGCGTTGTTCAGCCAGCGTCTTTGTGTGAAGGCTGGGCCTGTCTTCCACAGAGACTGCTGAGTTAAAATAGGGTTTTGAATTCATTGTTGTGTGATGCTTTGTTCTTGATATTTTCTTTTGTACGTAGCAGCAATATTTATGGTGTGGATTTTCAGTACAATTAATCTTAGAGTCCCTTGAATTTGGCAAGTAATACATAGTGACAGTCCACTGAATAGAGACTTTATGCAATTCGTGTGACAATTATACACATCCCTGTTCATCTTGCAGCTAAGTTGTGATCCCATGAGCCCTTGCAATTTATCTTTTCTGTTATGACTGTTGATTTCCATTCCGCAATTCAATTTCTTAGAACAGTTGACTCAATCCTTTGCAATTGGATTTCTAGATTAATGTTCAGTTTATGCCTTATGATTTTCCAGAGTGATTAGATCATACAGGTGATTGTTCTAGACTATGAATGAGATTTCTTTCCTACAATTATTGATTAGATCTGATACCATTTCTTATTGATGCATGATAGAGAGGAGTTGAAGCGTAGCAATTAGAAGGCAATTGGGATTGCATAGATCTTTGAGATTAACATAGTTGTTAGAAGATAACAGTAGGTAATTGCAATGAATTGATGTTTAAGCATATATTGTGCATCTATCCTTTGAAATAAAAGACTTTCTCGGGTTGACAATAAATATCGCATACTCTGTGTGTTGGTGATAATTTATCTGCATATAGGGTGCATGACATTGATCACGGGCCACTTCAAGGGGGAAACCTCCTTTGAGGAAGCTCAATACAATTAAATTCACGGTGCCTTCAATGACCTCAACACACACTTATATACTAAGTCTATGCCCAATACTATGAGTCAAAACCATGGTACATATAATACTACGGGACGACTTACAAAGCATATGCGTCCAAAACTATGGGATAATATAAACTACAGATCAACAAATACTACGGGACGACTTACAAAGCATATGCATCCAACATAGGTTCCTAACATAATCACTTTGCCACAAACGACAGCTCTTGGTTTACCTCACGGGTGGGAACTAGTCAATCAGGTAGGGGTCATTTCTATTTTCGCTTGCAGGTCCTCTCAATGGGCCAGCTACTTTGGGGTTCCTGTGGTACTCCTCACAATGAGTTTTAGGGATTATGCCCAAGTACTTCCCACAGTTAAGCGGATCGGGATTATTCCCAGATCCGAACTTGCAATAGATGCGAACAAAAACATTGGCAGAAATTCCACCCAACGAGGCCAAGAAAGTGCTCGCATACCAGATGTGAAGAACCTGCAACAATTAATTAATGAAAATACACGAGATAGCAGAAATAACAGAACTTAGAATCACTTTGATTGATCGCAGGCCACTTCGAGGGGGTAACCTCTTTTGAGCAAGCTCAATACAAATAACTTCACGGTGCCTTCATTGGCCTCAATACACACTTATATACTAAGTATATGCCTAATACTATGGCTAAGTACCATGGGACATATAATACTACGGGATGACTTACAAATCATATGCACCCAACAACAATATACTAACAAAGTAAAAAGAAGGGTTGACACGGGTTCCTAACATTATATCCCATATTCATTACGGTAAAATATACTCTTGATATTTATTATTATATAAAGAGATGTTATTATGTAGAATTATACTATCCCACATGTGATATGTGAGAGTAATTCCTCCTCATCTCTTAGTATATAATAGAGTCAAGGGAGTCACATCACTCATCATGATCTTTACTTATTCACAAGTATTGCTATATTGTATTGGGGTTATTGGCATTGCTCTCTTGTAATTTTGAGGGAGATATTCTGGAGATAATAGAAGACTACATTCCCGTGGACGTAGCCCAATTGGGTGAACCACGTATATCTAGTGTACTCTTTTCTCTTGTTCTCTTTTGTACTTATTATTGATATATTATTTTTTTGCATAGATAGATAACCTAGTTTAGTTAGATCCATATCTCTCACACAATCCTTTCGAATCTAGCATGCAAGTTGCCATCTCTTTCAAGGTTCTGTTCTTTCGCTATGCTACACCATTTTGTTGTGGTGTGTAGGGAATAGTGTGCTGCCTTGCTATACCCTCATCTGCACAAAAGGAATGAAACTCATTCTTTATATACTCTCCTCCATTGTCAGTTCGAAGGACCTTGATCTTCTTTTCAGAGAACTTTTCTACAGAATATTTAAAGAACTTGAAGTACCCAAAAACTTCTGATTTCAACTTAAGAAAATACAGCCAACTGAATCTAGAATAATCATCTGTGAAATTTAATATGTATCTTGCATTATTCAAAGATAGGTTAGGGAGAGGTCCTGAAATGTCACTATGGATCAACTCAAGAGGTAATGAGGATCTCTTAGCCTTTCCCTTCTCAAAATTATGCTATGTATTCTTACCAATCAAGCAACCTTTATAGAAGCGATTAGCAAATCTAATGTTTGAATTCCCTTCAACCATATTATGTTTGTGCAGTTCTTGAAAGTACTTGTAGTTGAGGTTCCCAAACCTCTCATGCCAAAGTCTTCTTTCTTCATTTGCATGAGTAAGGAGAGCACTCTATTTTGAGTAAGTTAAGAAGTGATAAAACTCATAGAGTTTCGAATGGTGGTCTGTAGTACCTTGTGAAATGATCTTCCCAGATGAGATATCTAAGATTTCAAACTCATTAGGAGTAAAGGTGTCCTTCTTTGGAACTCTTGTATGGGTCATTTGGTAAACATAAAGGAGGTTATCCACGAGAGTAGGAACATAGAGTACATCATTGAAGTACCCATGATCCAGATTGATCCTTCCAATCCCTTTAGAAGAGACTTTAGAATCATTTCCCATCAGACTAGAAGGCCCCAAAGTAGGCTCGAATTCACAGAATAGATACTTATAGGAAGCCATGTGCCTGGATGATACAAAATATATGATGAAGGAGGAGTCATTCGAAGTGTCATCCATGAGTGCATGAAACCTCTCCTTATCCTCATATTTAAGATCAACTTCTTTTCTTCTAGCATTCGCTAGTACTAGAAGATTATTCTTCTCAAGGAGCTGAGCCATTAGATCCATTGTCTTCTTCATCCAAGCACTTTCAGGATGGAATCCTTTGTTGAAATATGGACATTTGGTCTTCTCCTTCTGTTTTTGCTTGCCTCTCTTAGGATTCAAAGTCCCTTGAGACTGTTTGGGGTTCTCTATTGGCTTATGATCATAGGATATATTTTTTTTTTTCCCTTTTGATTCCCTTTTCCATTCGCATTCTTTCCTTCTCCTACAACAAGGGCTTGATCCAATTTTGGTTTGATCACTCCCATTTGCACCAAGTTGTCCTGCTCTTTGGAGAGTGAATGGATGAAGGCATCTAGGAAGGGCATCTTCCAGTTTGGAATGGAGATTTTTGCTGATAGAATGTGGATACAAACACAGAGTAGTCTGCACCTAGTTTTGAAATAATGGCAAGGAATAGTTGCTTATCTTCTTTCTCAATTTCATATTGCTTCAATTGCACAACCGAGTTCTTAAACTTTGTGAAGAACTCATTGATAGAGTCGAAATTACTGGGGCTCAGAGAGATTAAATCATTTTCCAGTTGATGCCCTCTCAAATCATCCTTTTTCCCAAACAGTTATTCGAGCTTAGTCCAAACCTCCTTGAGAGTGGTCAGACCAATGGCATGAAAGTGTAGATCATCAGAAATACTGAGTAGCAATCCAACTACTTCATCAAGTTTGTCAAGATATTTGGATTTCTCAGTAGAACCATTAGGTTCGACTGTTGTCCCATGTAAGACTCTGTTGAAACCTCTGTTGAGCATGAAGATCTCAAATTTTCCTTTCCATTCGAAATAGTTGAAGGAGGTGAGTTTTGGAATCAAGGATAAATCCATAGTAGCTACTGAATGCGCTTCTGATGATGGATTAACCTGCAATAAACAAAGAAATTTATCTGGAGAAATGTTCCAGAATCTACTGAACACTGCTTTAGGACAGTGAGCACTTTTATCCGGATCCTTCACACCTGGATTGACCTCATTGGATTGCTCAAGTGAATTCAATGCAATGGCACTTGGATTTGCTATGGAATTCTAGAGGCTTCTGGTGCTCTACTAAAAAAAAATTGTTCAATAAAATGTTGCAGTTTTTGCAACTATTGTTGTTGTTAAGGATTTCTACCTTATAGTGAGGAGATGGACACTACCAATTGGGTGGGGTTGACAGGTAAATACATTAATTTCATTACAACTAGTTCTTACAAATGACAGAGATCGGGATATCGAAAAACATACCTTTAACCGGCGGCTGGTCCTAGCTTTCACTTGATCTCCCGCTTGATGAACCTGCAACACAAAGGATACCTTCCTCAGCGTATCTTGACTATATATAAAGATGATGAAATCAAAAAGTAATTTAACATCAAATATAATTAGATATTAAGACAAATAGACATACAATCCAATAAACATTTGATTTGGGACAGGAAGGGTATTTCGACCTTTTTGTTGTCAAAGAAACATGAATCAGTACAATATACCTGACATGCCGAGATGTTTCTGCAACCGAGTCCTGGGATCTTTCTCTTCACAATGACTTGGGAATTTCCTCCAGTGTAACAACCCTTAATGCATACTTTCTAGGTCTCTCTCTCATGGATCCTCCTTGTATTTATGGGACAAGGTAGGTAGTTGTAATCGAGAGGTGGTTGGATTGGGAGGTTGGGGAAGTTTCAGAACCAACCTCAACTAATCCCAATTTGTCAAATTAATATATTTTTGATTTCATATTAAGATGTGCGCTAGCTTCTGAAGGCATAGTAGCGCACAAGGCACAACTTTTGTGTTTTGCAACAAGTGCCTGCAACTTTCCAAGGTGTGCGCTGGTTTCCCTTAAGGAAAGTAGGGCATACTAGAAGATGTGTGCTGGTTTAATAGCCAAAGAGTAGCGCACATATCAAAAGATCAGGTAAATCAAGGAAACTTTTAGCTGAATAAAGTAGGTTCAGTCCATACATCATCCAAGGCAATCTAGCTCTTCAATCCATGTTGTCCTTTTGTGTGATTGACATAGCAATGTGATCATGGACGGAGAAGTGTAGATTTGACCTATAAAAGATGCCCCCTAATGTGTGAGGTCAGAGGGAAGCGATGGCTGAAATACATTATAATTCCAAGTCAGAGGAGGAGAAAGAAACCACAGAACCAAGTCACAAAAAACACCTGAAACAACGATCAAGGTCAGCGAGCAATTACAATCTTGTCATCATATAGATGTGTAGCATGATCTCCAATACATAACTAGGAGATGTATATATAGAGCATGGACACTGAAATACGAGCGTGGATCCATGTCAAAATGAGAGATCATAGCCATAACAACAAGCTGGATCTATGTCTCATGAAGAGCCAAAATGAGTAAGGCTCAATCTTGCGCAGCTCAAGGGTGATAACATAAACAAGGTGATGCTATCATAGTCCCAAGGTATTCATCCAAACAACCCAAGGTACAAACCCTAACCATGCAAATAAATGAGTTGAAGCCGGACATGGGGGGCATCATTTGATTACAAGTCATTGATGTATACTGTTAACAAACGCGAGGACTTCCATCGATAATGATAATGGGGTCCAAGGTACCTAGTACGATCCAACAAGTGTGAAAAAGAGGACTTGAAGTTGAACACTTGAGGAACCTGTCGAATAAGAGACATTGATGTTTTCTCATTTATTCAACAGCAAGGGAAACTTCCACTGATGACTGCAATCCCCAAGGTACTAACTAAAACTCTAAACTTTGTTCCTAGAGCATAATGAGCTGAAGTCGATGGGAAGAAGTTCGCTAGAAGGGAAGCCTTAATGCATCCTCCATCATCCAACATGAGGAACACTCAAAAGGTATGAGCTGATGAGGAGTAGAACAAGTAACAAGATGAAACAAACTGACACCAGGATAGTCGACACATGAAGTCAAGGTAATCTGCAGAATGGCCAGCACAGGCTGTATCCTTGAACAGTGAGCATGACACGAAGTGACTTAGGCATTTTTCAACATGAAGAGGAAGTGATATAAGCCTGCAATGTAGGAGACATTGATAGACCCTCCATATGGTTGGAAGAATAACCAATTGGGGGAGTAAAAACTTGGAGATCATGTTCACCCTAAGGTAAAAAACTAAAACCCAACTGACATGAAAGACTCAAGTAGGTGCTATGTTCAAGGACATGACTGACTTAACTGCCTTTGAAACTGAAAAAGATGTGATATACCCTTCTTATCCCTTATTCTTTTTTATAAAAGAATGTCCTTCTTTTTGTTTTAATGAGTCCAAGAAAGATAGAAAACTCAATAAGCCCAACCATGTAAAAGTTTAACGAGCCCAGGGGAGGAAGACTCAGGACCTTCTTCATTGTTTCAGAGTTCGAAGAAGAGATAGAAGAATACTCTATAGTACTGATCTCTGGATTTTAATATCGAGCCGAGATTTGTTCTTGCTCACCGGTGTTTTCAATTTTAAGGAGTCTGAAAAACTTAAACAATAACTCCATACACCTACTCGTGGATTTTAATATTGAGCCCAAGTAGGTTAATGCTCGCCGGTGTTTTCTTGTTTATAGAGTCTAAAAACATTAAACAATCCTCTATTTACCCTCTCATGGATTTCACATCGAGCCCAAGTAGGTGAGTGCTCGCTTGGTGTTTTCATGTTTCGAGAGCATGAAAACCCTAAAGAAGGCTCCAAAAAGTCCTTTTTTGTATAGTTAGTCTCCTCCCCCGAAAATTTTTAAAACAATGAGTGAAGAACTCTTCTATCCATGTATGAATAGAGTATTCCTTTTTCGTAAGTAATCTGCAAAGGTCCGGAAAAGGGTTAAACTTATACCTAAGTGGATGGACCTTCAATTCCTTTAATGAGCTTGAAGAGAGAAAGTATGCTCGCGAATCTTGTTTAGTTTTTCATAGTCAAAACAAGAGCTTAACATGACTTAAAAGACAGCTTCTAAGATCGTATGTTCATGACCTGCCAAAGAAAAGGATCTCAATAAACGCATTAGCAACTATCGACAGAGTTTCTCAATGACATAATAACGACAATATGATACTAGATGCGTAAAACATATTTACAAATGTAAGCAAAACTAACTCTACAAAAATGTATAGCTATAATACAGGAAAAATCACAAATACCTAAGCATGGTACTTCTTCAGGTAGAGCCCATTTCTAGGCTCCGACAGCTTATTACCTTCATAATCTGTTAACTCCTATGCACCTTTCTTCAATACTTTAGAAACTATGTAGGGGCCGAGCCACATGGACTTAAACTTGCCATCCCCTAAAGGCTCCTTATCCTGATCCCAAAGAAGAACAAGGTCTCCTTTGAGAAAGAACCTAGGTCTGACAGACTTATCATACTGTCCTTTAACTCGGTTATTATGTACTTCATTTGTTGTAAGCACATCGCGGTGCTATTCATCCATATGTTCTAAATGCAACAAATGTTCTTCCAAATATGAAGTATCTGGTAATAGTTGTACAACTAACTTTAATGAAGGAATCTCGAATTCAACCGGAATGACTGCCTCTACCCCATGTACCAGTTGGAAAGGAGAGAACCTGATAGCAGTCTTTACATTGGCTCGGTAGGCCCAAATAGCGGGATACAGCATAATGTGCCAGTTAGTTCTACTAGCATTAACAGTCCTTTGTAACATAGTCTTCAAAGTTTTATTGAGTGCTTCGACCTGACCATTCGCCTACGGATAAAATGAAGACGAATGCTCATGTCGAAAAACTAACATGGTGTATAAATCGGTCACATGTTGTTTTGAAAATGGAGACCGTGATCAGTCACGATCTCTTTGGGTATACCAAATATTGCAATGATCTGGTTGAAAACGAAGTAAGCGGTCGTTTCTCCATCCACTTTAATAGTAGGCATTGCCTCAGCCTACTTAGTAAAGTAGTCAACAGAAACAATTATATGATGATGGCCTCCAGCTGACACTGGATTACAATTCATAAAATCAACCCCCCATTTGGTGAAGGGGCCTGCTATTATTACGGGATGAAGAGGAGTTGGGTGTGCTCACATATTCCTGGTGAAAAACTAACATCTCTGGCAGCGTTTCACAGCTTCCACACAATCTTTGAAGATTGTAGGCCAAAAATAACCTGCACGTAGTATTTTCTAGGTTGTTGCCAACCCAGAAAGATGACCCCCACAAGCTCCACCATGGGCATCATTCAATACTGATTCTGCTTCCTCCAGGGTTAAACAATGGCATAAGATGGAATCTACCCTACGTCTGTACAAAGTGTCATAAATAATGAGGTAATTCTTCACATGAGTCTTAAGCTTGCGTCATTCATCTTTAGAGAAAGTGTTGGTACACCTCAAAGTCTGTAGGTATACTAAGATATCTCCGTACCATGGGTCAAAGGATGCGATGAGAAAGATATGTTCATCCGAGAATGATGATTCTTCCTCAACATGCACTATGTCACTAGGAAATTCTTAGATCATTTCAGCGAACACTAGTGATTTCTTTGATTTGGCGGATTGAAAAATCAAATCAAATTCTTGCAAGATGACAATCCATTTGTTAAATTTCCCCCCGATTATTCATCGAGTAAGAACATATTGAAAAGGATTGACCTCCACAACCACAGTGGTAGTTCGCAATAATATGTAGTGACGTAGCCTCTGGACCGCATAGACAACAACTAATGCCAACTTCTCTAGGTGAGAATACTTGATCTCAAGAGCTATTCGAGCACACGACAGATAATAAATGACATGCTCTTGGAGCATGTCATCCTCCTGAACTAGTACTATGCCAATTGTACATACTGATGCAGCCACATATAGAAGTAAATCCTTCATATAATATGGCGGGCTTAACAAGGGGGCTGAAAGTAGTGCCTTTTTCAAGGCCTCAAATGATGCTTGAGCAGCCTCATCCCACAAAAAGTAGGTTTCTTGTTTAAGCAGTCTCATGAAACCTTTTGTAATTTTAGCATAGTTAATGATAAAGCGTCTCAAGAAGTTGGACATGCCCTGCAAAATTTGAAGTTGTCTCGGGGTGCGAGGAGGAGGCAAATTCACAATCGCCTCAACTTTCAACGGGTCCACCATTATACCACAACTGGATACTATTAAACCCAGTAGTCGTCCAGATTCAACACATAATACGCATTTGTTGGGATTCAATCGAATCTTGTAGTATCTACATCTTTCAAACACAATTCTTAAATGATCAGGATGCTCCTGTCTCTTGCAAGATCGCGCTAGGAGATCATTCAGGTAGGGTTCGACCACGTGTTTGATATTGTGAAAAGAAAAATTAATTGCTTGTTGGAAAGTAGCCCGAGCATTCTCTAATCCAAACGACATCTTCCGATAGGAAAAGGTGCCCCAAGAACAAATAAAGGTTGTCTTGTGTTGGTCTTCAGTTTTGATCTGTATCTGATTATATCTAAAAACCCATCCATGAAGGAAAACATTTCATGGCCTGCACACGCATCAACGATTTGATCTATGAAAGGTGTGGGATAATTATCTTTTGGACAAGCCTTATTTAGGTCCCGAAAGTTGTTGCAGACTCTAATGGTACCTTGCTTCTTGTCTACGGGAACGGGATTTGAAACCCATTCCGTTAAAGCTATCGGATAGATAAATCCGGCTTTGAGAAACTTTTCTACCTCTGCCTTAATGGAAACAGCTTTTCGAGGGTTCAATGGATGGAGCTTCTATCTCATAGGTTTAGTGTTGGGGTATGTTGTGATGACATGCTCAACAATGGCGGGGTCAATGCATGGCATCTCCTCGTATGACCAAGCAAAAACGTCGCGGAACTCTTTAAAGAGGTTGGTATACATAATGATCTCTTCAGGAGAACAATATGCACCAATAAAAATGTTTTCCATGACACCAGGTTTGATGGAAATGTTGATCGGAATGGTTCGCGATATATTTTCCATGTTCCCTTCAGCATAAACAGCTTTCGAAGTAGAAGGAACATCGGACAAATCAAAAATTCCACTAGGAATCATGGAAACTCGCCCCTCTCTATCCTATCCAGTTTGGGAATAAAATAGGACCTGTGATGCATATGTTCCCAAGGATAATCCAGGCCTATCATTGCTTCCAAGATTGCCTCATCAGAGGGCAAAACAGTGTACAGAGTCTACTGACCATGCAGGAGCATAGTCCATATCTGACTCAATAGAGACCAACGGATTCATGATATGTTCTGTTGCAGTTTGTTGTGAATCCAAGTAAGCCACCTCTACAATAGATAAAGGCACAACTAGTTCTGATTCAGTAGGGATAATCCACGGATCTGTCATTGAATTAGCCGTGAAAATCTCGGATGAAGAACATTCTTCAGAACCAATAAAATTAATGGGAGAAGGAAGGTCAAAAGTGCCTATTAATGGCCCATAGAGACCTACTCCCAAACTCTCGGTAACTGGGCGGGACTGATCAATCAATGGGATAGTTGAACCCGATGAAGTCTGGTTGGTCTTCCGGGAGAACGAAAGTTGATCGACTGTGACGATCTTTCCTTCGTGGGGGAACATTATGACCCGAAAAATAGATGAGGGCATTGCTTGCATGGCATATGTCCAGCTCCTACCCAACAACAAGTTGTAGTCGAGTGGAGCATCCAGAACTTCAACCTCTACTGATACTAGCTTGCCCGCAAGTCTAACCTCAAACGATGGTAAGACTCCATGTGGACGGAAAGATCTTCCATCGAAGGCGGTGAGTACCGTATTAGAGGGAGTTAACTCAAGTTCGCCCAAAGCTTTCCAGCAAGAGATAGACATTACACACGTGCATACGCCCTCATCTACAACAGATCATCGAATGGTCATAGAACCATGGATGACCTCTATCTGGAGAGCGACATGATACGGCAACCGGTACTTTATATCTGTCATATCAAAATGCACAAGCATGGCAGATGAATCGACACTCCCAATTGCTGTAAGGAGTGCACTGCATTGCAATGGGCAACTTTGCAGTACCTCCAAAGTATACATGGCATAAGGGATTTGGGCTAAGTCCTCCACAACATTGTAGTTGGGGGCAGCCCACGCGTTGGGGTTGTGCACAACCCGTTTGTAGACACCTTTCGGTATCTTCGGCAGCGGCTCCAGAGGTATGTGAAGAGTAGAGGATTCAAGAGAATCTTTCTACTGCGGATCTGAGGTATAGTTCTTTGCTTGAGTTTGCAGTAGAGCATCTGAGTTAACCATGTTAATGAAAGACTGATCAGCAGAGGTGGCACGAGTGGTGCCCCCAACACTAGAGTTGCCAGAAGCTGAAATCTGTCCACGAGGGAAAGGGTCTTTTAAGACAGCTGGTTTCTTCTCACGGATCAGCTTCTGGGATTCTTCCATTAGAGGGCATTGATGAGTAAGGTGGTCCTCTTGACACGGTTTGCAAGGGAACTTAGCCTTCCTTTTCTCCTTTTTTCCCTCCTCGGCATTTTGTGTGTTTCTGGGCTTTTGTTGGTTTCCCTCCCCTTTCTTGCCCTTTCCTTTTGGCTGCCGAGTGCCCTTTTGGTTTGTCTGCACCTGCTGTACAGATTCTGTAATAGAAGGGTATGATGCAACAGAAGTTGCTTCTGCAGTAGACTGATTGACTAACAAGGCATGAACCTGTTTTGTTAAGGCATCAAACGCTGTAGAATCGATTGAACCCACAATGCCATCGGCATGTGGTCCAGGTTTAGGTTTACCTAAGTCTATATTAGACCTCGGCGCATCAGGAATGATTTCATATAAAATCCCAGACTGAGCATAGACCAAGTCCAACTGCTGCATTCTCAAAATGGCTTCCTCTTCGGAGGACACCCCTGAAGTGGAAACTTCCTTAGAAATATAAGGAAGAAGAGACTTAAGGTACCATTCTAACAAGAATGCTGGGGGGATGTCGGCTTTGATGATCCTCTTTCACCTTCTCCACTCCTGAATATGATCAGATCGGTGGGTGGATTTGTTCTGTCGAAAGGTCGACAAAAGGTAAGTACCGGTATCGTATCGGACTGGAAGTTGAAAATGGTTCAAGAAAACAATGGCAAGATCCCGAAAGGTTCCATAGGCAGTAGCTGGAAATTCGATATACCACTTGGCTGCAACACATGTAAAGGTTCTTTGAAGGATCCTTAACCTTATGGAATCGTCATTCAGTGAATTGGAGGAGCACCAGAGATGAAATGTCATAACATGGTCACCAAGGTCCTTACCAGTCTTGCCTTCAAACTTTGGTATGTCTGAGGGCAACTTAGTGGGGACGGGTGGCCATGCAGAATCATGATGCACAAGTTCATTCGTAAGCTTTGAAAGATATGGCAAGTTTAAAGTTTCCAGAAATGGTAAACATGGTTGAGCCGATGGCATCTGATAAATGGGAACCTGGTATTGGGAACCACCCATCGCCTAGTTCGTGTACTGTTGGTTGGGGTTGCCCCCAGCCATCGGTTGTGAAATGAAAGGATTGAAATTACTCCACCCAAAAGATAGTGGATTGAAACCCTGTGTGTCGGTCCACTGTGGCTGGGTGTTAGCCCCGCCATACTGCTGGTTAAACATATTACACCCTCCTCCAACAAACAGAGAGAACTCTGTGCAGGTATGTTCAATGGATTCACATTCTACCCTGCATAGGGGTTGAAACCAGGTGTGGTTGTAGTGGACGGTGCAGTCATGGTACCCATGACAGGCATAGAGGTAGAGGGAATTGACCCTACAGTGGAAGTGGAAGCAACAACTTGTGTTACACCTTGAACCTATTGTGTGGCAAAAGACTGAGTGAAGTTCACTGCAGGTATCCCTGACAAAGGGACATTCTTTGGTCTAAAAGTTGGGGTAACAACTAAGGCAGATGTCGAAGCCAATGAGCCCGGTATGCCTAGAGTTCCAACATTGAAACTAAATGACGGAGTTGAGGCAAAAGCAGTTTGTGACGAACTCGGGGTAGCACTGTTTGTGAAGGAAGGATTAACAATCCTTGTATCCATAGAAGTTGTGGGAGTTTGTGGGACTCCCTGCTCATCTCCTGGGTTAACCATGGTATAATCTGGTGTAAACAGATAAGCACTATACTCAAGTTGTTGGAAGCCAACAGGCACCAGAAGTGGATCATTGGGTCCTGTAAGAGGAGGGTTAAAAGGAGTATTAGACTCTGTAGCAGTTAAATTCTCAACCTCAACAGTATCAAAGACTTGTCGATCCGGTGTTCTAGGCTTTGGTTCTCCAAGAACCTCTGCATCACCCATAAGTTCAAAAGAACCACGGGAATTAGTTCTCCTACATCGCGGTGGTGGTGGAGGCTCCACTATGAGTGGAGGAAGGTTTTTCAACCTCCGAGACCGACGAAGATGTTGGTCCTCCACAACTATAACAAAATAAAACTAAGTAAAAACCTAGTGCCCACTACAACTAAGGAGAAAAAAACATACCACTAAAAAAATTCCTAAGTAAACAAACCAGGAAAACGGATGGCAAATAGTCTCGGAAGCAAGTTTGGGATGATTAGGGCCCAGAACAAACTAACAGAGTATCGACGGTCAGTTACGTGGCGTCCTCTGGAGATGCACTAGGTGCAAGCGCTTGAATCACCAAACCGCTGTCCTGGGATTACTGCCAAAGGGTTACATTCCACGTCTATCCAAGGTGAAGTGGGAATAATCTCCCACTCTACCTGTGTAGAATCCTAGAGGTCTGATACTAAGGCTACCATCAATACGAAATAACCTGGGGGATAGTCGTCAGCCCAGTCGAAACGCATGGGAAGGGTAGTAAATCCCGAAGTCCAAAAGGACCCCCGTACGCAAGTCAACTCTAGTTTATGGTTGAGAGGAAAGTGAGGGCTATCCTCAACAATTCCAATCTCCCATGGCCTTGTGCTTAACTCTGGTTTGAGTAGAGCATCCCAGGACTATTTGATAGAAATGGATTTACCTAAATGAAAGTTGTACTACGATTGTTGAGTAATGATGCCAATTCCGAGAAGTTTAAGGTGATTTAAGCTCGAAACTCTAGCCTAAGCTAGTTGATGTTGTGTATACCTAAAAAGAAAAATGTTGCTAATAATTTTTTCTTAATGGTTCTTTTTAAGGGCTACTTGTTACTCAAGGTTTGTAGTGCGATGTGTGGAATGGTTTTTTATGAAAGTAAAGTGTGAATGCTTTCAAATACACAAAACTTTTCTCTTTTCATTTATGATTCTTTCAAAAACTTGAAACCTAGGAAATCCTAAATCAAAATCTTTTTGTATTTTTCTTTTAAATATTTCAAAGCAAACTATGCTACCTCAAAATAATGCAAGACCTTACTAGTAAGTTGATTGAACAATTTTTTGTCTTCTCTGATAAATGTAAAAGAAAGAGAACTTGTACAAAAGCGAGCAAGATCTAAATGTAAAGCGTGCATAAGACAAACATCTAAATGGCTCAAAGAAAATGAATCAAGAGACTCGATGAAGACTTGACTAACCAAGTTTTTGGAAAAGAAACACTTGAGGCCTGGAAACAGAATGTAAAAGAAGTAGGGAAAAGAGACATTCTTGATGGAACGACAAACCTAGACAAGTTGCTCCTAATCATCAAAATCCTAAGAAAACACTAAGCCAAACAAAAAGTAAGCAAGCGAACCAAGAATGACTTTAACAACACACAGACTTAACAGAAAGAAGAATATAAAGATTTGACTTACTTGGACTGAACTAATAAGACAATTAGCAAGTATCTTAAACCAAGCAACCTTTCGAAATCAATCCTAAGGACTCAAACTTGAAGCCAAACCCTAACGGAAAGTATAAGACAAAGTGAAAGCATGCTAAACGTTGCAACAGACAACAAACATTAGGAATGTAGGTCTGTATGACTGCAGCAACAACTAGGATAAAAGCATGCAGCTATGTCCAAAAGAGAATAGTGCACGAACTTCAAAAAGGGCTAGAAAGTAGCAAAGACACTTAAACAAGTACTCAAGCAAGCAAACAAACTAAAAAGACTCAAGAGAGGCCGACAAGGATCAAAAGAGACATGGAAGTCTCAGGGGTCATTTAAGAAGGCAAATTAACAAGATGGAAGTGGAAGTAAACCACTGGAAATCAAACCCTAACAAAAAACTGGACACTACAGGAAAATGCACTAGTGTGTAGTGCAGAAACCAGTGCACATTAGGATGTATGTGCTACTGTGCAGTGTAACCAGTAGCTCCCATCAGGTGGTATGCGCTAATGTTACTAGGGAAGACCAGCACACATGTCACAAAAGGATAGAAAACAAGCTTTGCAGCAACAACTGAGATGAATTAAGTAGCAAGGAACAGTAAACATAGACCTAAAAGACCTCTCCCGGAATCAAAAATTGAAAAAGGGCTGGAAGAAAACCAAAACTAAGTCTCCTAGAGCAGAATAACTACCGGTTACTCCCCAGCAGAGTCGGAAATCTATTGTTCAGGATTTCTACCTTATAGTGAGGAGATGGACACTACCAACTGGGCGGGGTTAACAGGTAAATACATTAATTTCATTACAACTAGTTCTTACAAATGACAGAGATCGGGATATCGAAAAACATACCTTTAACCGACGGTTGGTCCTAGCTTTCACTTGATCTCCCGCTTGATGAACCTGCAACACAAAGGATACCTTCCTCGGCTTATCTTGACTATATATAAAGATGATGAAATCAGAAAGTAATTTAACATCAAATATAATCAGATATTAAGCCAAATAGACATACAATCCAATAGACATCTGATTTGGGACAGGAAGGGTATTTCGACCATTTTATTGTCAAAGAAACATGAACCAATACAATATACCTGACGTGTCGAGATGTTTCTGCAATCGAGTCTTGGGATCCTGCTCTTCACAATGACTTGGGACTTTCCTCTAGTGTAACAACCCTTAATGCATACTTTCTAGGTCTCTCTGTCATGGATCCTCCTTGTATTTATGGGACAAGGTAGGCAGTTGTAATCGAGAGGTGGTTGGATTGGGAGGTTGGGGATGTTGTAGAACCAACTTCAACTAATCCCAATTCGTCAAATTAATATATTTTTGATTTCATCTTAAGATGTGCGCTAGTTTATCAAGGCATAGTAGCGCACAGGGCGCAACTTTTGTGTTTTGCAACAAGCGCCTGCAACTTTCCAAGGTGTGCACTGGTTTCCCTTGAGGAAAGTAGGGCATACTAGAAGATGTGCACTGGTTTACTAGCCAAAGTGTAGCGCACATATCAAAAGATCAGGTAAAACATGGAAAATTTCAGCTGAAGAGAGTAGGTTCAGTCCATACATCATCCAAGGTAATCTAGCTCTTCAATCCATGTTATCCTTTTGTGTGATCGACAGAGCAATGTGATCACTGACGGAGAAGTGCAGATTTGACCTATAACAATTGCAACTGCTGCAGTAGCTCTCACAAGATCTGATACCATGTGAAATTCCACAGGGGTAGATCATTAAGCTTGAACACACCTCACAATTTCACTTAGTTAATTGTAGAGAAGAATTAACAGAAAGGATGAACAAACTCACTCAGGAAACTTAGAAAATATGAGAAAATAATGATAATACATTCATCAACTGTAAGCTGGAAAAAATATGTCAATACAAGAGAATGAATTCGATATCTCCAATGGTGATTCGAATTCTCCTCAAGTCATGACTTAGTCAGTATTGGAACCATCTCACAATCAAGAGTCAATTACCACCAATGGTGAATAAACAATCAACTAAGGTATAATTGAGTCTAACTAAACCATGTGAGCACTGAAATAGGGAAGGAAACTCCAAAGGGAACATGGGTGGCTGTCAGTAGTCAAGTGGCACTCTGATATAGTCAACTGGGAGCTATAGTTAGTTAACTGAGCAATCAATGCATGAACTGACTGATGAGGTCCTAGAAGTGTGTAGTAGGGCACATTAGTAATCCAAATGATGAAAACAATGTGCACTAGGTAGGTAGGAGGGATATTGATCGCTAGAAAAAGGCTCCATGGGGCCTAAACTATGGACTAGGTGCTAGGATACTCCACTGATACTAACTGGATTCATGCAGTGCTGCATGGAATGCATGCAAAATGCATGCAAATCCAACAGGTGATGGTGAGAATATTCCAACAAAGATCAGATATATGATCATATTCATTCGAAATAGAAGAATGGCCTTCCTCTAACTAGATTGTTTCAACAACTGCACGTGGGTCTACTACAAGTGATACATGATACCATTCATCAACCCAATTCGTTGATTCACACTCATCCCACTCACTGCTGCTACAAGGCCCACAAAAGCAAGCAAGTTTCTGTGTCCATATTTCAAATAAGGGGTTGTTTGAGCTTTGAACCGAATGAAATCCATGAGTTCCTTGTACAGTACTACAAATATAAGAACTTGATTGATCTATATCAACCACATGCCAGAAATTTTTTACAACATGTCCTATACAGGTTGGTATGTGCTTCTTTGTGGTTCAATCTGACATTTTTTCAAAGCACCATTGAACTATGGATTCTGCATCCCAAATATGAGGTTTTTTCATGCACCTCATCTCGTCCCTTTGTAGGGCAGTTTTGAGACATCCTTAAGCCTCATCATGCTCTCCCTTTCCATGCCCGGTGTCAAAACAATTCCATATATGCAGCACATCATAAGTGTTGTGCAAAATATTCAACCACTGGAATACACGTGCATTTTTTAACTGGCTTGCACAACCATCTAACCATTACCAATGCTAATCCATCTGTATACCTCTCTCCTTCAGCTGATTATAGAAAATTATGAAGCAATGCTGCACATAATGCAGGTCGTGGAACCTATCGTCACTGATGTAGAAGTTGGTCTCTTTCAATATTATCCTCATGTCATTGTTTTTCTCTGGTGCATGCCTATACATGATATGGACCATTATGCTAACTTGGTCTGAATGGTATTATTGACTTTGAATCTCATTATGTGGCTGCAGGGTGTATTTTTCAGCAAATTCCACATTCGACAATATTGTGCCATTAGAAAAGGTGTCACTGCATTTTCTATATTGTTCATCCTTCCATCGTGCTACTTGGACATGTTGTACATATTGCTCGGTCTTTTTGTATAATTCCTTCATGAAATCCCAAATTTGTATCTAGTGCCACAAAACCAAGGGCATTAATACAATGTGACATTTACAATCTGAATATATATGTATAAATTCAACATGCACATTATGAAAGTATGCAAACTTAGATTACCTATGACTTCACCAATGCAATTTGTTTTCTTTCCTTCTCACTATCTACTTGATATGTTATGTACTTGAAGTTCTGCATTTCTACTGAAATCCTCCCAAATTCGTGCTCCTCGCTTTCATGGATGCAATGGCTCAATAATGCAAATCCACTGCACCTGGAACATGTCCCATATAAACATGATTTTTTATAATTATTTTGTCCTTCAGATCTTGGACACATTATTCTATGGATAAATTCTCTAGATGCATTCGGTGGTTGTAACAATGGGAAGTCCTGCACAATGTTAGTATGCAAATCACAAAGTATATGTCTATATGTATCATAATAGTACTCAAATTCTACATGGTATCTACAACAACATGTGTTTCGATCAATACAAATTCTAACATACCAGGGTTTGCATTTTTCAAAGGACCTTTGGCCCAAGTTCAATTGTGTGTGCTCATTCGTGAACCCCTCATAGAGTTTTGTTTGTGTTGTGTCAAGGAAGTGCTTGACATGAGGTTCACGCCCCTTAACACCTTTTCTCAACTTTAACACATCTCTTTGATTCAATGATGGTCTAGTGTTATCATGCCAAAACTTTTGTACTAGTTCTTTAACAGCATCAATAAGCTTCATGTCTGAACGAGGTAACCTACCAACAAAGGCCCAACAATCTTTTTGGCCCAGGGTCTCAAGTTTTTCTCTAATCGTAGAATACTTTTGAAGAGTCTTTCTATCTACTTTAAATATTTTCCATGTGTGTGATAACAGGTCATGTTGCCTTGTGGATTTGTCTACAATCGATTCTGACAGTACACGACAGGTCGCATTATATTATTTTGTAGGAGAAGTTTTTCCAATCAAATTAAATGCAGACTGTAGATTTATAACAACATGATTGTTGGCCTATGAAATTATAACTACCTTTATGCCTAAAATTATCCTAACATGGGCTAGACAATGTGATTTTAACAAAGCCATAAACAATTGACATTTTGTTGGATCGGTTTTGGATTCAAAAAATCCTTTGATGTTCCTGCTACAATGGAAATCAATAGTGCGTTTGGGTAACTTACCTTCAAGTCCTGACAAGGAAATTTCATCCACATGAATACGTCTGGGAGTTCTTCGTCTTCCACTTGATAGTCGAGGAAAGGGATTCGTAAAGGAAGTACAAGTCTCGTCACTGGTTTGTTGTGGCACTTCGTTCACAATTTGGTCCTGCAAGGGAGTGTGTTCGTCATGTGTGTGCTCTTCTTGGGGAGGTTTCCAATTAATAACTCGTTCAACATCCATCCCTGCATAGTCGGCATCAACCAATATTTGATTGACTTCATCCCCTTCATCATTGCTTGTTGATGGATTATTCGTTGCATGATCACTTGACGTTGGATTTTGAGAGGGCTCCATTACATGCATCCGTTTCACTTCTCCTGATGAACCTAAGGTCATTGTGGCATGCATTGCGCTAGTATCTAAGGCACAAAAATTTTGATATCTACGATTTTCCATGTACAACTTGGCCTTTTCTCTTATCTCATGAGCCTTTTTAGGGGGCAGCTCCTTCCTTCTAGAATTTATTTTATTATTACGTCCATTGCCCATCTTCAATATGTTTCTTAACAAAACAAAAATATCACCCCTACAAGAATAAATAACAAATAAGATATTATTTTTCAATTATGAAATGAGGAAAACAAACTTTTACCACTATTATGACTTGTATAATGTGCAAGATTATTAAAACTCGATGTAGCAATTGATTTGGTATTGTGCAAACCTATGCGTGTTATCTTCGTAAGTGTACAATGTAAACTATGGTCATAGAAGTATGTTTTTTTTTCTTGACATTGGACATATAGATAAAAATAATAAGGTAGGAAGAAATATGGTGGCATGAGGCCATTGCAACTAACACAAAAATGATCGAAGTGGTGTAACAAAGATCTTTTTTTCTCTCAACATGCATAAAGCTTGTGTTACTGGTATCGATCATACACTTATTCAATCAAATATTGATGTGGGATTTAATAATGTTTCAACAATGCACAACCCAACCTAGGTTGGCATCAAGGTCCTCCTATCCATCTTAGTGACATAGTCTTGTAGTCATGGTGAATTCCCTCATTTTGAGTGCAACTCACTTTGGTATGCATGTGTGGCTGTGGTTTCCCATTTTATGTCTAATGCCATGCTAGGGTCCTCATTTCACATTTGCCCTTAATTGGTCATCATATTGAAACAGTGTACAACAACATCTAGTGAGAAATTTTTCTTATAATCTTAAAAGCTATTGAGAATGTCCTAGATATAACAACAACCTTACCTCTAGGACCTCAATCTGAGATGTTTTCTTGTCATCTCGAAACAATGTACAATGAGCCTCTTTTTGGTAACTTGGCACTTGGAACATGGTTTTTTGACAATAGTTTGTGTTAGTAGATGGTATTGGATGGAGCTATGGGATATTAGTAGGAGCACATTTCCTACAAAAGGAGAAGCTCCTACTCACTTCATTTTCATGTTTTGGATGAGGGAAAATTGCCCCTAAAGATTAAGAATTTGATTATTTTGGAGTTGTTGTAGTGAAATCATGAGGAACTCAAAAGATGTTTGTGTATTGGATGGAGTTATGTGATTATGAAAGGTTATTGGTGGTGATGCAAGTAAGTTTTTTTTATTATCTTTATGAAAGGTTGAAAACATTGATTGGTGCATGTTGTAGTTTTTTTGTGGTAAGATGTTTTTATTGTCTATATTGAAGATTAAGAAGACTAAAATACATTTATCATACAATTCATGAGGAAAAACTAAAATACATACAATTCAAACAAAGTGAATGAAGACTAAAAGACAATTTATAAGGAAAAAATGTCTCCATACCTCAAGAATTTCTCTTTGCTTGAAATCTAAAATGGTCTTTTTATGAATCCATTAAATGTAATAAGAGTTCAAGTGTGTCCAAGCAGCATGAGAATTCAATCCAAAAATTCAAATAGAGAACAACTGTTGTGTATTCAATCCAAAGAGCCAAATAGAGTCCAACTAGTGTGTATTCAATCCAAAGAGCCAAATAGAGTCCAATTGATGTGTATTCAATCAAAATTGTCAAACAAACTCCAAAAGGTGTGTGAATACAATCCAAAATGCAAGTGATTGTCTAGTTGTGTGTAAGAAGAGCGAAAAATATGCGATATGAGCAAAAAAAATGGGGGAGAAGAGCGCATGTTATTTGCAAACTTTTATGTTCAATCGAGGTGTGCATGCGCTAAGAGCGCGCATGCATGCTCTGTGTTAGAGAATTCTTCCTACAGATAGTTAAAATCTCTCATGGACATAACTAAGTCCCTAGATACTTAATCCATGAAAGAAAGGAAACAAATAGACACTAAAGTCCTCCTACATCTACCCCATACATAAACTAACAAACTATGGAAAGACAAAGCAGGTAGATGGCATACCTCACTTTGACGGTTGTCTTTGTTGTTCCTAAGTTGCTCCATCTCCACCCTTTGATCATGGACTTATGAACCTGTTCACAATTGAAACACAACACATTATCCAAAGAAATATATGTATAAATGAAGATCTAACACTAAAAATATAGATAATTTCATTCATTCATCATTAAAGACATGAAAATGGGAGGAATAGGATAAGTTATATTAATGATAAGAAAATCATAAAGAAGCCAATACAATGTGTGTTATACCTGACTCATCGTCGATTATATCTTCTCCAATATCTCCTCCATCACCCTTGAAAGACGCATAGGATCATAAGTTGGTTGCTTCCAAGATCTCCCTCCTCCCTTAGCCCATGGATGGTCCTCCTTAAGTAGGATTTGGCAAGGCCAACCACTAGGATAAAATGATGGATCCAAGTGAGTAAGATGTGGATCAAGGATCTAAACCATTCCAACGAGGGAATGTGAGATGGGATTCTAAGGGGTACCTCATCCCAAGAAAATCTCTGTGAGATCCAAGATCCAAAATCAAAGGGATAATCCTAACACAAAATTTGCGCTGCCCTATAACTAAGCAAAACGCGGAAAATATGAAATTTTCTCTCCTTCATAGGCATGTAGAGCACGAAAAAAGATGAAATTTTTGCTCCCCCATAGGCATGCAGGGCACGAAAATTCCAGTAAGGTAATTTTTGGAGGTGGTTAAGGTTGGTTTCGACCCCTTGCTTGTTGGATTTGCTTCCAAATATGACTAAGGAAGGGACCAACATTAGAATGAAGGGTCCTAACAACCTTAGGAGGCATAAACATCATGTTTTCCATGGTGGTGAAACATGTAGATCCTCACTTACACATGGTATGGCAATTTGAGGTATAACAGATGCCCCCTAAAGTGTGAGGTCAGAAGAAATTTGATGGACAAAACACTTTACCAATAATAAGTATGCAAGGATATCTGAAGGAAGACTGGAGAAGAGATGCAAACAAATATCAGCAATATGTGTAACGACCCTGAGGCTGGCATACCCATGCTCGGAACAACTGACTCAAAGAATGGATGCCGACTAATACATCGCAAATCCATGATAGTACTGACTCAATAATGACTGAAGACAAATAATTCCTACTAGACTACAAGCATCGATCCGTGACTACAAGCGTAGATCCATGATAAGATAATGACAAAGCCATGACCAATACAAGAGTGGATCTGTGTGATAGTACATCAATGAGGCCACCAACATACTGTCCATGTGGGAACCTACTCAAAAAATCACCATTGCAACCTGGATGTGCTAAATAGACTTCTAAACGGTCCGAAAAAGGGATAAACTACCACCGGAGAGACATCCTTTCAAATACTCTTACGAGCGTAAAAGAAACAAGTTTACTTGGCAATATTTTCCTATTTTAGGACTCCGAAAAGAGCTTAAAGAGGAATCCATGTACAAGTTTGTCATCGTTAGTGATCGAGTATGACAAAGGAAAAATTAAACCGGGCACAGTTCATTTTTCGTAAGTAGTCTAGAAAGGCCGGATAAAGTGATAAACCTACACTTGTTAGACACACATTGTTACTCATTTTTTAACGAACACGACAATGGTATCAAAATCACTTGAAATATTTTTCATGTTTGGATCCAGAGCATGAAAAAGGAAAAACTAAGCTCAAACCACTTTTCATATTTTTAACCAGAGCACGAAAAAGTGAAAAGTAAGCTTGACACCTCTTACTGTTTTTAACAAGCTTGAAGAAAGGTCGAAATAATGATCATGGTATCTGCTTCATTTTTTAGCGTGCTTGAAACATAAAATGAGCTATGCTCGAGATGATGGTTTCATTTTTTAGTGAGTTTGAAGTTGAAAATGAACTATGCTCGGAATGAGGTTCATTGATGGGTTATTTCCCAACATGATGTCCATAGGTTAGAAAGTTTTCCCCCAACATTATCAGTGAAAGGTAGCGGCTTAACTCCAGTATGATGTCTAGAGGGTGGAGATATGCCCCCCAAGCTTCATTTTGTCTTCCTACTCATCTTCTTCAACCAAATAAATTCTTGGATACTAATAGGAAAAGGTTCACCAGAGGGATAGGAAGAATGAGGATTAAGTGACACAAGCAGATGAAATGAAGTTTCAAGTCCTAAATATGGTGGGATACTCGACTCAATGGGAGAGGAATCTGTTTCATTTTTTAATGAGCTTGAAAAAGGAATAGAACTATGCTCGTGATGATGGTTTCATTTTTACGCAAGCTTGAAACTGAAATTAAACTATGCTTGTAGGGGCATGTTCATTTTTTAACGAGCTTAAAACATAATAAAACTATGCTCAAATTTCATTCCTACCCAACATCATGTCCAAAGGTTGGTATTTTTACCTCATCATAGGAAGCTAGTGGCCTTAATTCCAGCATGATGTCTCGAGGCTAGAAACATGCCCCTCTAAGTTTCTTCTATGATGGGAACAAGTTATCGGTTCGTGAACAAATCAACTCCGGCATGATGTCCAGAGCCAAGAGACATGGCTGGCGATGGGGGAGGAACCACTAAGACATGCAAAACATATAGGGAAGTCTGTTGGCTAGCAGTCATACAATGATTATGTGTAACAAAGGAAAGTTGATCAATGGTCACTATGTTTCCATGATGAGGAAAATACATCACTCGAAATAGTGTGGACACTACAAATTTCATGGCATATACATAATATCACCCAAGAAGCAGATTAAAATATAAGGGACCTTGGACTACCATAAAATCAATGCAAAGAGTTTTCCCTCCTAAGGTAATAGGTAACTGAGGAAGGATCCCTAGAGGTCCAGTAGGACTTCTATTAAAATCCAATATTTGATCAGTGGTTGGCACAAGTTGAGGAGATCCTATAGCTTTCCAAGCAGTTGAGGATAAAATACGAACAGAAGCTCCTTCATCAACAATAGTGCGAAGTACGTTCCTACCGGTAACTTCTGCAGATATCTGGAAAGGAACAATCGAAGGAAGATGAGATTATTTTAGACTATTCCAATCAAATGAAATGACCTATGTACTTGGAGGTGATCCCGTTGAAATGGACAATATTTTCCCTAGTCTAGAACAATCTGAACTGATAAAGAAAACATCAGTAGTTTTCGATTCACTCTCAACTGGAAGAGTAGGATGAGACGGAGATTGTGTCATGGTGACTACTTCAGTATCATAATTTTCCAATGAAAGAGTGGGATCGAGTGGAGATGATGTCAAATTGATGACTTCAACTTCACTCTTCAAAGGAAAAGCGGGATGAACTACTTGTTCTACACTCTTTGAGGAAAGAGTGGGATCGACCAAGGATGGAACAAGATTGACTAATTTATCAACCAATGAGAGGTCAAGGGACAACTTATGATATCCGGTTGGAAGGTGATTATGGGATACAGTAATGTCTTCCAACAATTGTGAAGCTTCATCCATGCGAGGAAAAAGGTAAGTAAGGTGCATTTCCTTACATAACAAACAAGGATTCTTGACTTTACCTTTCTGACCCTTAACCATAGATTCACTAGTCGATGGGGTATCACTAGTATGATGTCCATAGGATCATAATATAGGTTGTTTGGATGCTTTAGACCACTCTTCTAATACTTTGGAAATACCAGGACAATCCTTAAGAAGGTGATCCCCCCTGCAAAGCCTGCAAGGGAACTTGGGTTTTCGAGGTGTTTGACTAGAAAGAGAATCATTAGGAGTGACTGGTTGATGTTGGGTCTCTTTATTATTATTATTCTTATTAACCTTCATTTTCTTCTTCTTCATATCCTCCTGATTACTAACACTATTGCTTTTATCAAGCGAGGAAGAAGAAACGAAAGAAGATACATTCGATGAAGAAGACGAAGGATCAATTTGGGATTGATGTTATTGTGATGGAGAGTTAGCATTTGAAGCATTAGGTGCATTCGGTATCGTTGTATTGAAGAATAACCATAATGGTAATCCTATAGACAATTCAGGAAGATTCAAAGTAGCAATAAAGGGATGACCAATATCTCCAAATGGAGGAAAAACAAAAGGAACCCCTTGAAAAGGGGTCTCTTGATTGGTTGTCCCGGAAGGAGATTCAGTGCATGGAGATGGTTCGAGACTCATACCTTGATATCCCCGAGCTTTATCTGGATCTTCCATGGAACAATACTAAGTGATGTGGACAAAGTGTCGCGAAAAGGAGCTAAAAAACCCTCAATAAACCAAGCGTGCAAAAGGGGAGCTAGAACAAAAGAGAGACACACAGGCCAAAAAGCAAGCTCAAAAAAATTTACTGGGACTGATGCCACAACAAGATAGCTATAACAAAGAGACCAGAAAGCCAACAAGCATCACTAAAAATAAAAGGACCCTCTACAAGGTATAAGAGCAAGCAATTCTCCTATCTAAGATTAAGATACCTCAACGGATCGTATCCTCCACAAGGTGATGAAATCCAAGTCAGACGATACGAAATGAGAGACCAATAAAGATGAAGGGATATCCCTCTACCGAAAGGGATCACAAGTAAAATATCCCTAGAAGGATGGTCACTAGGATACCTCGTTCATGACACATTTGGGAAGGTTTACTGGAGCTTCTGCCTTTTGTCCCTTGTACAACCAGTATAGAAGCCAGAAAATACAAGGCAATAGATTGATGTCCTTAGGCGCTAAGTGGAGTGCGGTATTCCACAAAGTCTATCCGGAACCAGTCCTTGCTGCTTACCCCCATGGAGCGGTATTCCCACCAACAAATTGGTGTATAACCGTGTCAAAAAATACAAGAGTATTTGAGCACCCTAAGAGAAAACAAATATGTCTCAAATGTATAATGACAACGGAGAATTATTTGGATTCCTATCCCCGGTGTCCTACCTAACTACACAATTCTTTTATGTCCTCAAATGAGGTTAATGTGTGTTTATTTAGGGAATTAATTTTAAGGGCTTGTTGTTTTAATCAAGGGGAGAAAAAGTGCAACTCGGTGATGTGTAGACTTGACTCAAACCATGCAAATTTTGATGAACTATGCAAGTCTTTTTCCTTCAATGAACTTCTAGCTAAGTAAGGAAGATTTCTTTTCATTCCCAGATGTACAACCTAATGCAAATGCAATTTTATATTCATAATGAATGATAACCAATCATTTAAAATCATACCCAAACTATCCTAAAGTGACAAAATGATATCTTTCTATCAATAATAAATGCAAAAATTCTAATTCGTTTCCTATCTTTTTACACTTAAAAAAGACACATCTAAGCTATGGAAAAGAAAGATTCTGTACACATTTCCAATCAAATGCAATGCAAATAAAAACACCCAATATCTTTTTGTAACTCAAATGCACAAGAACTTGAAACAATATTTTCTTCCTCTTATGAATGTAAGACGAAGAATGTCAAATGATCAAACTAATGCAAGAAGGAAATTTATGTTTTTCAAGCTTGTAAATCTAGCAAAGAGAGACAAAAATAAGATTTTCTTTGAACAAAACTAGAAACAAAGAATCGATCTACTCCAATAACCAATAAATAGCTAAATATGCAAAGGAAACAAAGTGCAAAACCCAAGAAAGTGACTTCAAAAACAAGGATGTCCCAATCCTTTCAAATCCTAATAACCAAACCAAACCACACCAAATCAAACAAACCTTTGGAATAGCACACTAAAGAGATCTCTAAAAATTGAATCCAATAACAATCCCATTGAAAGAATAAGTTTTAAAACAAATGCAAGCTATTAGGACTTGAAAACAATGACAATTCTACCCAACAAGCAAACAAAGCACTAGTTTGACTCAAGAGACCAAACAAAGGATTCAAACTTCCAAACAATGCCAAGAGTTTCGAAACAAATCTAAATATGATTTGGATGAGTCCAAATCAGTCATATAATGGTCACAAAATCTATGATCCAGAGACTCTAATTCAGAAAAATTGAAAAATGTACACAAGGGATCAAGTTAATTGAAGGGGATTTCAATTTTCCAAGCACAAACTCCAACTTCCAAACAAGGAAGAAGGATCCCAAATCCAAAAAAATGGGATATGGAAGTATATAAATCATTTTTAAGAAAATAATAAGACCATTGTACAAAATAATGAAACTCAGAAAACTGAAACAACAAAGGAAGGGATCAAAGTTACCCCTAGGGGCTTTCAAGTTTCCAAGGTAGAACCTATCCCTCCAAACAAAGAAAGAAGGTCCCAAATTCTCCCAAATGAGGTTAGGAAGGGTTCAAAATTATGTTATATATATCCTAAAGTGACTGGGAAGGTACACTTGAGTCCCAGAACTAAAAAATGGCTTAGAGGACTCAAAATTGACCAAATTGCCTCAAAGATGCCAATGAAGGATTAGAGAAAAAATGTGGATGAAAAGGAATCAAATTTATTCAAAAATGTTTCAAAATAATCCAATGGATCATATGGAGGCACACTAGAAGTTTGAAAGCAAAAAACCCAAGGGAACCCCTCCAAACAAGCTCAACAATGACCAAAACATGGAGTTTTCGCCCTTGTATAGACCAATACAAAGCGATAATTTGATAATTTCTCACCCTAGAACACTGTGGGGGAGCGAAAAATTTTCAAATTTTCTCTCCCTAGCCCACTATCAAGGAGCGAAAATTTGGAAATTTCACTCTGTAACTTGTTTTGAGGGAGAAAATTCTCCTGTAGGATTAAAAAATGAAAAGTTTGCCGAGATCCGAGCAAGGATAAGGTCCTAAGTTTAAAATGGTCCTCAATTATGATAAAAGAGGATCTAAGGTGATGGGAAACAACACTTATAAGAGGATTTGATGATCGAAACAAGCAAGCAAGGGTGAAACTAGGGAAACATTTCCCAGTGGAGTCGCCAATTTCTATGTTAGAGAATTCTTCCTACGAATACTTAAACTCTTTCATGGACATAACTAAGTCCCTAGATACTTAATCCATGACAGAAAGGAAACAAATAGACACTAAATTCCTCCTATATCTATCCCATACATAAACTAACAAACTATGGAAAGACAAAGCAGGTAGATGGCATACCTCACTTTGATGGTTGTCTTTGTTGTTCCTAAGTTGCTCCAGCTCCAACCTTTGATCATGGAATTATGAACCTGTTCACAATGGAAATACACCACCTTCTCCAAAGAAATATTGTATAAACAAAGATCTAACAATGAAAATATAGACAATTTCATGCATTCATCATTAAAGACATGAAAATGGGAGGAATAGGCTAAGTTATATTAATGATAAGAAATCCATAAAGAAGCCAATACAATGTGTGTTATACCTGACTCATGCTCGATCATATCTTCTCCAATATCTCCTCCATCACCCTTGCAAGACTCATAGGATCATAAGTTGTTTGCTTCCAATATCTCCCTCCTCCCTTAGCTCATGGATGTTCCTCCTTAAGTAGGATTTGGGAAAGCCAACCACTAGGAGAAAATGATGGATCCGAGTGAGTAAGATGTGGATCAAGGATCTAAACCATTCCAAGGAGGGAATGTGAGATGGGATTTGAAGGGGTACCTCATCCCAAGAAAATCTCCATGAGATCCAAGATCCAAAATCAAAGGGATAAGCCTAACACAAAAATTTTGCTCCACTATAACTGAGCAAAGCGTGAAAAAGATGAAATTTTCACTCCCCCATAGGCATGCAAAGCGCGAAAAAGATGAAATTTTTGCTCCACCATAGGCATGGAGGGTGCTAAAATTCCAGTAAGCTAATTTTTGGAGGTGGTTAAGTGTTAGGATATCTCATCATTCATTATGCAAAGTACAAATTGAATGATGAGATATCCTAACACCCCCCCTCAAGCTATACTATGATGTAAAAAATAAAATGTAGCGCCCTAGTTACTGAGACCAAAGGTCACCCCAATACAATAATCCAAAAAATGATGAAAATAAGCTAAGTGATGAAAGAGGGAAAACTCAGTGGGAAGAAAGCCCCCCCTCAAGCTAAACATAAAAATGGATCTAATTTGTCTCCACCATGATGGAACTCACCCCCAACAGTGAACGGAGGGAAGAGAACTTCTTCTCAGTGAAGCTGTTGGTGAAGATGTCTGCAATTTGCTCATCAGTAGGGCAATATTGCAGAATGATGGTACGATCATGCACCAACTCTCAGATGTAGTGCATATGAATCTCAATGTGCTTGGTCCTCTACTGCTGAACTCGATCTGTGGAGATCGTAATAGCACTTTGATTGTCACAAAATATGATAGTCTAAGTATTTCTACCAAAATCAAACTCGGAAAGATTACCGTGCAACCAAACTTCCTAAATGCAGGCATTGACTACCCCTCGATACTCTACCTTTGCTGAAGAAAGTGCAATGGCTGCCTGCCTTTTGCTTGAATAGCAAATAGGGCCATGTCCAATCATGAAAACATAATCGGAAGTGGACTTCCGATCAATGCTATCACTCGCCCAATCTGAATCAGTAAAACCAATGAAATCTAGCTCAAAATCTGCAGCATAGTGTATGCCAAAATGTCTCATACCTTGCACATACTGCAAGATCCGCTTGGCTTCCCGCCAATGAATCTCATGGGGCTGCTGCATATACCTTGATATAGCACTCATGGCATATGAAATATCAGGCCTTGAGTGTGTCAAGTAGAGTAGTGAACCAATCAATTGTCGATACATAGTGCAATCTGCAAGCGGTGTAGAATTTCCCTCCTCAAGACTGATTCCTGAGAGGAATGGAAATGGAGCAGCCTTACATTCTGCCATATTAAAATTTAATAGTAGGTCTGAAGCATACTTTTGCTGAGATAATGTTATCCCATCAAAATTTTGAGCTATCTCCAAGCCCAAAAATTTCTTAAGCAACCCCAAATCGCTCATGTCAAAAGCTAGATTTAAAGCGGCTTTTAGCTTGTTGATTGTAAGGAGAGTGCTACCAGTAATGCGAATATCATCAACATAAAGAAAAAAAATCAGAAAATTACCTTTAACTTGTTGTAGGTACACATTCGGATTAGATTTGCATCTTTTTAAATTCTAAGAAAGAAGGAAGGAGTCCATCTTTGCGTACCAAGCTCTTTGGGCCTGTTTCAATCCATACAAAGATTTCTTCAATCTTGAAACTAATGATGGATCTAATATGCATCCTTTTGGATTCTTCATATATACTTATTCATCAAGGTCTCCATGTATAAAATCACTCTTCACATCCATATGGTGCACTTCCAAGTGCTTAGATGTGGAAATGGCCAAAACTAGGCAAATGGAATCTATCTTTACAACCGGTGCAAAGGTCTTAGTGTAGTCCAATCCTTGGACTTGGGGGAAACCTTTTTCCACCAACCTAGCTTTGTATTTTCTGATAGAGCCATCAGCAACAACTTTTGTGCAGTAGACCCACTTACATTGGACAAATTTTCTTCCAGGTGGAAGAGAAACTAGCTCCTATGTATTGTTCTTTTGAAGAGAACTGTACTCTTCATCCATGGCGGTTTGCCATCGTGGATCTCGGTGGGCATGATAGTATGATTTGGGATCTGAACCAATCATCAAATAACATTTCTCAGATAATAATGGATCGGAAAATGAAGGAGCCATACCTGCTCTTTGAAAGTCTGCTCTTGTTCTCTTTGGATCAGCAGGATTTCCAATGTTTGAAGCAGCAGATTGTAGAGTGTTTTGGGCCCACTTTGGTAACTGAGGAGGATCATTATGGTCGGATTCTGAACCTGATATGTCATGTCCATCAAATTCTGATAAAATATCAAAGATATCAGATCCAATGCTTTCTTCATCTTCTCTCGAAACTTATTCTTGTAGAGACTGCGGATATCTCATCATTCAGTATGTACTTTGCATGCATGCATTTGCATGCTGCCCAATCACCAGTTTGATGCCTCCAACACCTAGTCCCTAGTCTGCAAGCACCCAGGAGCCATTTTCCACTCAGTTTTATCCCTCCTAGTTAGGGAGGCACCCACTTCTCACCCACTACTTGAGAAGGGCACCTTTTCTCACCTACCAGTCCAGTTCACTTCAAGTACTAGTTGTCTTCCCTTGATTTGAGGCTAGACTGACTCCTAATTGTTGTTACCACTCCAATTGACCTCCGATGAGACTTGACTACCTATTCTAAGTCCATTTAACTCCTCATGCACCCTCCACTGTGCCTCCTTCCATACATTAGTTCCATTACCATCAGTTACACTTATTACACTCAGTTAGACTCAGTTTGACACCTGGCTGACAGTGACTTGTGCATTGATGACCACCACTGATTGATGATGAGGACTCCTAGTTGGAGCCAAGCTACACCATGTAGTATATTTGAATTACCTCCTTGGCCAATTTGAATTTCTCACTCATTGTGATAGTATTGTATTGTAATTCTACTATTCTAGATTATAGAGCACTGATGCATCTCTGTTGCACAGTTTTTACTCCAATTTGTTTTACATCTTTGTCATTGATATTCTTGTTCAATAGATCTACGGTGACTAATTTTACATTAAGGTGGGTTTCGAACCCTTGCTTGTTGGATTTTCTTCCAAATGTGACTAGGGAAGGGACCGACATTAGAATGAAGGATCCTAACAAGCTTAGGAGGCATAAAAATCATGTTTTCCATGGTGGTGAAACATGTATATCCTCACTTACACATGGTGCAGAAATTTGAGAAATAACATGCTCCTGGAACATGCGCTCCTCCGTAGAACGTTTCTTTGTTCAGTGGGTAACGTTTGGTTCATTTATTTCCCAATAAATATTTATTTTCCCTTTTATTCCTAGATCCCCTCCCCCATAAAATCCTTTAGGTCATCTTCTAAACCATAATCCCCAAGTGCATAAGTGCTTCTAGGTGTTTAGGGGTTTTGAGGTTAGGGTTATAAGGATTGAAGGTTAAGAGTTGTTAAAGTTATGGGGTTAAAGGTTATATATTTTAGTGTTCAAAATTGATAGTCTTTAAGGGTTATAGGGGTAATTAATTCTCCCTCGAAACCCCTAACCCCCAATATCTCTCTCTCTTCCTTTAAAATCCTAACCTCCATTTTTTCTCCATCTCATATTAAACACCTAACCCTAATTTCTCTCTCTTTTCAAGCCTCATTTATTTATTTATTTCGCTCTAAACACATAATGGGCCCAATCTCTCTCTCCTATCTAAACCCTTGAGCCCCAATATCTCTCTCTCTGAACCCCTTACCACCAATCTCTCTCTCTCTGAACCCCTTACCACCAATTTCTTTCTCTCTAAACCCATATGCTCTAATCTCTTTCTCTCTCTCATCCCCTAACCTCCAATATATCTCTCTCTCTCTCTCTCTCTCTCTCTCTCTCCTGACACGGAACCATCAATCTCTCACTTTCTCTAACCCTATACCCATACACCCCTCTCTCTCTAACCCATTATCTCCCAATATCTATCTCTTCCTCTGTAAGAGCCTAACAACCATTTTATCTCCCTTTATATATCTCTCTAAACCATTAAAACAAAATCTCTCTCTCTTTCTATACCCCTCACCACCAATCTCTCTCTCTCTCTCTAAACCCTAAACCCAAATCTCTCTCTCTTTAATCCCCTATCCCCCAATCTCTCCCACTCTAATCCCCTAGCACCCAATATCTCTCTCTAAACACCTCACCCCCAATTTGTCTCTCTATAAACCTGTAACCCCCAATCTCTCTCTCTCTATTGGAACCACTAATCTCCAATAACTTTTTCTCTCTAAACCCCTAACCACCAATCTCTCTCTCTCTCTCTCTCTCTCTGTAATCCCCTAAACTTCAATCTCTCTCTCTCTAAACCCCTACCAACTGATCTCTCCCATTCTATATTTATCTCTAAACCTAGAACTCTCTCTCTCTCTCTCTGTCTCTCTACACCTAACCCCCAATATCTCTCTCTCTATACACCTAACCCCCAATATCTCTCTCTCTCTCTCTCTCTCTCTCTATCTATCTCTAAACCTCTATCCCCCAATCTCTCTCTCTCTCTCTAGACCACTAACCACCAATCTCTCACTTTCTCTCTCTCTATAACCCTGACCTCTAGCATCTCTCTCTCTCTAAACAACTCGCCACTAATTTCTATCTCCCTCTCTAAGCCACTAAGCTCCAATATCCCTCTCTCTATCATTAAACCCTGGACCACCATTCTCTCTCTTTCTCTCCCTCTAACTCCATTCTCTCTCTCTCTCTCTATCTAAATCTATAACCCTGAATTCCTCTAATTCTATTTCTCTCTCTATAAACCTCTAACGTCCAATATCTCTCTCTCTCTGAATGCCTAACCCAAATTTTCTCTCTCTATATGCTTAACCAACAATCTCTTTCTGTTTCTCCGTAAACATGTAACCTCCAATTTATTTCCCTATCTCTCTAAGCACCTAAAACCCATTCTCTCTCTCTCTCTCTAAACCCCTAATCCAAAATCTCTATCTCACTAAACCCATAACCTCCAATCTCTCTCTTTCTCTCTCTCTAAACCGCTAACCACCAATCTCTCTCTCTCTCAACCAAGAAGCTCCAGTCTCTCCCTCTCTCTAAGCCCCTAACCATCAATCTATTTATTTCACTCTATCTCTCTCTCTATACCACTAAGCTCCAATATCTCTCTCTCTCTGAACCCCTAGCTCCCAATCTCTCTCCATCTCTCACTCTCTGAGCCCCTAACACCCAATCTCTCTCTCCCTCTAAAATCCTAACCACCAGTCTCTTTCTTTCTCTCTCTATAAACCGCTAAGATCCAATCTCTTTATCTTTCTCTCTCAATATCCCTCTCTGAAACCCTAATCCCCAATATCTCTCTCTCTCTAAACCCCTAACCCCCAATATATCTCTCTCTCTCTCTCCCTCAAAAACCTTAACCACCAACCTCTCTCTCTCTCTCAACCCCTAACCTCCAATATCTCTCTCTCTCTAAATCGCTATCCCCCAATCTCTCTCTCTCTAAACCCTTAAGCCCCAACATCTCTCTCTCTAAACCACTAATCTTTCACTCTTGCTCTCTGTAAGATCCTAACCTCCAATCTCTCTCTCTATCTCTAAACCCCTAACCTCCACTCTCTCTTTGTCTCTCACTCTCTCTCTCTAAACTCTTAACCCCTAACTTCCAATCTCTCTCTCTCTATACCTCTAACCCATAATATTTCTCTCTCTCTCTCTCTCAAAAACCCTAAACCCCAATCTGTTTATCTCTCCATAGACACCTAACCGCCAATCTCTGACTTTCTCTCTCTCCCTCCAAAATCCTAATATCTAGTCTCTCTCTCTCTCTCTCTAAATTCCTAAATACCAATCTCTCTCTCTCTCTAAACCATTAAGCACCAATGTATTCTCTCTCTAAACCCATTACCACCAATCTCTCTCTTTGTCTCCCTCTCTTTCTCTAAACCCCTAACCTCTAGCCTCCCCCCACTCTCTCTCAAAACCCAATCCCCCAATCTCTCTCTTTCTATCTCTTTCTCTAAACCCCTAACATCTATTCTCTCTCTCTCTCTCTAAACCCCTAACCCACTCTCTCTCTCTCTAAACCCTTAACCCCAATATCTCTTTCTTTCTACCTAAAACCATAACCATCATTCTCTCTCCCTCTATCTCTCTCTCTAAATCATTAACCCGCAATCTCTCTCTCTATATATATATACCCCTAAGCTCCAATCTCTCTCTCTCTCTCCGAACCCCTAGCCCCCAATCTCTCTCCATCTCTCACTCTCTAATCCCCTAACACCTAATCTCTCCCTCTCTGTATGAAATCCTAACCACCAGTCTATTTCTTTCTCTCTCTCTAAACCCCTAAGCTCCAATCTCTTTCTCTTTCTCTCTCAATCTCCCTCTCTGAACCCCTAATATCCAATCGTTCTCTCTCTCTCAAAAAAAAAAAAAAAAACCTTAACCACCAACCTCTCTCTCTCTCTCTCAACTCCCAACCTCCAATCCCTCTCTCTCTCTCTCTCTCTAACTATCTTTCTAAACCCCTTACCATCAATCTCTCTCTCTCTATCTCTTTGTCTCTAAACCCCTAAGCTATAATATCTCTTTGTCTATCTCTATACCCCTAGAAACCAATCTCCCTCCATCTCTCTCCCTCTAATCCCTTAAAACCCAATCTCTCTCTCTCTATCTCTCTCTCTCTCTCTCTACCCCTAACCCCCAATATCTCTCTCTCTCTCTCTCTCTAAACCTCTATCCCCCAATTTCTCTCTCTCTAAACCCTTCAGCCCAACATCTCTCTCTCTAAAATCCTAACCTCCAATCTCTCTAATCTTTCTCTCTATCTCTAAACCCCTAATCTCGACTCTCTCTTTGTCTCTCACTCTCCCTCTCTAAACCATTAACCCCAAACTTCCAATCTCTCTCTCTCTCTCTCTCTCTCTCTCTATACCTCTAACCCCTAATCTCTCTCTCTCTCTCAAAAACCCTAAACCCCAATCTATCTCTCTCTCCCTAGATAACTAACCACCAATCTCTCACTTTCTCTCTCTCCCTCTAAAATCCTAATATCTAGTCTCTCACTCTTTCTAAATTCCTAACCACCAATCTCTCTCTATCTCTCTCTCTAAACCATTAAGAACTAATATCTTCTCTCTCTAAACCTCTTACCACCAATCTCTCTCTTTCTCTCCCTCTCTTTCTCTAAACCCCTAACTTCTAGTCTCCCCCCTCTCTCTCTCTAAACCCAAATCCCACAATCTCTCTCTTTCTATCTCTTTCTCTATACCCCTAACGTCTATTCTCTCTCTCTATCTCTCTCTCTAAACCCTTAACCCCAATATCTCTCTCTTTCTACCTAAAACCATAACCATCATTCTCTCTCCCTATATCTTTCTCTCTGAACCATTAACCCACAATCTCTCTCTCTATACCCCTAAGCTCCAATCTTTCTCTCTCTCTGAATCCCTAGCCCCCAATATCTCTCCATATCTCACTCTCTGAGCCCCTAACACCCAATATCTCTCTCTCTTTCTAAAATCCTAACCACCAGTCTCTTTCTTTCTCTCTCTCTCTAAACCCATAAGCTCCAATCTCTTTCTCTTTATCTCTCAATCTCCCTCTCTGAACCCCTAATCCTCAATCTCCCTCTCTCTCTCTCTCTAAACCCCTAAGCTACAATCTCTCTCTATACCCCTAGAAACCAATCTCCCTCCATCTCACTCCCTCTAATCCCTTAAAACTCAATCTCTCTCTCTCTCTCTCTCTCTCTCTCTCTCTCTAAACCCCTAACCCCCAATCTCTCTCTCTCTCTCTCTAAACCCCTATCCCACCAATGTCTCTCTCTCTCTAAACCCCTATCCCCCAACATCTCTCTCTCTAAAATCCTAACCCTTAATATTTTCACTCGCTCTCTCTCTATCCCTAAACCCCTAACCTCCACTCTCTCTTTGGCTCTCACTCTCCCTCTCTAAACCCTTAACCCCTAACTTCCAATCTCTCTCTATATATATACCTCTAACCCTTAATCTCTCTCTCTCTCTCAAAAACCCTAAAACCTAATCTGTCTCTCTCTCTCCCTAGACACCTAACCACCAATATCTCACTTTCTCTCTCTCCATCTAAAATCCTAATATATAATCCCTCTCTCTCTAAATTCCTAACCACCAATCTCTCTCTCTCTTTAAACCATTAAGCACCAATCTCTTCTCTCTCTAAACCCCTTACCACCAATCTCTATCTTTCTCTCCCTCTCTTTCTCTAAACCCCTAAACTCTAGTCTACCCCCCCCCTCTCTCTCCACTAGTACAAAATGAGAGATAAGTGACTAGGAAACCAAAACATTTGGTCACCACGGCTTTTTCACGGGATAAATGACCAAAATTGAGAAATTTTAAGTGAACTGACTAAAAATGACCAAGATAAATGACCAATTTGGTCACAGGATAAGAACTAAACTAAAAATGACCAAGATAAATGACCAATTTGGTCATGAGATAAGAACTAAATTAAAATTGACCACATAACAATTGGTCATTTATGTGGTCATTTTTAGTTGTGTCATTCCAATAGTGGAAAATTATAATTTTGATAATGAATTTGTACAATTTACTTAATCTTAACACTGCAGATGGAGTCGGAGACCCCCCTTTAGGGGGGTCTCCGAATCCATCTGCATTGTTAACATTCAGTAAATTGTAATTTTAACACTGCAGATGGATTCGAAGACCCCCCTAAAGGGGGGTCTTCGAATCCATCTGCAGTGTTAAAATTCAATAAATTGTAACATTAATAGTATACAACTTGGATTATTTTTCAATACATGTCTTCTAAGGGATCATTTCTTTGAGGCCAACAATGTAAAGTTTCTTGAGGGTGCATACATGGATTTTAGACCAAGGCTAAGAGCATTTGTGACATTTGGGGATTTTAGACCAAGTATAAGAGCATTTGTGGCATTTGGCCTTATAGGGGGTGTTGTGAAATGTTGGTCAACTCTTTGGGATATTGCAAGTATGAACTTACTAAAGTTTCCTTTTGGATGTGTGGTGATCCACATGACCTGCCATATATGTGTTCATCCTTCTAAGTGTTGAAGGGATATATTTAACTTAACTTTTTTATTACGTGCCTCAGACACCTAAAGCCTAGTTTGATTTTTCTTTGAAGCCACATATACACTTCAACTTCACCTCTAAAACCATATTATGAAATCTTCATTTAAATGTTATAGGAGATCTTAGAATTGTCATTTCTTTTCAAAGCCTTTTTAGGTGATATCATTATCCCCAAAAACATCTAACATGATGAATAAAATTCATTCCATGAAAGGGTTTTGACCTGAATATATATTAAAGGAGAAATATATATATAACATTTTACTTAAACTTTTATAACTAATTTTACAATGCACAATAAATTTTATTTTTATATAAAACTAATTGTACAATACATATTACATTTTAAAAATTTCTTATATTATTTTCATTCTATAATGTACATTACATCTTAAGAAATTATTTAATTCTATAAAAATTAATTATTTTCACACTATATTTTTTTATTTTAATTCTATAACACATTTTATATTTTAAAAATTAATAAAAAGAAAAATTGATTATATATATATGCCATGTTCTCCCCTCTCCTCACATAGTAGTTTGACTATCCCAAGGCCATTACTCGGCGCTTGGTTTACATGAAGGAAGGAGTCTCTCAATACTCTTGGACTATTCTTGCTTACTCATAGCCTCTAATTTTGGATATGCTTTAGCTAGTACACTATGCTCCCTAATATTATATCATTGATCAGGTATCATTTCAGCTCACTAGTTGTATAACATGGAAGTGTACCCAACAATTGGATCATCCCAGGAGTTTGGAGGATTTAACTTAGATTCATTTCTAGTTTACCATACACTATCTCCATTTCTATTGATTGAATCCTTGACCCCTTTTACTCATTTTAGTTAGGTTTAATTAGTTACATATCTACATAATAATTTCATTTCATAATTTATTCTCTGATTATGATAATCTGGCCATAATCAAAAGGTTCATCATTTCAATGGAGGAATATCTAATGAGCCCTTTCTCAAGGTGAACCCATAATCTTAATAAAGGTATTTTGCACATATTAATAACATACCAAACATGTAAAGTTTATAATTAAAATGAACGTGCAAAATATATACATGTACACAAATTTTTAATTAAAACGTGTGATAATATCATTACCTATTAGAAAGTATTACCAATCAGTTGAACAAATTGAATAACATACACTTATGTCAAAGGCATATGAATAAAATGGAGTGAGTTGAATATTTTGTATAAAAATGTTTAGAATTTAATATGGAAATTAGGATTTGGAATATAGAAAAAATTGTAGAAATAATAAAAATAAAAATACAATATAAAATAAACACCCATATTAATGATTTAAAATTCCTCAAGATGGTGGCCAAGACAAGTCTTCTGTCTATCCCACCTACTAATTCCTTGCCTCACTCGAACACACATGGAGTGAAGAGTAGCGAGGAATCGATTGTCGATCTTCACATGCTACTGGTGATCGATCCTTGGTCAGTCATACTTCGACCCGTCTGTCTTTAGTAAATAAACGAGGTTTTTGATGCATTTTTGTTTTTTTAATTTTTCTACAATTGTGCAGTTTTTCAAGAGGTTTGATCGAGACTTTTGGTTAGAAGCATTTCTAAGGGTTGATGTTTATTTACACTCTGTTTACTTTACAATGTAAACGAAATAACTATAGGGTTTTGTCTCGGGCAAAAAATATCATAATTAGGGTTTGAAGAGGTTGAAAGCTCAATATTTTTCAAATTTACAGTTTAAAGAGATTGAAAACCTGGTGATTTTCAAATTCAGTGTTTGAAGAGGTTGGAAACCCAATATATTTTAAGTTTAGAGTTTGAAGAGATTGAAATCCATAATTTTCAAATTTAGGGTTTGAAGAAGGTGAAGGTTCAGTACGTGCAATTTCTGTTAGAAACTCTTGTGTGTTGATTGAAGCTTTTGAAAACTTGGTATTTTGAAATTCTTTTGTAGGTGAATGTCTGGACCTTTTGTTATTTTTAGGGTTTAGGAGTTTCGAAACCACAGTACGTTGATTGAAGGATTTGAAATCTTAGTATTTTCAGTTTTATTGCAGGCGCGCGCCCATTTTTAGGGTTGAAGAGTCTTGAAACCCCGTCATATTTATTGGAGGCTGAGGGTTGGGGTAATTGGACATTTGTTTCCTTCGAAACCTTTGAGAAGAAACAATGGCAGTTTAGAAGAGTGTTGGAGTTTTCATGTTCCGAGTGTTTATAAACGATGGAGTAGATCACTGCAAAGCGTGGGCGTGGAAGGCCCCCCAAGCAGCACCCGAAATTAGCGACTGGGATCGACTCTACCCCTAGCGCCCCTGAATTCTAAAAGCCAAATGCCAACAACAATAATTCAGTAGAGGCCTCTCCCAATGGAGAAATTGAGATGTTATATAGTATTGTGTTGGGTAGGAGTGGTAGAGGAAGGGGAAGGCCAAGAATGTATCCATTGCAGAATGGTTCAGCTCAGGCTTTTGATAAACCTTATATCATTCAAGAGAATGTCTTTGGAGTCGATCCCAAGGACGTGAAAAAATTGAAAAGCGATCGGTATTTGGAAATATCTCCTTTACAGAGAAGTTTGTGGAATACTTTATCATCCCCTCATGGTCTGAGTGATGTTATCAAGCAGAATGAAACTGCAGATACAGTGGCTAATGATTTCAAGGGTTCTCCATTTATGAATCAGTAGTCAAATTTTTTTTGGTGCATACATAACCAAATTTTTCCCTTACATGGCGGAGCAAGCATCAATTTAGCTCGAACAGCAGTGGGTTTATTATTGATGGACATCGAGTTCTGACCAATTCCCATTCTGTAGAGCATCATACACAAGTGAAGCTCAAGAAGTGAGGATTAGACACAAAGTATTTGGCTATTGTGCTTGCAATTGGGACTGAGTGTGATATTGGTAAGAAGAAATATATTAGTAAATTGCAATGCTTATATGGGAAATTTGATGAATGAATGTTTAAGAACAAGTTATCACAGTTAATAAATGTTTTTTTATCTGATTTTAACAGCCATGATAACTGTGAGCGATGATGAGTTTTGGGAAGGAGTATCTCCGATGCAATTTGGATCCCTTCCCACTTTGCAGGATGCTATCACTATTGTGGGTTATCCAATTGGTGGCGAGACAATCTCTGTGACTAGTGGAGTTGTATCACGCATTGAAGTTCTTTCATATGTGCATGGAGCCACAGAGCTTCTAGGAGTGCAAGTGACTTGTTGAGTACTTTTATTTTCTTTGAATGTTTCATATGCAATTAGAGTGTTTTGTCATCAGTATAACTGAATCTTTTTCACTTTTGTATCGTATGGGATTGAATCTTAATTGGTTGTTTCAATTTGTGCAGGTGTCTTGTTTGATTTGATCAATTCAGATTGATGTTGCCATAAATGTTGGAAATTCTGGGGGACCTGCTTTCAATGACAAGGGCCAATGTGTGGGAATTGCATTTCAATTACTTAAACATGAAGATGCAGAAAATATTGGATATGTTATACGGACTCCTGTTATCACACACTTTATCACAGATTATGAGCGCTCAGGAGACTACACAAGTTGGATTTTTGTGTTTTATTTATGAATTTCAGAAATTTATGTTGTTCATGGTGGATTTCTTATTTATTATCTACTTGTTGCATTTGTATCTCTTTCCTTGGATGCAAGATCCATGTGCATTCATATTGTAATAATCATTGAACATAGAACATTAAAAATAGGGAACAAAGTACCATCCTGTGGTAATTGGGTAAAGTATTAGGAGTATCTTGACAAGCAAATTTTGTTCAATGAGTTCTATGCTACCATCATGGCTGGCCATACTGACACCCACATTCTTTGCACAAAAAACATCCCAAAGATAAAATCAACAGTCTTACCACACATTCAAATAAAGGAAAGCTTAACAAATATGGGAAAAGGTTCTCTTGGGTGAATTAAATAAAAGAATCAATTCTTATATCTATTTATGTGAATACTTATTAAAGAGGCATGGTGATCTACCCAATCCCAATGTGAGATTTTTGATGAAAAATGTCAAGAGCCTATCAACATACCAAAGGAAATTCTTGAGCTTGATATTGCAGATCAAAGGGTTGCTAAAAGAATTTTCTTTGTTGGAGATGCTAAAGTTCCCATCTCATTGCCCATGGAAGACCAAGAGCAAATCATTGAAGACTTTTTGGGAAGCTTAGATCAAGCCAAAGAAGATGCTATTAAATATCAAGCCCATGAAGAAGTTCTTGAAGAAGAAAAAGTTTTTGAAGGTATTGTTGAGAATTTCCTTGGAAGCCTTGTTGATTAGCCATCTCATCCCCTTTGAAGGCCTATAATGATGTCCTTGTCCTTGTTGATGAAGACATTGGTACACCTATTTTGTCTCCTCATATGGATGAAGATTTGGTACTACCTTCCCCTTCTCAAATTTATGAATTTGGCTTAATATTTGTTGAAGGTATTGGGAGCGTAAATATTGAAGACAAACCCTCATATGATGATACTATTGAGGATCTCTTTGCTTGCCATGGACATGATGATAGTGATGTACATTTTTCTCATGATGATCAGAGTATGGATGTGGAATATTGGCGTTTTGTTGATGATCTTATTTACGACTCTTTTAATGAGGGAAGTGTAGATTTTGAAGGTAGTGATGAACATTTTGGTGTGGAGGATTCTCATGATCATTTTCAGCCATGTATATCCATTCATGATGATTATTTGGGGTAGCATGAAGAGATATTTAGTGTATATCTGGAGCAGCCTATTCTACCCTGTCCTAGGGTGGATTTAGGCCATCAGTTGAAACCACTTTTTAGAATATGCTACAGCTTTTGAACAACAAGGATAGCATATAATTGTAGGTTTAGAATAGTTGAGTCTGTCCTCTTCAAGGGTAGATTTGAAGCAACTTTGTTTTCCCTCTCCTCAGGAAAGTATGAGCCATTATTCCCAGCCATATCTTTCAGAATTCCTTGGTGATGTTTGGGAGCAATAAAGTTGTTTGGATGGGAAGTTTTGTGATGAAGGTATATTTCCAAGCCTCATTCAATTTTGGATAGAGGGGGCTCGGAAAAGTATGAGCCATTATTCCCAGCCATATCTTTTAGAATTCCTTGTTGATGTTTGGGAGAAACAAAGTTGTTTGGATGGGCAGTTTTTTGATGAAGGTATATTTCCAAGCCTCATTCAATCTTGGATAGAGGGGGCTTGTGAAAGGGGCCTTTCTTCTTGGAAAGGGTTTGAAGACATTCTTGCTTATAATCTCTTGCATTGTTCCAGCTCTACATCCATGGAGATAATAACATCTATTCAGCTCATCGTTGAAGTAATTTTGTCTTGGTTCATCATCCAAGACAAAGGGAGAAGCCTTAGCATGGATCAAATGCTAAGATGGCTTCGTTAGTTGTATGACTTCACCTAACTTTATCTCGTTCATTGATTAAAGTAGGTAAGTAGATAGGATGAATAAGCTCTTGCATGAGCAGTAAGTTGATGTGTTATTTTGCAAAGAAATATTGTGTGATGTGTTCTTTTCTGTTTTTTGATGGTCAAAGATAACTAGTACATGCAAAAGATTCTGGGGTTCTCATATGCTCTCATTTGCAAAATCGAGCACATGTCCCACTGTAGTAACCAGATGTTACCTCCTACTTTGCAAGGGTAAAAGATTCAATTTCAGAATTATATAAGTAGCTTGTGGAAGCATTTGGCGAAGGTTTGTTGTATGGAAGGTAAGCCTTAATGGGATGTTGTCACAAGATAGAAGATGAGATGACCAGTGGTTAATAAGACTTTTATCAATTCTTGCACAGTCATATATATATATATTGGCACTCTCCAACAAATATGGGCATAATGTGGGCATCCTCCTTGTAGTGGCAACCCTTATTTAAAATCAAACAACAATAAAAATCTTAATTTCTCCAAATATGAGCATACATGTGAGGTAAATCAGCAGTGAAGAGACTGTAGAGGACATTAAAAATGCAAATCTAAACATTGGCAGCCCTATCTGACAGCCTAAAAGTCATTGAGCAGCAGCCAGAAGCAATATCAGGCTTACTTTTTAGGATCCTTTGGAAGTTGCACTAATTATACAGCTAAAGGTATGCTATAAGCCTATACATGGTGGTTCACGGTGCATATGCAATTGCTATATCAGCTGTACTTTCACTAGTAGTAGAGGTTCCTAATTTGGGCCCAGTGGATTGGAGTGTGAACGATGCTCTCTTTTTTGTAAATGTGTATAGAATTCCTTGTTTCTATCCGTCCAAAAGTAGTCAATCTGTCAGATGCTGCCATAGAGTTGAATGACGTGGTGTTAAAAGACAACCAATGATATGTCCAAACCTGAAACTATTTTTCAGGTTGCCTTCACAAATTTCTTCTTTTTCAGACATATGCTGAAGTTGTTAAATGTATGCTTATAGATGATATTGATGCCAACAGAGCAACTAGTTCAAATGGGGCAAAGTTTATTTTAAGTCAAACCCTAAAGGTATCACATTCTTCATTTTTTGACTCATTGCAATACAGGAAACCTTGCAACAGCTGGATATGGTACTGACCTTGGTGTCATTCTTGCCTTACACTCAAGCTGAGTTGTATCCCAAAGAATTTGAAAGAACAAATCCATTATCACTGGATACTCCCACGAATGATTGTTAACATGTGACTAGTTCAGAGTATGGAGAAACAAAGGAATGAACATAAATTGTCAGGTGAGTATTGCAAACATTCTGTGATATCTATTTATAGATAAGGACTGGACATAACGATTCAATAATAACTGCCTGTTGTTTGCATGCATTCTGAATGACGCATCCATTCAATTCCTTTTACAAAATCAAATGTTAAACATTCACAAGATAAGCATCCTATGGTTTTGACCTTTATGAATAGTTTCGTTGTGTATCTACAAGCCAATATTGTTGAGTTTGCAAACCATTGACATGCCTGTAGACTCTAGAGTTCCAAATTTTAATCAATTTTCCCAAGTTTGGTGTATATGAAGTCCTGGATTTTTGAGAACTGTGTAAAAACTGAAAATCTCTGTAGAACTAAATGGTTTTCCTGAATACTGACAGTAACAATCTCAAACAGGGAGCAAATTTGAAGATAATTAAAGATTATGAGAAGACAGATTTTACTTTTCTATTGATACAAGGAATCTGAGAACTCTGCGTGTAGGAAAAATTGGGGGTTCCTAATTATTGGAACAATAAAGTATGTGTTATGTTCTATGAATCAGCGAGCACTGTTTCCTAATTATTGAAAAAATACTTGGGATTTTATTGGGCAGATATGGAGTTGATGAAAGAAAGGTTTTCCAAATTGCTTCTGGGAGAAGACATGTCTGTTGGAGGCAAGGGTGTCCTTTTCGGCCTTAGCATTGTCCAATGCCATAACCAATTTGTCAGGTATATATATCCACACATGTACAGAATAATAAAATTTTCCTTTTGATACGATTTCTTGGCAATTTCTTTCAGTTTCAGCTATTTGACTGAATTAGTAAAATGCAGCTTCCATTTTCGGAGAGCTATGGAGATTGGACCCCTGGCTGCAGAGCGCAAGATCATGTGGTGAAAGGAAACTAACTGGTTACTCTCTGTGACTGACCACATAGTAGAATTTGTGCCATCTCGCCAAATCTCAATGGATGGAACCCAGATGGAGGTAATAATATCACCCAGCTCATATCTATATCTAATTTTAATTTTTTTCATATAGGTACTAGACCAGTTATCGGTTTTCCATTTTATAAGATACATGGGTTACAGGGTTTGCCGAATTTGAACCATGAAGCTCAAAATTCGGCGAACCTCAAGAAAATAATTGAATTCGTTGAAATTCGAGGGTTCTATCTGTACACTACGGTTTTGTAAGGGGGGACTTTTTTTAATCTTATTTAACTCAGGTCTTGAAAAACTAAGAGAAATACAAAGAGAAATAGGTACTAAGCTTTCATCGTCGTGCGATGTAGTGGATATGATGAGTAGTCTGTGGTCAGTGTTCCTACGAGTATGGAAAATACCTTCCCATTCTCTAATAAAACTTTGATGCGAATTCCAAAGAACCAAACAAATTGTAAGAGATTTTAAATTCGCCATTGTCACTCAAATCTATTTTATCCTTGAATTCATACTCCATTAAGATCCTCCAATCACAAAGGGACTGAGACTCAGTCACACCTAACAACGTCATTAGATTTTCTAATTGAGCTCTCTATCCAAGACTTTAACCAGATTAGTACAGTTGAGTTCCCATAAATGGTTTGTCATTTCTACTTTCATTGATTTCATTTCCAAATTCCAGTAGTCTGTTCATTATTGTTCTCTCATATAACTCAGATGCCTCAAGAATCTTATCCATGTGGATTCCCTCAGAATTCTTATCCATACAGAATTATTAAGAAATCAACAGTAATATGAGAGGATATTGCAAGGTTCAGATATCTTCAAATGGACTACTGTCACATGTAAGGAAATTTATATAAAAAAATAGTAGACTGGTGTTTATAAATTGGAAAAATTTAGAGGAGGAAGAACTCATGGGAGGATATGATCTTGATATTGGAGAATCATGGCAAATGAGGTGATAACTTGAGGAAAGATTAATGTTTTCCTAGTAACCTAAAGAAGTGGCCAGGTTTATGGAGAGAGAAAATAATGGGCTTGGAACTTGTGATAGTAGGAATATGTATGGACCCTTGTGTCATATGGATAGACCTATGATGAGTGAGAAGGACAAGCGACTTCCTATAAGGATATTCTTCTTTTCTTCCTTTTGTATTTTTTATTTAATTAGTTCAATGCCAAATTATTTTCATTTCCGTTTTTCATTTCTTTCTTTCTTAATGATTTCCTTATCATGGAAAGATAAGGGATCTTTGATAGAATAATTTTTTTCTTAATGTTGGAATTAGATGAGCATCATCCATCTTCTCTTTTTCAATAAGGTATTATGTCCTGAAATATTAGAGATACTTCCACTGAGACGTTGTCTCTACTGCAAAGTAGTCAAGGTTCAATGAGACATGGACCTGTAATGGGTCATGATCCTCCTCATATGGAACATCAAAATCATATCCTAACTTCACAATAAAGGAAGGGACACTTCAAATTTCTATTCTTGGCCATAGAAATTCAAGTTCTAGCTTGGCTTCTTCATTCAATTTAACTCATTTTTCTGGTCACTGTGTGGCTTCAGCAAATGACTTTAGGTCAGGAAGTACATAAATGTCATTGGGAATGGTATCAAAATATTGGGTAAATGTTGGATATATATATTAAAAATACTAGAAACAATCTAAGCAAAGACGAAAGAATCTATATTTTTATAAAAAGAGACAAATGTTTTTTAATATAAAGTGGCCACAGGATTTCTGAAAAGTAGTCATAATATAAAACACTATAAAAATTGAGAAAGCTAGCAATTTCAAAACTGCCACCTTGAAGTTCTTGTTGATTTTCTTTGACCACTCAATTTAGGGAGTGCCTCACCTATTTGGTCCACATGCCATATATTCTCCACTCGAGGAAAGAGTTCCCCCCCATTTTTGGCATGCTTTATCATCTAGAGATGCTCTCTCTTCTTTGAATGAGGATTAGTTGGATAATACCATTGTAATAGTACTTTCCTTACTAGGTGATACTCTCAAAAATATATGTACTTATCATATGCAATATATGTCCCATGTGCAATGTAACCCTTAATATAAAATGTCATTAATCCTAAGACCTCTCCATATACTCCTCTGCTTAGTAAATATGTGAATCCTAGATGATATAATAGGTGATTATCATCCTGCATACATATTAATCTTATATTTTATTGAATGAGGTGCACTTGATTTTTGATAGATTTTGACAAAAGAAGGTTATCATTAACATGACCATTTTTTGTGGCTCTTGGGTAATATTTGTTTCTTACCTAGGTATGTGCCCATTTTCCAGAATTTGACAAGATGGTGTTAACTGTTGGAAATTTTTTTCTCATATCAATCCATAAGGAATTCTATTTAAGGGTGCTAGCTCATGGGTAGAGCACCTGCCTTATAGGAAGGAGGTTGGTGGTTCGATTCCACCGTGCCCTATTTATATTCTGAAACCACTAAAAAGAGATAAATGACTAAAAAATGATCAAAATTTGCATATAAACGACCACCATTACAACATGAGAGATAAGTGACAAAAAAATGACCAAAATATGCATTAAATGACCACTTTTGAGTTGGCGATCGTTGGTAGAAAATTACCGGTCATTTATCGCATGACCATTAATGACCAAATATATTACCAAATTAATGACCAAATATATGACCAAATAAGATAAGCTATAAATGACCAAGCTAAATATGACCACATTTTTGGTCGCGTGATATATGGTCACTAATTTGCTACCAGTGGTCACCAACTCAAAAGTTGTCATTTATATGTGGATTTTGGTCACTTATCTCTCATTTTGTACTAGTGATCTAAACCCAAATCCCCCAATTTCTCTCTTTCTATCTATTTCTCTAAACTCCTAACGTCTATTCTCTCTGTCTCTCTCTCTCTCTAAACCCTTGACCACTCTCTCTCTCTCTCTCTCTCTCTCTCTCTCTCTCTCAATGCTTAACCCCAATATATCTCTATTTCTACCTAAAACCATAACCATCATTCTTTCTCCCTCTATCTCTCTCTCTAAACCATTAACCCACAATCTCTCTCTCTCTATACCCCTAACACGCAATCTCTCTCTCTCTGTATAAACCACCAATCTCTATCTATAAATCCCTAACCCAAAATATTTCACTCTCTCTCATTCTCTCTCTCTCTCTCTCTCTAAACCACTAAGGCCCAATATCTCTCTCTCTAAACCCCTAACCACCAATCTCTCTCTCTCTAAACACCTACTCTCCAATCTCTCTCTCTCTAAACCTTCCACCATTGATCTCTCTCTTTCTATCTCTCTCTCTAAACCCCTAATTTTTAATCTCTCTCACTCTCTCTCTCTCTCTTTCTCTAAACCTTTATCCTCCAATCTCTCTCTCCCTCTCTCCAGACCTCAAGCCACCCATATCTCACTTTCTCCCTCCCCAAAATCCTAACCTCTAGTCTCTCTATATCTCTCTCCCTCTCTCTCTCACTCTCTAAACACCAAACCACCAATTTCTCTCTCCCTCTCTATAAACCACAAAGCTCCAATCTCTCTCTCTCTCTCTCTCTCTCTCTCTCTCTCTCTCTCTCTCTCTCTCTCTCTCTCTCTAAGCCACTAACCATCAATCCCTTCCTTTCTCTCCCTCTTTTTTTCTAAACCCATAATCTCCATTCTCTCTCTCTCTCTCTAAACTTGTAACCCCCAATACCTCAAATTCTATCTCTCTCTCTCTAAACATGTAACCCTCAATACCTCTAATTCTATATCTCTTTCTCTCTCTAAACCTCTAACCTCCAATCTCTCTTTCTCTCTATGAATTCCTAACCCCCATTTTCTCTCTATAAAGACTTAACCCCCAATCTCTTAATGTTTCTCCCAAAACCCATAACCACCCATTTAATTCCCTTTCACTCTCTTTCTTTAATCCTCTAACCCCCAATCCCCCCCTCTCTCTATGTATCTCCCTCTCTAAGCACCAAACCTCCAATCTCTCTCTCTCTCTCTCTCTCTCTCTCTCTCTCTCTCTCTAAAACCCTAACCCCCAATGTCTATCTCACTAAACCCACAACCTCCAATCTTTCTCTCTCTCTCTTTGACTATGTCTCTAAATTGGATATGGGTTATAGGTTTTAAGGGTTGGGTGTTTGATGATAGAGTTTAGGGTTGAAGAGAAATCGAGGTTATAAGGGTTAGGGGTTAAGTTTTATTTGACTAGACACTTTAGAGGTTAGGATTAGGTGGTTAGTATTATAGGGTTAAGGGATATATATCATTATGTGTTAGTATTTAGGAGTTTTAGGGGCTATACTAGTTTAGGATTATCGTGGGCCAAGAGTTATAATGGTTAGTTGTACTAGGGACTAGGGATTGCAATGGCTAGGGACTAATGGTCAAGGGTTTGGGGATTGAGATATAGGGGTCATGGATTTATGGTTATAAGAATGAATATTTATATGTACATGAGGGTAATGCGATTTAATTATTTTGTGTAATAGTATATCTCCTAACCCTTGTGGTGAAGGAGAGAAGAGAGGGGTGGGAGAGGGGGGGAGGAGGGATTGGATAGAGTGGAAGAGAGGGGGGGGGGGATTGGGTGGATAGGAAGAGAGGGGGGGGGGGGGGGGGGGTTATAGAGAAGGAAGGGGGGTTTAGAGAGAGATAGAAAAAATGAAGGTGTCGAAACGAACGCGTGCACACATCTACAAGTGCGCACACAGCAGTGCGTGTACGCATCTACGCGTGAGCGCATTTGTGTGCACGCATGTTTGGATTCAAATTTTTTTGGCACCCTTGCAGGTTTGGTACTAGCTTCGGATTTCCAAACCTTGAGGCTCATTCTAAGTTATGGAAGAACACACCAATTTATGTAGCTTCATGTTTTCCACGCTTAGTTCCGCATATGCTCCACTTGTGCACTACTGATGAAATTGCACACACTTGTCGAGCTCTGTGTGCAGATTCTAACTATATATTTTTTTAATATATATGTTATTGTTTTCTATTTTTAATTCATTTTAACTGCACTCATGTCAAATTTGTAAAAAACATAGGTCATTTATTTGGGCTATAACTTTTGATTGGCTTACATATTTTGAAAACGGAAAAGAACCCCCACAAGAATACAAGAATACCTACAAGCTAAAATAATAAAAAAAGGATTGATTATGTTCACTCGATCATGTCGTTTTAAGGCTTCACTGACTTTCATAATTTAAAAATATATATAAAATTAACTTTTAAAATTTTGGAAAAATAACGCTGCACGAGATCCATATGTTGCCTACACCTCTACATATTTTTTTCCTCATAATTTGACAATTTACATAACAAACCAGTGGACCAATGCAAACATATGTATTATGTTTTAGAGAAAAAATAACATACCAATCTTAAAATAATGACATTTTGGGGTGGTTATACCACTTTTCCATAAATAAAAAATACATATTCCGGAAGGTGATCTGATTTTCTACGTTTCATCTTTTTACACATAATTCTAAAAAGTTTTGTAGATGCCTCTAATGATTCAATTTAATGATAAGATTTATGTTTTTCCAGCATGCCATTGCAACTAAAGCGTCATAAGTGGGTATCATTACCTTGCACCAACCCTAGATCATATGTTAAGATGGATCCATTATGAGATATATGATCTTTCTTCTATGTGACTTGATTCAAGATAGATCATATGTTAAGATGGATCTATTATGAGAGAAAGAAAGTAGCAACTATTATAATGAGGTTATTTGTGATCCTTCTTCTATATGAGAGTAATTTAAG